>JAQMYL010000006.1:26046926-26081514 GCA_030014365.1 Clarias pachynema | reverse complement strand
GTGTGTGTGTGTGTGTGTGTGTGTGTGTGTGTGTGTGTGTGTGTGTGTGTGTGTGTGTGTGTGTGTGTGTTGATGTGTGAGATGGTGCTACTCACAGTAGCAGATATAGTGTATGCTAATGCATCTGTCCCCTGTGGATGTGTAAATAAATCCTGTGTGTGTATGTGTGTGTGTGTGTGTGTGTGTGTGTGTGTGTGTGTGTGTGTGTAATAAATTGATGGTTTTATTAGAGGCTCTTTTTGTTACCCGAGCTCGGAAAGGGAAAAAGGATCCACTTCAGGGAAAGGGAACACTGCGGAATATCGATCCCGCCTCGCTCCGCTGCTCGCCAGAGACGATCCATAATGCATTAAGCACTTGAGCTTCAGAGACGACGAGCTGCACAGCGCCATCCAACAGACGCAGCGTCTCGTTCCTGTGTCCTCTCAAACACACACACACTTACAAACTCACTCACTCACACACACACGGCTCGAATCGGTGCGCCGAGGGACGAGCTCTTTTATCTTAATGTGCAGGTTTCCCACTTTTTTCTCCTTTGCTACGAATCGCTACGAAAATCACGAGTCGCGACGAGTCTTGGGTCACCGGGCCTCATAGCGATATGTAGCTAGCCGTCATGGGCTAAGATTTGTTTCAACAAAATTGTGGCAAAGTTATGAGTGTTTATGACTCGTAGGTCTGCTGTATGTTTCCGTAGGTCTGATGTTGATTGTAGCGAAACTCAGGGAAGAAACCCACGGAGCCCTACAGCAGCGCTATGGCATGATGACGCTAGTATCTACGGGTGGCTATGGCAGGCTACGGTTATATGTTACAATTAGCATATTATGATTTTAGTCATATTGCTACCAATTGTTTTGTAGCTACACCGTAGCTAATGATGTCAGAGTGTGTCGGAACCATGAAAAAAGTCAAACATTTTGTTCCAGTATTAAAACACGTACTTTGTTACTTCATCAATAAGTAAATACTTTGATTACACACCCGACCTAAAACACTGTACAGTGTGTCACAGAGCTCCTGAAACACTCCCCCTAGTGGTCACTGATATCTCTGTTCTGATTTAGTGCTCAGTTTTCATCACACATAAAAGATTATCACCTTCGAGCCGCTTGCCGTCACTGTGAGTCATGTGACGGCGTTCAAGTCAAACCGGGACTTTCTGGTGCGCTGCCGCAGTAACACATTACGTTCTGCATAAATTAACTTTAATGGCTTTGATAACGCTGATGAACATAGTGTTCATTTTAAAAACATACACACACACACACACACACAATTTTTTAATTCTCACTTTCTTGGAACAAGCACTTAATATGAGCATACGGTTATAAACAGATGTGTGTGTGTGTGTGTGTGTGTGTGTGTGTGCGCTGTTAATGGCTGCTTTCTGAAGACTCCATTCATCTTCTGCTGCTGATGGTGAGATACACAGCACAAATATACAATTCATAAAACGCACAGTTTAGTCTCAAATCCAGAGCTGCGCAAGTCGCTTCTGTGTGTGTGTGTGTGTGTGTGTGTGACTGCTTTATGTTGTTACTGAGATTGCAGCTTAATTGACAGCTTGCCATGACGGGGAAAGCATGTGATTTCTCAAAGCGCATGTCAACAGGGCGGAAGATGCGAGCGTTTGCCGGAAAGCGGCCTAAACTGGTTTTCTCGCTGCTGCTTAACGAGCCTCTGTTGGCTTTCCAGTGTGTGTGTATGTGTGTATATATGAGTGTGTGTGCGCTTAGGGTAGGCGTGTATGTCTTAAAAGATGTCTAGTGTATAAGAGTTTTATTAAAATGTAGAGAGAAACCTAAATGATGATTGAAAAGACACAAAGGTAGATCAAAGCTGAGCTCAGAGATCGGATCTGGGCAGGGCTTTATATGTTAATGAGTATGTTTGATTGACATTTTTCTGCCAATCAAAGGGTGAAACTAAGTAAGGAATATATCACTTACCCCTCGTCATACTGAGCCACGTTCTTACTACGTCCTCAAAGCATGGCAGTGGAACTCAGTATGCTGTGTTCAGAAAAAGCCTGGTGAGGACATGAGGACGTAGTAGTGACGGTGTTGACCAATTAACAGTCTTACACGCCTTAGTGACTTTACTGACGTGATGCAGGCATGGCGCAGACATGAAAGACTGGACGGCGTCCTGACCGAGTCGTCGCTGGGACGTCACTGCGCTGGAGTTCCCACAGCGCCCTCTTCAGACTCGTGTTATGATCACGGCGAGTCCATACCACGTTGTCGAAGACCGCGTTATGGTCATATTACGTTCTCCTGGTGCTTGCCGTGTTTATTGCACGCATGTAGCACATCTTTGTCTCGTTTAGAGGATTTGGTATAAATAGTGGGTCCAATGCCTCACATCCTCATTTCCTCACTACCTCACTTCCTCACTACCTCACATCCTCACTTCCTGTTAGGAGCGCGGCGGGATCTGATCAGATCTGGTGAGCGTGTGATTATCTACAAGTAACAACTTGGGAAGTCGACAGGGACACGGCTAGGAAGTAGTGGTGACTCGATAAATGCACATTTTTCCATTTCCTTTAGATTTTCACGTGTGAAATTGAGACATTTCTAAAATAACCTGGTCCACTTGAGAGGTTCCCTCGGTAGGCAGGACGTCTAGGTAAAGTCTACCTTCCTGTTGGGGCGAGTTTGTGTCAAGGTTCTTTATGGTTCCTGATCCATGTCCATCATTGTGATAATAAAGTAAACCTGGTGTGAGGATTTAATCATGATTTGTTATTAGCTAGCCAAATATCACACACACACACACACACACACACACTATAGCTCGAGTCCACTGCAGTTAAACAGTGATCCAGCACAAGGCTTCTCCTCTGCTCTTTTCTGTGATGCTATTCATTAGCCCTGTTCTCTCCCTCGCCCTTTTGTCGCGCTTTGTTCGGCATGAGCGCGCTCGTCTCTTTCACGCGTCACTCGGTGCTAAGCGATGACGAAAGGAACGCGAGCGCCCGTCAAATTAGCATTCGAGAATCCCTGACCGGTTCAATTACGGAATTTATCCTGAAATGTATCTGTGGCAACAGTCTGACGCTCACCTTCCTGCACACGACACGAGCGCCACGGACAAACGGACGCCCGGCTCGTTAGCGAGGAAAAGAAGCTAAAAGCATTGATTGAAAAAAAATATATATATATATATATATATATATCACCAGCCTTAATTACATTTCTAAAAGTCCAACTCCAATTCATGTTAACAGAATCAAAGGAAAGTTGTTACTGTAAATTACTGTTAAACAATGCAATTAGATTAGATTTACTGTATACGTTTTTATTTTTTGCATTCACCGCAACGTCTTCCTCAGAGTTCTTTTCTGCTGCGCTCTGATTGGTCAGGAGATGTTGATTAATTCTCTCTGACCGCTGCACAGGTTTATATTAATGCGCTCGTTCTGATATGTTATCGTTTCTATAGCAACAAATTTGTCTAAGCAAAGTGTTTGTTAATTGATATCTGAAAGAAAATATGTGAACAGAAGGAGTCTCCAGTGTCAGCGCTTCTTTATAAGATTCAGGGGTAAAGCTGTAACTTTAAGCTTTATGACATTTTCATTTTTTGTTTTAATAAATTTAAGAAATAATGCAGCGAGAATGGCTTTTTATTGCTGCTATAACGTAAGCGACAACAGGAACTCGCTTAACTCATGAACGTTCCACGACATCAAATATAACTATAAATGGATAAAGGTTTCTGCAAAATATGAGGAAATTATACATATCAAGGTTTGATCTTTTAAGAAAATAATAAATTTTAGGGTGTATAAGCATTGTGTATAAGTGACGTGAATGATCGCTAGGATTCTGATAAATATCTGAATATAATGTGGTGATTAGGCATTAAAGGGATAATAACGGAAGGATTAGTGCACAAAGAGGAATAAACAAACATTCTGCTACTAATAATAAGTAAATAATAAAACACAAAAAAATGTGGAAATGAAAGAAATTCAAAAGATGAAAATCTAAACATAATTTGAAAAGGAAAAGCTTAGAAAAAAAAACTAAAGACATCTAATATAATAAATACTACTACTACTACTACTAATAATAATAATTATTAAAAATATTATATCCTAGACATATTTCTTTACTTTACTGAACAAATAAATGCCAGAGTATGAAATAGAAAATATTTTTTAAATTCTAACAGGTGATGTATGAAATTATTCTTATTATTATTATTAGTTATTTACTGAGTTTTTATCTTTGCAATTGAGGATTAGTACACAGATTTTCAAAAAAAAAAAAATTTGTACTATTATTAATTTATTTATAATTTTTTTTGGTTTAAATAAGTGCCAGAATATAAAATATTTTTTGTAATGCTAATATGTGATTTATAAAAAGTATTAATGTCAGATTGGTTTTTTTCCACATGAAATAATTGTCAGAATATGAAATAGAAAATATGAATAACATTCTAATTAGTGATTTGTATAAAATTATTATTATTTTTATTATTATTATTATTACCACTATAGCTATTTCTTTTTTTTTATTTTTGCAATTGAGAGCTAGTACTAATTTTATAGTATTATTTATATTTTTTATATTTATTTTATAGTTTTTCTCAATAAGTACCAGAATATAAAATAGAAAAAGTATTCTTATTGTTAGTAGTAATAATAGTAATTTTACTATTAGTATTGATAATCATATATATTTTAAATACAGATTTGAAAAATGTTTGTTTTCCCCAAGAACTGACCCATTGGGAAAAGATAAATAAATCAACCAATAAATAAATAATTTCACCTGGATGGTGATTAAGACTGAGAGTTAGTAGCGTGTAAGTGAAATGTATAAGAGGAGTTGCAGCTCCATCTGCTCATCCGGTATCTCTGCCGCAAACCGAATTAGTGGCATTGATTTTAAAATGAACTACTTACCATGTCCATTATGTGTTTAGTTTGATTTACAGGGTGCGATGAAGGCTTTTAAAAACAACATGGCCACAGGCTGGAGCTGCAGCTCCGAACAGAAAAGCAGACGGCACCTGTTTCTCTCGGGGAGACGACTCGGCCTCGGCTTTGTTTACGTGTTTATCTCCCTGTTAAGCGTCTCAAGTGCAGCTATTTCCCCTCTTTGCATTTTATTTACATCTCTTACGCTGATTCATCCTGTTATTTCCTTTTAGTCCAGACGGCTATTATTAATCAATCAGGATGCTGCTTCTCATGTGCTCAGAGTTTTGTTTTGTATCATCATCATCATCATCATCATCATCCTCATCCTCAGCTGCGTCAGTCTCTAAGTGCCATGATTGCTAATTACAGAGACATCTCTGCTTTTGTTGTTAATATCATTTGTTATTAGCGTAGCCGCGCGGCCGGGGCGGGGGCCTCGTCTCTTAAACGGCCATTTGTTTTGGAGTCTTTCAGCGCAGGATGCTATCAATAGACACTAAAGGAAGATCAATAAGCGTTCATTTATCCAGTCAGGCAAGTCGCCGCAGCACAGCCACTTCATTATACACGCCGAGCAGCATTTGCTTTAATTGGCCCCGAATCAAAGGAGTGAAGTGGATGGAGTGGACCGATTTGCATATCTGTCAGCGAGTCGGACCTGCCGATTGGCCCGGTGCGCATAATGACGCAGAAATTTGCAAGTCATACGTCTGGAAACATGAGGGTTGAAACGAATCGAGGGCTTTTGTCAAGTCTCTGTGGTTTCATTTGCAGCGAGCATTAACTCTGCGGTCTCAGTAAATCTGCTTCTCTCATTAACTTACACACAAAACCGGACCAGGAGTGTGACCATGACCAAAGATCGGATCAACATTCTATCAATTTCCCTGAAGGACTAATATAGTGTCGACCGTCACATTTATCGTCACACTGTATCGTGCTGTTGTAGGAAAATAACTAACGCCCGGGTGGTCTCATGAAGCAGAGTCACTGTTGCCACGTCCTGACTTGTTTACTTCCTTTTACACCTCATCATGTGAGGTGATGCATCATACGTTTTATACATTTATATTTACATTTCATATTTGTGTAACATCCTGGGGCGGGGGGGGGGGGGGGGTTCCCGTTACTATTATTTCGTCTCATTAATAAGTTGGGGAAAAATGCTTCAAAGAGGGAACTCGTTAGCTTTGTTACAAAAAAAACGCTGGCACTGGAGACTCCTTCCATAAATGTTGAGCATCTCTAAGCAGAAATCTTCCCCGTATTATTTAGTATATTTATCCAGCAATGAATGAGCTGTTGCTATAGAAACGATAATGTATTCAAATTGAGCTCGTTGGTATAAACCTGACAGTTTCTGACCATTCAGAAAAACACCAGTTTTGGTCGAATCATTAATATTTGTTGACGATTTACAAACTGTCACTTATCCCAAATCCCCCAAAGCTGCATCTCGTCCTTTTCCTGTTTCTTTTCTGTCCCGTATACGTGACGAGACGTCCGACGCACTTTCGTGTCACACCTGTTCCCCCGGCTTTCATTCTGCTCCCCCAATTACGAGGAAGCCATTTTGCAGCGACCCTCCTTATCTACGGCCTGCTGCATTTCCACATTACTGCTGAAGTACAGTTCTCTACAGCAGGAGCAGCAGGCTGTAATTTACTGCCTCGGCCATCTGTTGTGGCTCTGCGAAATTACACATAAACTGGTTAGCGGACACTTTGGCCCATTGTCTGTTGTTTTGATAATCACCCTTAATAATGCTCGGCATCAATATGGTCTTTAAACCCGATTTGGGGGGTTAATGGAATAAGACGGAGGCAGTCAGTGTATGCAGCGGGACTAATGTCATTAGGAATGTTTGCGAAGAGCCAAATTAAATCAGCCATAAATTGCGCTCTCGAGTTTAGGCCGGGGGAGAAAAAAAAAAAAACGGCTGCAGCCGTTCAGCCCAAGAAGTGCGCTTCATATTTTAACCTCTGGTGGTAACTGCGCTTAGAATGGAGCGGAATAAAGGAAGCAGAGCGTGAATGGATGGGAATAATTATTGCCGTTGCTCTAATACTTCCAATTTAATAAGAGCTAGAGTTTCAGAGGGTCAGCTTAGGGAAGCGTTGTGAAACCTTAGTGATGAGGCTGGTCCTAGGAAACATGTTCATTTCCTGATTTGAATTTAACATTTGATTTGTACGTTTTTTTTTTTTTTTTTTTTTTTTTGACACAGCTTTGCTGCCAACAGGTTTCATCTCACGACGGCGAGGCGAGCAAGGAGACTTCATTTTTTGGTTCTTTTTTTTTTCGTTCTTTTTTTGTCTACATCTTGTTTGAGACATGACAGAACAAAAGAGTCAGACGGTGTGAGTTTACAGCGAGTTCACCTGAAACATGGCACCTGTAGCTTTAGGTAACACGCCCTTCATACCTGCAAACCGGTGCCAGGATCTGTAACTGAATGAGGGCTGGGTGTGTTGCCAAGCGTACAGGTGATCACATGCCATTGTTAGAGAGTGTGAAGGCTTCACCCTAACTCGCTGTGATTCCTCATGGCGGATTCAGTGATTGGAGGTTAATTTGTAACGCAGAGATTATTAGATGTAGAGAATTCGACTTATCCATAGATTAGCGGTGTGACACACTAACACTGTCTGGAAATACTTATGGATTAAAACCCAATGTCAGATAGAGGCCATATGTAAATGTAAACACAAAACACACAGCAAAATAAGGGCGTAACACGTATATGATGAACGAAAGACTTAATCAAGGCAAGATAATTACAAACTGCTGGAAATTACAGAGGATTATTTTCTTACAAACTGAATTGGGCCGAGCCACCACGAACAAGATCGTCGTTCATGAACGTACAGCCTCCTTTAAACCGTGTGTACTGTTCAAATATTTTACTGCTGCTAAGACCGTACTGTGCAAATATCGATTGCCTTTGCTCCTTCATTCACCATAAATTTCATTCCCCAGTCCCAGTTAGATATGAACAGCCCTCGTGAATAGTAGCGTTATTACAAACCACAGCAGTTAATCAGGCTGTTACTAAGCATTGTATTGGTAACTGTTTTAGATCAACATCCTTAATATCAATCATCATCATGCCATAATTTCAACTGTAGAATTACAGATTCTTGGTATTCCTCAAGGTTTAATATTAAGACCTTTTAATTGTTTAATATTTCCTTGCGCTTTCTGCATGGAGTGTGTTCGGACATGGCCAAAACGCCCGTCCGTGACCCGTGCAGTCATACAGACCTTGTCTCGCTGCAGGCGAATGACAAGCGAATCAGACACACAGGCAGAAAGCATATAGTCTTCCTTATCTGCCTGGATCTGAATGAGTGTGGAACAAAAGCGTCGTGTTTTTGAGGTGCGTCACTTTAGGCCAGGTGAGTCGATGGTAAAAGCAACAGGGAACCTGCGGAGAGATTTATGACCAGAGGAAAGCCTGTTGAAATGCGAAAGGTGAGGTCACTTTTTTTTGCTTTTTCTCCCCCTCAATTAAGAGAGTGAGAGTCGGTTAACTGAGCTCTCGTCCCTTTGTGGTTCTCCAGTCCGACAGCCTCGGGCCCTGGAGCCGAAAAATGCACAAGAGAAACAAATAGCGCTGTCTCCCTGAGGAGGAACGGAGAGAAGACGATACAGGTTTTGCCCAGACGGCTGTCGAGAGAAGATGTCACCGTTTAATGGAAACACTCGAGGGAGTGGTTCGAAAAAAAGACACTTACGACTACTTGTAACTACTACAGAGAGGCTTAGAGGGACTTTGTCGAGTTCCAGGAAAGACGGGACATATCTGTCGTTATATCATGTGACATAGAACATAAGCGATCGGTGTCCTCCAAGTGCCTCTACCAGGCCCTTTTGTCCTTGTTGGCGGTCATTTGGTGTTATATCCAGGTGTCCTTTTCACCCTTTTGCAGTTACATTTCACTTTTATTTTGTAAATAAAAAACAGGTCAGAATGTAATCTATTTTTGCAAATGATAAAAATGTTACACCATTTCCTCATCAATTTTTTTTTAGTTCAAAGCCGCTAGTTAGTTCCTCTCATATTACTTTCCCTCAGAAGTGCGTAAGTAAGCAATTTCACACAAGGGCGAGGGCTATTGCTGCAGCCCCAGTATTGAAAATAACACAGCCGTGCTGATATTTATGACAACAGCGTGACCTTGAGTGTGATATCGCTTTTATACAACAGTTTTACAAACACCACTTACACCACATCAACAGATTATGATTTGTTTTTATTTAACCAGTTATTTTGCTCCTCCAACGTATATCCTTACGAACCTTCTTGCTGAAAGTGCTTCTGTGACGGGTTTGAATGTGGCCGACCCACAGTTAGTGCGATTAACACCCGGGTCACTGAGTGACGTGTATAGATAAACGTCCCAGTGCTGTTGTACTCTGTCACCACTTGTGGATCGCCTCCCATCCAGTTTACTCTGATTTAACTCAGTTGGAACTAATTGTTGTATAAAATTGTTTTAATCACTGGTGAGTTTAATTTGAACATTTTTCTTCGTAACTCTGCTTTTTTCACTCATTGATTGTTTTTTAGAGCGAAACAACAGGAAAGTGGGGCGGAGGGATGAGAGGTACTTCGTGCTCCCACATTAATCACGGCTCTACAGCCAATCAGAGGCATCTGTGAGCTCACGCGAGCGGATAGCGCGGGGAGGAATTGGACACAAAATCGGGGAAAATCCCCCCCCCCAAAAAAAAGAGTTTGTAGAAAGAGTTAAAAGTTTAAAGCTAAAAATAATCTGCTGATCTTTAATGTAATCAGTGATATTATTATTTCAGGTTGAACATGTCTGTCTGTCTTTCTGTACGGCAGAACTCTCTACGTTATTAATTAATATTAATTAACAGAAAAATAAAACTTTGTAAAGCTGATTATCTTACCCCTTGTTTACACTATATTGGACTTTTATCATCAGCCAGATACACTCCATGTTTAAAGTAGATTATTAAATCCGGCACATAACTGTTCATAACATGAGAATGTTAGAGATGGAGCTGCCAGGCAGGAGGAGAAGGGTTAAGCCCAAGAGGAGGTTTATGAATGTGGTGAGGCGCAGACGGAGTTAGATAAAGACAAATTGTCCGCTGTGGTGACACCTGACCGGAGCAACCAAAAGAAGAAGAACTGTTTGTAACATCACTTTTACTAAACATATTGATTTTAGCGCATAACACCGGGCTCTCAGTTCAGGTATTTTACACGTACTGTACTCACCTCGGACTACTGCGGATATGTTTGCTCTAACGACTCATGTTTTAGCTCATGGCTCAATTGAAGATTGAGTTTTGATAGTCTACCTTCCAATCCATGCTGTGCCACACATTCACTTGTGTTTTGTGAGAATTTGGGTGCCCTATAGGTGCGTTACGGTCATTTCTGTGTCTTTCACATACTTTGTGTATTTATGATAAACTGATAACTGATATTTATGATAAACTGATTGGCTCTGTTGAGTGGCTTGTTTAGCCACACCCACCTCTAGGGAAAAGCGCTGTATTTGTCCCAAAAAAATGTACGCAACCTGGCACATAACTGCTCATAACTTCCCTTATACTTAATGTTTTGATTTCATTTATAGAAAACTGCAGGCGAATACCGAAGGCTGACAAAGTTGAATTAAATTCTATCCAGCCAGTTTTGTGTGATGCTGAACAGACATACTGTACAGTCATAGAAACATACAGACAGACAGACAAGTTTTTCTGAGACTGGGTTTCTGGTCCTCCAACGTATGAAACGTAAAGATATCATTGAAAGAGCGAGTTCTGACCCCATGTACAGACCAAATCTTTCTTTTATTTATATGGATGTAACTTTTAAGTTCTTTAGGCACACAAATGTAAACTTTGCATAAACCCAGATGGACAGCGAATCCTAATAACTCCATCTTCCCTTCGGTTGCACTGCAGACGTGACACTCGACACCGTGTCTCACTTCTGTTCATGCTTCTGCGGGTAAACTGGCACAGATTGCGGTTTCGTCTGATATTTTAGTCGTATCTGTCTCGTCGACTGAGAAATCCCTGGCAGCCATGTTGAACAGACCACACAGCGTCACGCAGCCAAAGTTTAGTTTACAGACGACACGGCAGCATCGCGCTTACATTTCGCAGGAAGAATCCCCGCGGTCCTGCGGCTAACCGACGTACAGCGGTGTTTAGAGAGCGTTCTGGAGATCCCCCCCATCATTCTGGCTTTCTAACAAGCAGGACTCCTAAACCCCGAGTCCTGACTGATTCTGGCCGTTCCACATCTTTTCTATGCGCACACTACACCGCAGCGCAGACGTTATTAGAGCTTCTCATGTTGCAGCGTGTTGGCATCGAAACGCTTGTCATAGCTCACATAAAGGTTCAAACATAGTTCTTACTCAAATGCCTGGCGTACTTTGTGGAGACTTACCCTATCGAGTGTAAGTGATCATTATGCACTGATTTAGGACTTGGCAGGAAGCTCGGCTGTCTGCGTTTGTATTACACACGTTCATAAAAAAAGCGACAGGAGCATCCCTTTGAAAATTTATAGACACCTCTGTGGAAAAAAAGAGAGAAGAAAAGAAAAGATAAACCTCTTGGAATGAAAGTTGACACAGAAGACGTTCCATGTCTGGGGTGTCTGCTTTTGTTAAATCTTCAACATTATATGGGGAAGGTTGCGAAACTAACACTGGGTCTACACCTAAAAACTCTTTAATAAACTTTATTTTAGCAGGTATCAAACACTTACTTGAAATATTTTTAACAAGATATGTCCTCCCTCATTTAAGTCCAAGACAGCATTAATCTGTCTTTTTGATACCTAAAAAATTAGAGAAATAAAGTAAGATTATAATATTAATAATATGTAAAAAAAAAAAAAAAAAAATAATAATAATAATAATAATAATAAAAAATTATACAAGAATTAAATTATTTTAATTATATAAATAATGAAACTATTAAAAATTTTTAATAGTTTCATTATTTATATTAATGAATTTCAACCTAAAAATAAATCTATAGGAGTTTTTTTTAATTAATTTTTAATTTTTTATATAATATTATTTAAAATAATATTTTTGTTTTTAAAACCACACAGAATGGAAAAAAAAGATGCTCAGAAACATGGTTATTTTTTAAAAGTAAGTAGCCTGAGTATAGTGTTTATATATATATCAATTATTCATACCTTTTCTATTTAAATACTGTGTTTTGATAATAGGGAAATACGCCACGGTATAAGAGGCTGTGTGATTGACCTGAGGTGGATTTATTTCCTGTAATAAATACTCAGAGTTAAAGTGAAAAACATCAGTGGAACATTTCATTAGAAATTCCTGTACAATGAAGCTCTGTGTTATCAACAGGAATAAAGGACCCACAAAACAGGATAAAATGTTAGTGTATTTGTTTATAAACGTGGGCGTGTCTAAGGGGACTTTCCCAATTTGCTGGGGTTCATCCCGCACGATCAGTCAAGTTCGAAATCTGAAATGTAATCACTGACTAAAAAAACAACAAAAAAAAACACTTTACCAGTTTGGTAAGTAGGATAGTTATTCTAATGTGTGTTGTTATTTTAGACTTTATAATTTTGTTTTCTGGAATCCAAAAAAACATGCTAAGTTCCTTGTTTAGTGTTAACACAGACAGCATCAAGCTGTCACTACTGGAGCGTAAAAACCTCTCATACTGTACAGGAGGTGGGGCAAATGGAGCAAATTCAATCCTGCACATGAAATAGTACAAAATCCATGGCTGAAGCTGACCTAAGGTAAGGGTGAACACGTAGAGTGTGAGCTGAGGTCGGAACGTGTAGAGTGTGAGGTGAGGTCGGAACGTGTAGAGTGTGAGGTGAGGGGGAACGTATAGAGTGTGAGGTGAGGGGGAACTTGTAGAGTGTGAGGTACGGACAAATGCATAGAGGCTGAGGTTGGGGCAAACACAGAGTGTGAGCTAAAGGGAACATGTAGGCCATGAGGTAGGAGTGAATGCTTAGATTGTGAGGTGAGGGAGAAGAACGTGGGATGGGGTGAATCATACAGCATGAAGTTGGAGCAGACGTGTATATACCTTGCTCATGTTCTTACTCAGGAGTTGTGATAACAGACACATTTACCTGGCTGGTTTTATTCAACTTTAGAGTGAGTTTATGGAGTCTGGTTGAGCAGACAGGCCTATAGCCAGCTCGTCCTCGGCCTTGATCGGCAGCAACTGCTGCTTACCCACAAGTTTACCATCACCGAGGCTCTCCCACTAGACCTGACCACTGCACTGAAGACTACAGACACAGAACATTTGGGTTCAAACCATCCCAGAGCAATACCTTCGGCATCTTCTCAAAGCCAGCCTACAGCAGCAAACCACCACCACAACTTCAACCTCATCATGAGGCACAAAGTCTGTTGCCCAAGCTTTTGCTGTATGACAACATTGAGGCTTAGATGATAATAAGCATGATAATGGCAGAACTCAAAATTGTGGCGATTGCTTGTGCCATTGGTGTCCGGTGAGACCCAGAGAACCTACTTTTCACTGTCCTCTGAAGGAGTGAGCGAGTGCGTAGTTCTCCACCAGTTTCTGCACTTCCTTCCAGCAGAAGAGCGTAAAACCTGTGAGCATGCAGGCCCTGACTGATTCATATGAGATGGTGGCAGTGCTTGATTGTGTACGCTCAACCCTTGCACTTGTGGAAGAGAAACTCAGCACTGTGCAGGTGGTTGCGTCCCCCAGTGCCAGTGTCTCTTTCTTTTCAGAAGCAGTTAAGGGTTTTGCGGATCTAATTATTGAGCTCAGATTATAGTTCATGCTACATTTTATAAAATTACTTACTTGTGTTTAAGATGTAAGAGTGTGTATAAGTGTGTGTGTGTGTGTGTGTGTAGGGATTAGGGCTGAAGTGTACACTACACCTCAGGGTGCATCCTGATTAGTGTTAATTTGAGTTCAGGAGGAAGTGGCCTGAGGTGATAGGATTATCAGATCTCAGATCTCTGATCTCTCTCTGTGTGTGTGTGTGTGTGTGTGTGTGTGTGTGTGTGTGTGTGAGAGAGAGAGAGATTCAGTCAAGGCTCACACCTGAGTGCTGAGGACACACACCTGAGACCAGACAGGAAGCATGCAGAAATCTCTTTATTAATAGACTGAACATCGGAAAGATCACATGAGCAGCTTTAACTGTCTCTCTATCTCTATCCTTTACTGTCTCTATCTGTGTTTGTCTTTGTGTTATGCTTGTCTGTCTGTTTGCTTGTCTGTCTGTCCCTGTGTCTATCTGTATCTGTCTGTATCTTTGTCTGTCTCTGTGTCTGTATTTCTGTCTGTCTGTCTAGCGCGCTGTTTGTATCTGTGTTCATGTCTCTGTATTCTGTCTTTCTCTCATTCTGACTCTTTATTTATCCTTGACTTGTCTGTCTCTCTTTCTGTCTGTCTGATTCTGTATCTCTTCTGGTCTGTTTGATTCCTCATGTCCTTTTTTGTCTGTCTCATTTTTTCCATGTATCTGTCTGTCTGTCTGACAGTCTGTCACTGTTTATGTCTGTGTCTTTGTTTTTGTGACTGTCTGTCTGCCTGTATGTTTTATGATTTACCTCTGTCTGATTAAAGCTGAGCGTACAGGTTGTTGTTGTGTGATGTTTATTAGATGGAAGGACTTTCCCAAACCACCCTCATCGCTCTGTACATCAAACACAGCAATCACAGCAGTGCAGAAACATCAGCGAGGCTCTGTCTCAGACTCGAGACTCATAATACACCCCTGATTGGTGCGATGGTGAACACGAGTGTGTCCTGATGTTGGACATTTTGGTGTGATGGTGAATTCGAGCCTGTCCTCTCTGTGATAAACTACTGGAAAAAAGAGCTGATAAGTCTCTGAGTGTCTTTGAACTCGGAGTTGTCGTGTTTTATCATGCTGATGATTTCCCGAGGTTTGAGGTTGATTGTAGACAAATAGCTGTTGTGTCAGTCTCACATCTCCCCCGCACATGGCCAGACGTCTGCCAGCTAAAAGCCAAATTCAAGGTGCTATTGTTTCAGCATGCCAGAATTAATCAAGCCGTGTTTCATTCCAGCGGGTCAGGTGTCGGTGTAAAGTGAGATGCAGAAGAATTCCAGATCGTAACCTCAACCGCGTGTTTGACGCTCTGTGTTCTGTAGTGTGGTGTAGAGTGATTGCAGGCACTGTGGGAGGTGTTTACATGAGTACAGAATCTGTAATAAACGCTTCATAACACTCATGCTGTGTTCACTACTTAGTAAAGCTTTAGATTAAAAGCCAACAGTGTTTCTTTCTGCTAGTACTTTAAACTATTTTGATGGAACGGAGCCACAGAGGCCACGCCTCCTTCACTGGCACTAAGACACAGAGGCCACGCCTCCTTAATTGAGACTGACACACAGAGGCCACACCTGCTTTACTGAGACTGACACTCAGAGGCCACGCCTCCTTCACTGAGGCTGATATAGAGAGGCCACGCCTCCTTTACTGACACACTGAGGCCACGCCTCCTTTAGTGAGGCTGATATACAGAGGCCACGCCTCCTTTACTGAGACTGACACTCAGAGGCCATGTCTACTTCACTGAGAATGACACACAGAGGCCACACCTCCTTCACTGAGGCTGATATACAGAGGCCACACCTCCTTCACTGACATACTGAGGCCACGCCTCCTTCATTGAGACAGACACACAGAGGCCACACCTCCTGTACTGAGATAGACACTCAGAGGCCACGCCTCCTTCAATGAGGCTGATGTACAGATGCCACGCCTCCTTTACTGACACTGACACGCAGAGGCCACGCCCCCTTCATTGAGACTGACACACAGAGGCCAGGCCTCCGTCACTGTCACTCAGAGAACACACCTCCTTCATAGAGACTGATGAACACATAGAGGCCACACCTCTTTTATTGACACTGACAAACAGAGGCCACACTTACTTCAATGAGACTGACATACAGAGGCCACACCTCCTTTACTGAGACTGACACACAGAGGCCACACCTCCTTCATTGAGACTGACACACAGGCCTCACCTACTTCATTGAGACTGACACACAGAGGCCACACCTCCTTTACTGAGACTGACACAGAGGCCACACCTCCTTTACTGAGACTGACACACAGAGGCCACACCTACTTCACTGAGAATGATATACAGAGGCCACGCCTACTTCATTGAGAATGATATACAGAGGCCACGCCTACTTCACTGAGAATGATGTACAGAAGCCACGCCTACTTCACTAAAAATGATATACACAGGCCACGCCTACTTCACTGAGAATGATGTACAGAGGCCACGCCTCCTTTACTAAGACAATAAGCATTTTTTTTATTGTTATATTTTTCAGCAAAAATCTAAACCCACATAATAATATAAAATAGTATCTCATGTACCACACACACACAAACACTCACGCACACTCACACACACACACAAACACACACTCACTCACTCACTCACGCACACGCATGCTTTTTTGCTGTCTAAATTACATTTTCTGTTACAAAAGAGAGACTAAAACACATTTTTACAGAAATGGAGATGAAATTTTCAATTCCATCTTTCCTCTTTTCGGTAGTTTATCTGCCTTTTGATGTGTCGCTCATAAAAGCCTCGGCGCGTGTCTGCAATAAGCTCCACTCGCTGAACCTCGACCTGCGGCCATTAGCCAAACACCCTCGCCGGCACACACCGCTCTCACACAAACCATAATTGAAAAAATTGTCCATGTTTATGGCAAAAAAACATCATCTTCCCCAGTGTGTGTGTGTCTGTGTGAGTGAGTGTGTGTTGTGGAGGTGGACACGGTTGTACACTTTAATCTCGTGTATAAGGCGCGTCAAACAGCAGAAGTGCTGCAGATTTTTCCTTTGAAATGGAACAGAGTTCAATTATCCGGCCACGCAAATCTCATTAAGGTGGCCATTGTCCAGCCGGATAACAGTGTGTGTGTGTGTGTGTGTGTGTGTGTGTGTGTGTGTGTGTGTGTGTGTGTGTGTGCTCGTGTGCACACCATGCTGAGCACACACTTCGTTAAGCTGTATGGAGAGCGAGAGAAATCTGAGTCCAATCTTGGCTTGTTCAAAGATGCACTGCTTTTCTCTTTGATGCTGAAGTGTGTGTCCTGCTGAATTGCCGAGTCACACAGCGGGATGCTCGTACACACTCTGACGCAAATCACGTCTTATTTCATTCAATCACAGACCTCAGAGAACGAGTGTGTTAAGCAGCTCGAGCGTTATTGTTCTGCTCTCGAGTCTAAAGGTGCTGATTAACGGCATGGCTCAGAGTCTGGTTCCGCTCGTTTTAATACGTTACCGTTTCTATGGTAACAGCGCGTTGACGGGGACTTACAGGGGGACGCTTTGCCAAACGTTGATATTTATGGAGACGTATACTGAATTGATCATTTATGGAAGGAGTCTCCGGGCTCAGAAGTGAAGCTGTAACATGTTCAGGAAGAATAAAAGACATAGGGAGATGCTGTTATAGGAAAATAATCAACATCCGAGTGAAAACCGGTTTCTCTGTCTGGTTTGTCATTTCGATGATGATGATGATGACGATGATGATGACGACGGCGTCCAGGTGGCTTCTGACCGAATCAAATCTGAATTGATCCTCCTGCTCAGCCTGTGTGCAACAGCTTGGCCTGCAGGGGTCAAACATGAAGGTCGTGGATGGAGCGAAAGTCTCAGTCAGGGTCGTGACCTTTATGACCTCAGATCCTAAAACCTTTTCTTTATCTTTATCTTATCATATGTTTGTCAAGTGAATAAATTGACTCTGTGATATTAAACCATAATCCTGAAGTTTTTATCTGAAAAAACAAAAACAAAATTAAATCATGATGTGAATTACAGTCTGAGTGAGAATTTGATCCTGAACCGTAATCATATTTCAAATTAGAATTGTAGTTCGAATTAAAGTATGAATTAGAATTTGGATCTGAATCTAAAACCGACTCCATCACAATTTTAAACTGAATTAGAATTATAGTTTAAATCTCATTTGGATTCAGAAAGTCATTCTGAGTTCAAGTGTGAATGGTAATCTGAATTAGAATATAAATCAGATTTCAAAGCTGAATTAAAAATCTGAATTTAATTCAGAATTACAATTAAAATCGGTATCAGAAAGAGGATTTGAATCTGAGGTAGAATTGGAATCAGAATTTGTGTTCACTTTTAATTCTGAATTAAAATCTGGATCTGAGTTAGATTTGCAATCTGAATTCGAATTACAATCTGGTTTTAAATCAAAATTAGACTCTGTAATGCTGTAAGGTTGTCTTGCGGGTACTAGGGACTTGATATGAACAGCTAGTGTGCTAATATTAGCATTCCGATGTTAGCTTTATAATGTTAGTGTGGTGATGTTAACATTATTACGTTAACATGCTGATTTTCGCATTTCATTGTTAGAATTTGGACATTAGCATGCTGATGTTAGCATGGTGATGTTAGCATGCTGAATGTGAACATTTATGGTTCTTGTAGGTGACAGTGAGGATGTACAAGCGAGGAGCTCACAGCTGGTTGGGAAAACCTCTCAGCGGGACGACCACCATCCCATCCAACACAGACATCATGTTCCGCATCAGCGGTGATGACAAAGACGCCAAGATCCCAGCTAACAGCATCCACACTATCCTACTTAGCATCTAGAGAGAGAGAGAGAGAGAGAGAGAGAGAGATCTCCTAGTGGTGAACGTTAGCAAACATAACGACTTCACATTATTGTAAATTAACTCTCAACTCTATTTGATGTGATTAGTCAAGTCAGGCAGAATGTTATACTGTGCTATTCTCTATTTCTGAGAAATTGTCTTATTTATTAACAAAATAGTGATGATGATTTAAAAAATTCTTAGCAATTTGTAAAACTTTGTGCCTTCAAAACTGACTTCTTCAGAGGCTCTTCTGCGGCCCATAGCCACCCATTTTGTTTCCATTCAGAATCATTGATTGATTTGTTCCATTGTTTGTTTTTGACAAGATAAACTTAATACTCCCCAGTTCTACCTCAGATACACTTCATAATAATAATAATAATAATAATAATAATGCCTTTTTATTAAAGTCTTGGCACCCTCAAGTTTGGTTATTTTGCACCTCATGCTTAGTAGTTCTCAGAGATAAAACTGGATTTCAGTTTGTTCCTAAAGGAAAGGGTGAAAATGATCTAAACTTTTTTTCCCCATAATATATGTATGTATGTTCCTGCAGTTTTTACATTTCATTTTAAAGAACGATTATTTGTAAGCCTACACTAATTTATGGTGTATTTTTTTTCTCCCTGGAAATACAGCTACATCCCAAATTTTTGTGTGAGATCAGGTACAGATCGTTTAACAGCTACGTGATTTAGGACGGCTGTAATTGCTCACTCAACAAAACAGCGGCCGCTCATCTTGACACGTTTTTCAACACCGAATCCATTTGCGACCTCACGCTTTGTTAAAGCCCTCCGAGAGCAGCGGCTGGAGCACAAGCTACGCAAATCGTGCTAAACTCGACTCGTGACACGACCACACTCCTTCACCCGAGCACAATAGGAATCGATGGCGTTTTATGCAAAATGCCGGCAGTTCGGCTAATTATCGCAGCTCATTTTCTCTTGTTTTGGATGACGAGTCTAGTGTCAGCCCATGCTTTGAAGCGGCAAATTAATTAGCGATTGTGTCTCTGAACTCGTTTGAGGAGTGAGCGCTGATGCTAATTTGATGCAGGTGTAAAACTGGGAGAGACAGATGCTGAACGAACGCTTGTGTCGAGCTGTACAATGGGCTAGACCTTACTATTTTCTATAAAGTTACATGGGATTTATTACAGTTCAGTGAAGTTTACAATTCTTTTGTTGTTCACATTAATGACATAATGCTTTCTTAATTAGTTTCCTCATGTCACACGTTGTTGTTACGTAACGCTACAGCTGGCTAAAGTTTACTTTTTTTTCACATTTTAGCGTTAATTCTTACACTGTTTAGCATCTACACTACTTTATGCTAGTTCACCACTAGATGACTAGGAGAAAGAGATTCAAACTGATTTTAGTACTAATGGCAAACAATGTCAATCTGTTGTGTTGTGCTAGTTTAGCATGTAGCACTCCTTACTTTTGACTCATTCGCTAGATTCTGCCCTTCCTTTAGCATTATTGCTAACGGCTAGCAGTCTCATTTCATGCCTTTGACATTTTTATTCCATTTACTCCATTAGTGTTTCCAGTCAGTGCTAACAGCTACGTTATGCTAGCTAGCTTATTATTCAGGATTTATGATTACAAAGTAATAATGGGCCTCATGTGTCGACTCATTCACACTCAGTGCATTCTCCTTCTTTCTTACCACCAGCGCTAACAGCTTACAGTCCCATTTAGCCTCTCTGGTATTGGCTCTAATGGAGTTGTTATAGATGTAGCGCGAGTGCCTTAAGCTAACACAGAGATTCGGATCTTCATGAATGGCGGCTCTCGAGGCTTAAACTGCATTATGTTGCACTCAAGTTCCACAAATGGCTGTTTATGAATTTACCCTGGAGGACATTTCGTGTCCATACAAGCTCTGAGGTTTGACGTCGACCGGTCGTCTTATCGGTGTTATCGCATATAGGCATGAGGTGACGGAAACATAACGGTTTCTTTACTGAGGTATGAGCGAGGGCTCCCAAGTAGTAAAAATGGGGAAAATCAGGGTGTGTGGCAATTCATGTACTGACCGTCACACTGACTCCAAATTCTATTTATTTATTTGTATTTATATTGGTTTGCATTTGAGGTGTTAACATGTTCCTCTACAGGAGGTGTGCTTCAAACTATTCACAGCATCCTTGTGTGGTACAAGTAAATTAATAAGTTTGTTTAGAACTGTAACAAAAGTAAAACTTAGTAATACTGAGAATCAGAATACAGATTTTTTTTATGACTCAGAACCTGGGTGTTGTGATAATATAGTTAATACAGGCTGCTCATGTCAGGCTGGTCCCTGCTCGTTCCCATCCATACCGACTACCATCGTTTCCTTTTGGTGCCAAACATGAATAATCCACCTGGAACGTTTAGTTGTGAATAAATTAAAGAAGTATAGTGGAAAACTGTAATTAGATTCAATCTCTGTTTGTTCTTATAACTGATTAAATTTAAAGTGGACTCAGACTGGCTGTACTCAGATTTTACTATTTGAAAAGATAATTTATGAGTTTGCATATAAATATAAATATTTAACTTTTTTTTACGTTATGTTCATACTATGCAAGACGATTATTAGATTTTCAGGGAAAACTTTGAACATAAGAACATAAGAATGACTTTGAATGTTCTGATTATTTGACATTTAGCAGTGGATGTTTGCAGACATCAGAATTATGGTGTGTTAAACCTGGAGAATGTTTGTGCTGTACTTATATAGATATTACAGTAGTATTAATACTACTAATTATGTGTGTGGTGAACCTGGGTGCCATTTGTATTGTATTTTCTGTACATGACTCAAGTTTATATGCTTGTGTTTTTATGTGATGTTTTGAATAAATTACAAAAAAATGACAGCATGCTGTTTGGGAAATGTATGTGTTTGGCAATAAAATTATATAAATAAAGAATCCATATAAATAGTTGTAAAAAATATTCAGAATTAATTTGCATTAAACATTGTGCACATTTATGGGAAATTCCAGTTTTAACATAGTTGTGAAGTGCTGTAAAGTGATGAAATTGAAACAGGTGGACTGATCTAATTCCTGTTTAAAAAATGTGTGTTCTCCATGTCAGGTTATACAAAGATCCTCAAACACTAAACCTGCATTTGAAGTTGTTCTGTTTACGTCATTGATCACTCTGATGTACGCAACAATAAGCTATAACACTGAAACCATTAACATTCAAACCCCCTAGGTTTTGGTTCCTTTTGTGTCCCCGGCACAAAGGGAACCAGCACTGGGCATTTGTTGTGCCCAATGCCATGGGCAAAAAAACAAAAAGAAAAAAGGCAAGTTCTGTATATGTATCAGTCCCTTGTGTCTGATGAATTCCTATCTTTCCTGATGTTAGTGGATTTTAGACAAGCTGTAACCATTGTATCAGGGCTTGAATAAAATATCTCACATTAACATTAACTTCATCACTTTAGTTTATATGTTGATGGATGGTTCGTAGATCTTCTCCTTAAGATTGAGGTTTGCAGTTTCTTTAGGTAAGCGGTTATTAAGGACAGACCTGAAGCTTTTGGTTGAGAACATGTTGATGTTCAAGGTTTCTCAAGAATGTAAGAGTCATTTAGCAGCAATTAATATTAGTCCATATTTATCAGCTACCATCTCACCTCCAACATAGAGAGAAACCTCAACACTAACCAACCTTCTTAACCAAAAGAAGTAGCTCTTCAGTAATAAGTTCCTAAGGTATATCCTTAACTCCTGCTACCTCTGTACCCATATTTGATTAGGATACAAGCCGCCCATCAACCATCAGGGTTTCTCACCAATAATGGAGAACTGACTTTACATTACTGTTGAAAAACTGCAGTTTTATTGTTATGTTTAAAGTCATTTAACAACAATTAATAATAGTCTGTTTATCACCTACCACCACACCTCCAACACAGAGACAACTCTCAAAGGTCACTGGCCTTCTCAGACTGAAGCAGTGGATCTTCAATTACAACCTCCTAAGGTCCGTCCTTAAGTTCTGCTGCCTTGAAACGTGTCTGATTAGAAGAAAACCAAACTGCCCATCAACATTCCGGCTTTATCACCACTAAAGGAGGACTGATTTACATCACTATTGAAGACCTGAAACTTTATTGCCTTGCGAAGAGTAGAGTTATATAGCAGAAATAATTGTTATTCCATATTTATCACCTACTCGTTACAAGACACAAGGAGAAAGAAGGTCAGCAACCTACTCAACCAGAAGCAGTTGATCTTCTTAAACAAATTCCTACAGTCTATCCTTAATCTTTGTTGGCTTGAAACCATGTCGGACTTACAAACCGCCCATCAACATTTCAGGTTTCACACCACTGAAGAAGGACTGACTTCATGCCACAGTTGATGACCTGCAGCTTTATTGCCCTTCTATACCTCAAACCTCAAACCCAGTAGGAAAGATTCGCTCTTGACGAGAATTGCTCACAATGCAGTGAGAAAAGATGCAAGAATAAATTAAAATCAGTCTCTCAGATTAAAATTAAATCCTACCCAGTCCTCTATATAATCCCTGTGCATAAAGACTGTGTTATGGAGGATCTGATGAGTGTTGAGAGGAATCCAGATTGTCCATCACCAGGTTTGTTGAGCTCGTAGAACGTCTGGTTTGGTCAGACGAAATTGCGCGGACTGTGAGTGAGCTATGGGGACAAAGGCGACTCTGTAAGAGCTGGACATTTCTCACAGGATCTGGAATTCAGGGAAGTTCAGGGCTTAGGTGATACATGTCAGTCAGTGACTCAAATTCCAATCCCTGCGTGTCCAATTGATATTGGACATTTATCCATAAACACTAAGGATAAACTGGATAATCTGAGGAACTTGGTGAGTGCCTTTAATCAGTCATGTGATGTACCATGACCAGCAAACATTGTGTTTGATTGGGTTGCCCACTTTGGTGATTACATCCACTCAAATATATAAAAATATGGCAGAGAAAATGAATGAATTCCCAAAAATTCCAAATGAGCTGGTGGTTGATTGATCGCGCAATGACTCCCGCAAATAAATGTATTGAATACCATTGCAATTATAAATATTTATTCACTCTCTTCTTGTTGTTTTTTGGAAGTGATCTATCAATCATGTCTATTGTGAGTGCTCAAGTACACTTTTCCGTCCCTAGGGTCTTCTTATGTGTGTCGTTTGGAAAGATCCTTAAGGGCATCTGTCTTCTAAGGTTCTTTATTTTGGCCAAACATGACCATATTGGAAGCAAACGCCACTCGTATTCGTCACAACAAAGGGAATTCATTTATTCTGTTCATCCCTAAATTGTCCCATCCAAGTTTTATAAGTAAAAATTCTCTTTATAAGTATTCATGCTATCATCATTTTCCTAGCTGAGGGGAATCCAGGCTGTCCATCACCATGTCTGCTCTGCTCAGGCAATGTCAGCTTCTTAAATAAGCCATATTTCTATTAGCCTAAATTTTGAAGGCTGAGTGATTTCAGAGACAAAGGCGACTCTGTAGGGTCCAGCGCAGGACTTCGGTAGGGGGACGAGACGTCACCTGAGATCAGAAGCAAACGCAGGAGCAACAAGCGAAGCTGAAATCCGATCCGCATTCGGACCAAGGATCAATCTGATTCCGGGGGTTTGGATCAAGGCTGCCTCTGTTCATGGAGGAACTCGGACAGGATATTGAGCTAAAATAGGGTCAATCAGCATCCCTCCATGACCCCATACGACCCCTGCACACGGTTTTGTCCCTAACGTGACTCTCAGTGCATGTCCGTGGAACTTCAAAGCTACAAAGGGTCATTTTCTGCTTTCTTGTGTGGCTGTGTTTCTTTGAGGCACGTTGTTACACGTGAACCGGTTTGCATCAGTGAACACAGTTCACTCTAAATTCTTAGTTCAGTACCTTTATTGGAAAGAGATCTTCTCTTTAGCATTTGTATTTTAGCATGTATTTCATATTATGGCTGTTTACTTTACACATTTCTAGGCATTTTACATTTCTTCGTCTTTAAAATGATTTCGGGATATTTACCCAGTGTATTCCTGTTAGTAAATGCTCCCCTTTGGCCATGGAACTGGAATTCATGTTTGATAACTAAGAAAAAATAAAAACAAAGGCACTGCTGCTTCAACGACTCAGTCATTTGAGACACATCCAGGTGAGAAAGGTTCTCCTATCTTCCGATCCTGTCCCAAATAATCAATGACCTCTTCTTGACCCGTTTCTTGACCTCGGAAGCCTGAACCCAGTCTGGCATGGCACAAATGGTCACTCAAAGGTCAAAGATCACTGCCTTGACCTGGTCAGCAAAGACCTGGCACTTGAACCACAGAAGGGCTGAACCTGGTCTGAAGACTTCCTCACATGGCAGATGTGAAAGAGCAGACAACACGGATTGGCAGGTAACCTAGGCAGATGACCTCCTGTGATTTCATCCACACTCGTTCTGCTCGGTGTCATGATCTATCTGAGATGTCAGACACGACTGGTTCACTGAACTGTGGGTTCCTCTGGGAAGAATGTTGGTATCAGGGGCTAGTTTTATTTCAACCAAAAAGCTAGCATATTTGAATCTTTCAGAAAAGTATGACGGGTGTTCAAATCACACCCATCAAATTGATGGGCGATTGAAATTTACAAAAGACTTCAATCACAGTACGGTGATGAGATTCTTTGCCGCACTGCAGTCGTTCCCATGAATGTTTGGCGTCTGATCCTTGAAACTCAACGACACCAACTTGCACACACAGTCATTCACCGACACGTGTATGTTACAGGAACTCGACTCGGAGTTATTGCCACATAAGCGAGTTATGCCTCGCTCCAAGACATATCCCCATGTTTGGGCAATTAAAGGAGTTCCTGGGATGCCAGCGTTTCAGACATTAAGCACACAGTCCGATCATGGCTCCGGCGTACTGAGAAAGCTTTTTACCTTGACGGTCTCCAAGCACTAGTGAAATGTTGCGTTACTGTTGCAGGGCATTATATAGAGAAATAAAGGGAACTGTGTTCTGTTATACTCAAAAGTCCCGCTTTGACTTGAACATCCCTTTACCTTAGACTGTTACAAAGCACTGACACTGGCCACTGCTTCCGAAAACCTCCTCAAAGAAAGACAGGATGGTAGATCTGGTCTATATTTATATAAACAAGATAACAGTGTAAATGTAATTCCTGTAAACCAAATCCCACGATTTCACTTTATTCTAGTGTAAGGTTAGTGCAGGAAGTAGGCTATGGCATCTTAAAAACCTGACTAGATTTATCAAAAGTAAAAAACACACTTGGGCTAATCAACGCTAAGTCCTGACAGGTTTCCACCAAACGGCTCCAAATAAATCGACACCATTGCTAAGTGCACAGCTCTCTCGCTCCTAAATGGATTTATTAAAAGGTTATGGGCTAAGTAATGCATGATTACAATGTGCCTTCCTTTTCAAAAACATCTTTTCATGTATTTTTTCCCGCACGGACGCACGCTATTGTGGGGAAATGCAGTGATTTTGGCGGAGGCTTTTTACGCCCTCCTTCTGATCCATCTAGCGTCGGGTGGATGAAAGATGACGAGCTTTTCTCCCCCCTATACACACACCTCTACCACCACCACCACGCCATCGTCCATCACACACCGCTGCCATTTCATTAAAGCCAACAAAAGCATTCAGAGGGGCTTTTAGATACAGATGTGACTAAATTTTGTCTCACCTCCACCTTTTCTCCCATTGTGCGAGAGGAAAAAAGCACGAACTTGTTAATCCAGCAGACGAATGATTAAAGGAGCTGGGCTTTTTTTTTTTTTTTTGCGTGTTTACAAAGAAGAGGAGAGAATCCAGTTAATGCAGCATTAAAAAGGAGAGAAGAGAGAGAAGAGGAGAGAATGAGGGGAAGAGAGCGGGCGCTCAGGGGAAGAATAGACGCCCCTCCATCCTCTATTACACACATCAAACTTGTTAAAGCCTTCGCAGGACAAGAGGCAGCAAATCAGTGTGTGAAATGAAGCCACTCTGCCAATTACTGCACTGAATGAGGCCTAGTGTTCACCGCTATTGTGTTCTTACCCACCAGCCTGTCTCACTCTCTCCCTGTCTCACTCTCACCTGTCTCACTCTCTCACCCTCTCAATCTCTACGTATATCTTTCTTTCTCCTTGTTTCTCTCTCTATCTTAATATCTTTCCTCTCTATCTTATATCTGTCTCACTCTCTCACTGTCTCAGTCTCTCCATATCATTCTCTGTATCTCACATTCTCTCTCTCTCAATTTCACTCCCCCTGTCTTACTCTTTCCCTCTTTCACAACATTCTATCTCACTGTTTCTATCTTTCATTCCCTTTATCTTCCTCTCTGTTCCAACCTCTCTATCTTACTATCTTTATCTGTCTTCCTGTCTCATTCTCTATCTCAATATCTTTCTGTCTCTCTGTTTCATTCTCTATCTTTCTATTTTTCTCTTTCTTTCTCTGTTTCACTATCGCTTTCTCAGTGTCTCACTGTCTCACTCTCTCCCTGTCTCACAACTTTCTATCTCACTGCCTGTCTATCTCTGTTTATCTTTCTGTCTATTTACCTGTCTCTCTATCTCTGTTTGAATCTCACTCTCACCTTTTCTCTCTGTTTATCTATTTATCTATCAATCAATTTATTTCAGTCTCTCTACATTTTTTTTCTATCGCTCTCTGCATAACTGTCGTTCTCTTTTTATCTGTCAAATCTCTCTATATCTCCCTTTTTGTTCTATTCTGCATATCTGTTGGTCTCTTATCTGTCTATCTCTATTGGTCCATCTGTCTATACTTCTTTGTCCTTCTCATTTTATCTGTCTGTTTGTCATCACTCTCTTTTTCTATGTCTATTTTTGTCTCATTATATCTCTGTTCATCTGGTGCTGTCTCTCTATATCTGTCTGCATCTCTCTGTCTGTCTCACTCTATCTCTCTGCTTTCTCGGTTTCACTTCCTCTGTCTCACTGTTTCAAACTCTTTTCTCGCTCTATTTATCGGTTGCTCTATCTAACTCTATAGAGCTTTCTGTCCATGTCTCCTTTTCTTTTTCTGTTTATCTGTCAATCTTTACTGTCCCACTTTCTCTATTTGCCACTCCTTTTATCTGTCCATCTCTATTTGGTTCTCACTTGATCTCTTTCTTTATCTGTGATTCTGATCTCTTGTCAGAATCTCTTAATTTCATTTTTATCTATCTCTCTTTATCTCCAATTGTCTCTTTCTTTTAGTTGTACCTGTCTCTGTCTCTTTATCTGTCTTTATAAATGTCTCTTTGTCTGTCTGTTTTTCCATCCTTGTCTGTCTCTCTAACGTCTCACTCCCTTTCTTCCTCAATCTATCCATCTCCATCAGTATCTCTTTTTTTGTCTCTCACTATCATTTTTATCAATCACTCACGTTATCTGTCTCTGTCTGTCTCTCTCTGTTTTCAGTCCTATTTTTATCACTTTATCTAACTTACTCTTTCACTTTGTCTTTTTTCTAATCCTTGTTTCAATTCATCTCTCTCTTTATCTCTGTCTGTATCAGCTCCACTTTATCTGTTTCTCTTTGTCTTTGTTCTTTCTTGCTCTCACTTGTTCTTTGCTTCATTCTTCCTCTCTTCCCCTTAATTTTTTTTTACTTTCCTCACTGTTTTATGCTCTCTGACCTTCAGTTGGTCTAACCCTTTCTATCTATGTGTATATCCATCTTTTCATCTCTAAATCTGTCTATCAGTCTGTCTGTCTCTATACTGGCTTTTTCTTTATTTCTTTCATTAATCACTTTATTTCATTCTATATTCTGCTTACAAAACTCTCTCTCTCTCTCTCTCTCTCTGTCACTCCCTCCATCTATCTAACACTTTTCTTTCCATTTTATCTCTGTTTCTCTCTTTTCCTTGCTGTATTTGACTTAATCTATCTCTTTATCTATCTCACTTTATCTGTCTTGCTGTCTTACTTTATTTATCCATCTGCCTTCCTCCTCCTCTTGTCCTATTTATCTGTCCCTCGTATGATCTCACCTTCTCGCATCCCTTCTTTTCTGTCTCTCTCAACTTAATCTCTTTTCTCACCTTTCTCTCTCTACCTTTCTTACTGCTTTGCTGTGTTTTTCATCTTTCTTTCTGTTTATCCGTCTCTGTCTCTCTTGCTTTATCTGTGTGTCTGTGACTCACTGTCTTTCTCTTCATCTGTCTGTCTCTTTATCTCCCTTTCTTTGTCTTACTTTATTTTTCTTTCAGTCTGTTTTCCTCTTTATCTGTTTCCATTTATCTCTCTCATTATCTGTCTCTCTGTCTGTCATTGTCATTCTTTTTTTTCTCTTTCCATTTACCACATTTAACCTCTCTCTCTCCCTCTCTCTCTCTCTCTCTCTCTCGAGTGCAGTGCATTATGGATCAGAAGAGGCCTCGCTTATGAAGCTCATTTCGTGGCCGTTGTTGAAAGCCTCTTTCACAGCTCTATTCATCCTTGCCACCTCTCCCCCTCTTCCTCCTCCTCTTCCTCCTCTCCCCCTCCTCAGCGCCTCACAGTGAGACGCGCACTTCACACTCGGCCATTTTTTTCCACTGCTCTTTATTTGCCGTTTCATTTTTGCGATCACATCCTGCTCATTGTGGCTCACACAGAGTGAGCCGTTAATTGAGGCAGCGGGTCACGAAGCGATCGCTCGGCCTGGTAAACAGGTCAAGTACAGTCACAGAGAGAGACTTAGCCATGGAGTCCTATTATCCTGCGCTTCATATTCTTAATTTGAGCACAGGACACAGACAGTGTAAAATAAATCACCTCAAGTAACCACATTTCAGCGTAACATGAACGAACCGAACCAAGTATTTGATGTTAAACGTAATTACTATGTAATTTTAATTATATAGATGCTTTTCTTATTAATTTATCAACAGATCTGAGGTAAATTATTAACTTTATAGCCTAATGCTCACTTGGTGGCAATCTGCATTAGTTAGCATTAAGTGCATTAGCATTTAATGACAAGAGTAATTACTGTGTAATTCTAGTTCCATGGGGGCTTTTCTAAATTATTAAATTATTAGCGCAATATTCTATGTGAGTTGCTTTTGTCCTCATTTCCACAGTCACTGTACTCGTATGTATGTTATTTAAGACATTTTAAACCTTCAGGTCCCACAGTAGCAACTTTATCTGCTTAATGGTTTAGATAGCGTGTTACAGCCGGTAATGTTGTAGTTTATGTAAGTCAAATGCTCTTATGTGTTTTCTGTATTATCATGAACATTTCACAGGAACAGTTTCTCATGTTGGAATTCATAAAATTTTAAACCCCACTGAAATAGCTGTAAATTTGAGTTGATGCTAGTAGTTGTATAGAGGAATTTCTTAGTAATGTATCAACAAATCTGAGGTAAATTATGAACTTTATAGCCTAATGCCCACTAAGTTGCAATCTGCATTAGTTAGCATTCAATGCTAAGTCTAATTACTGTGTAATTTTACTTCTATGGAGGCTTTTCTAAGTAATTCACCAACATACCTGAGGTAAAAAATTATTAGTTTGATATTATTAATCATCAGATTCTGAAATGCTTTTGTTCCTCATTTCCACAGTCACTGTACTTTTTGGCTATTGGCTATTTAAAACATTTAAAAATTTTAAATGTCCTAGGTAGTTTGTCAGCCCAATGGTTTAGATAGCGTGTTACAAATCTAAAATATTAAGCTAATAATAAGAAGAATATCTTGTTGGTTTAGCATAGCATTGAGTCAAATACAGTTGTGTTTTCTGTATTAGCACAAACATTTCACAGGAATGGTTTCTCATGTTGGAATTCTTAAAATTTTAAACCCCACTGAAATAGCCGTAAATTTGAGTTAGCAGTTGATGCTAGTAGTTGTATAGAGGAATATCAACACTTCTGAGGTAAATTATTGCCTTTAGTTTGAGAGTTCAGTCAAATATGATTGCGTTAACTGTTCTTATATGATGATTTTTCATAAACAGGCCACTGTTGAAGTATAAAAGTTAGACATTTACACCAGCCCTGACAGAGTTGGAAGCTGCATTGGTTAGCATTCAATGCTAACCGTAATTACAGTGTAAATTTAGTTCCATAGAGGATTTTCTCAGTAAATTATGTAAATGTTAATATCCTTAAGTTACCTGTGAACAAATGATACCATGCTACATGTATACATACTTTCTTAGATGCTAGGCAGGTTAGCTATTAGTTTCAGTCTACACCTAGCAGTACAGTGAAATATGGTTAGAAGTTTACACAAACACATTTAAGGTAAATGTTAATATTGTAAGCTGCTTTGTTATGATTTACAGTCAGTCTTCTTGTAATGTAATTATTAAAAAAAAAAAAAAAAAAAACTTTAGATGCTAGCAAGCATATTAGCTCATTGGCTAAGATTTGGTAAGAGGGTCAAGGGTTCAATTCCTACCTCATGTATGTAAGTTATTGTTAACTTTGTTAACAATATGACTTTCCATAAATAGTCCACTTTTATGGTATTCACAACATTACAAGTTGTAATTTGAGTCATGTGGAGGATTTTTCTCATGACTTTGACAACACTTCTGAGGTAAATGTTGATATTCTGCACAATGTTTGTTACAGACTTGATAGCTTTAAGTTTGATAGCTATATCATTGACTTTAGCTATTAGCTAGTTTATGCTCAGCATGCATAATTTATTGCTGCCTAGCAACAATGTTCTCACAATTTTAACCCCAAAACTTTATACCTTTATTCCCAGTGAACGGGTGTGCCATCTGAACACTTGCATATGTTTTAATATACAGTAGATATGTATGTACAGTATATTGCATATACAGCCTGCTCCCGTCTATATCTGATGAGCGGGAAGGGGGTTTCTACAAATTGTTTTTGATGATAACAACCTGCATCACAGATAAATATTACTATTAATTAATAATTTTAATTACAATGTTAGGAGTCAGGTGTTGCAGAAGGTGAATCAATAAACTGTCTAAATATGTAACTAAGAACAACAGGTAACTCCAGTTAAACCTAACCATGCATCATAATGGAAAATGCAGTGTTTGGACAGGTCTTTTTCAAAGCGGGCTATTTACCAAAAAAACAAAACGCAAGAGAAAAAAACACGAAAAACAGGCGGCATCAATCTTTACAGCAGCTTCATTAACCACGCATAATGTTTCACAATGTGACATACGTCAGACGATTGCGAAGTATGAAGATTGATAAATAAAAGCACGCTGTGTTTCCGGCTCTGCAGGGCAGCAAACACACACTGGAGGCTGTCTCACAGACAAACACACACATACACAGAAACAGAAACACACACACAGCCCAATAAATGGATCAGCCCAAGGCCAAAAGGCTCAATAATAACACAGAGAAAGCCGGGTAATGAGTTATGGCCCCTCGCTCGCTGTATGAGCCAGACTTCAGAGTGTTTCACATTCAGAATGAATGAACGGTGTGTAAACATGATGGACTCCAGAAACAAATTTAAAACGCATCTAGGCTCAAATCACTGGACTCATTCTCTAGTGTGTTGTAGATGAATGTTTTAGAATAAACGATAAATGATCAATTGTTTTACTCTTACATTAATGTAGCACCCCGTATAATTTACCACCAGGATTTCTTCTTAATGGTGTAAAGCAGTGACTGGATCAGGTGTGATGTTAGATCAAGTTTTTGTTGATTAAAGCTTCATGGTGCATTGCAAACACTAAACCCTCCCTGAAACTGAAATGGACGTAACTGCCATTAAATGCCATGAATCTACTGTATAAGTGTAAGTGTGTAAGGAACATTCTAAAATTCTAAATATTAGGTTAGTATAGATGCACCTTTCCTGAAAGAACCCTGAGTGTGTTAGTGGATATATCTAAAGAGGTGGTGGACAGTCCTGTAAATCTCCCAAGTTTCTTTTTATGCTTCTACTCATTCCGCTTTAGAATAGCCTCAGCTAACTAATTGTTCCAGAGTTGGATCCCAATTAACATTAAATGGAAAGCTAGTGCACCATGAAGGGTGTACAATCCCTCACGCTTTTTACTGCTCACGCTCACATTTAGTAGCAGTAATGAAACATTCAAAACACAACATGGATGGTTCTGAGGCAGTTATTAAGGAGACAAACTGATGTTTAAGATCACATAATGGTATCATATATGTTTTCCTGTAACTGTTTTTTTGGCAGGCAGCTGCTTACTCCTCTCTGCAGTACTGTGGCCCACCACTGAACCTTTTAGGTGTTACGCAGTACCGGACTGAACCGGTCTATACTTTCACCCATGATTAAGTCCATTATAAAAAAAATGTAAGAATTACCCAACAACTGCTCCTCTCCCTGGAGCATGGCCTCCATCGACACTCGGTGAGAGCATAAAGACAAGATTAGTCAGAGAAGCAACCAAGAGGATCTTTCATGGAGAACCTGAAGAGACCCACCATAGCTTGCACAATTCACAGAGTTTACAGAAGTTCTCTGGAGTGATGAGACCAAAATGCATAAAGCACTACATTTATTGAGAGCATACCCTTGCTAATGCTGTGAAGGTGGTGGTGGTGGTGGTGGTGGTGGTGGTGGCATCACATGTAGAGTTTGTTGCTTTACTGTACCTCCTCTAGGCATGGCTAGGCTGTTATATGGAATGTGTCACAGTGTTATAGGAAAATAATTAAAGTTATGAGGTTTATTTTTTTAATAACAACTATGACATGATATATGCATTTATGTAATTATGTTTAATGCTAGACATCTGTGAAACAGTTAAATAATGGACAGTGTCACAAAACAGCTTTACAGACAAAAAATCCAGATATAACTGTAAAAATGTGAGAAATGTATAGATTTATAAATATATATTTTTATCAGTTTGACTACAATTAAGTTTTCATTGAATGGCTTTTATAAAATCTGCATCCCTCACTCTCAAACTTAATAAAACAAACAAAACAAAAAAGTCAGAATGTCATAAAAAAAAAACTTCTCTGTCCTGAATATTGGAAAACTTAACATTACAGCTTTAACAGAAACAATTAAATTATCTTATCTTAATTACTATTAAACATCTTGTACCGTATTAAATTACACGAAACTTTTGATCCAGTAATATGGTGTCGTTACTATAGGAACAATAGTGGATTAGAATGAGCGTGTTATTATAGTGTAAACCTGTGATTTGCAGTTTCTGATCAGCATTGGAATATATTATAATCAGCCCACCTACAGTAAAACTTTCCTATGGACGTAGCAGAGTGGAACCTTATCTCTATCCCGTCTGCATAAAAGAGGGAGCAAAAGGTGAAGAGAGAGTGAAAAGCGAGTCAGGTGAAGCTGTGCTGCTGATGCCTCAAGTTGCGAGCGGGCCCATACCTCAGATCGCACGGCGTACAGAAAGTCGTGTCAGTATTGCTCGGAGGTATTCGTCCCTGCTCTGTCACTTTACACCCATGAGATCATCCTTGCTTTCTTCAGATCCAACAAAAGCAAGTTTAAAAATTTTCCCCTTTTTTCTGGTTTATGAGATCATTTGTGTCCTGACCTGAAAAAAAGTATTCAGATTTCTGCTTTAACAGGTCAGTGTGTTAAATATCAGCAACACTACTTTCTGAAATATTTGTCATAGTTAGTTGACTGAAGTTTAAGTTATTTTTAGAAATTAAAGCTTCATTTATTTCTTCTTTTTAAAAAAATATATTTTCTCTCCAGTTCTTTCTTTTTTTTTTTTTTTTTTTTTACATTTATATCTTCATATAAATCACATTTATATCTTCATTTACATTTATATCTTCATACAATACCAGAGGTTACCCGCATGCAGATTCTGACACCTGCGTGCTGTCATTACCAGTGATCAACTCACTGCCATTCCTCACGCTGCTGTTACGTTCGATGAGGAACGCCTGTATCACGCTCACAGTATGACAGTGAGGAACGCCTGTGATGGAGCTACCTTCACAATCCCG
>JAQMYL010000006.1:26010917-26027326 GCA_030014365.1 Clarias pachynema | reverse complement strand
GCTCATTGTGTCTGTGTGCGTGCGCGTCATTGGACACCATGCCCCCCCCCCCCCCCCACCTGGAACGAATACTTTGAGTTTCCAGTATTTCTTGTGGAAAAATTTGATTTGGTTTACGAGCCCACTTCCAGAACGAATTATGCTCGCAATCCAAGGTTCCACTGTATATAAGCTGAGTGATGTTTGAGTTATACTGATTGACTTGACATTTTAGTGTGACAACAAGAATATTATTAAATGAAGCTAAACTAAAACTGACTGGCTCTGTTTCTTTCTAGTTGTTTAAAATAACATGTTTTTAAAAAATAGCATGTTTTGCACTGTAAATAAATTCATAAAAGTTTAACCAAGTCATGATTATGATTCCTCCACATTTAAACTGCATTTACATCAATAGATCATTTAATCACATTTTATTGGCTATATGCAGAATAAGCCAATTAGAGTCATGCACTTCTGTTTAAAAGCTTCTAGGCAGATAGCTAAACTCTGAACACCGATAATCGCAGAGGAAGTGCAGGAGGAGAAAAAGAAGCCGCTGTCATGGTTAAATTCCTTCCACTAGCATCTTGTTAGAATGATTATTAGTAGAACTGTAATAGAGATATTTTATTTTACAAAACCTTTAATTAGATGTCAGATGCGTTGATGCCATAATAAATATTGTTAGATTTGTACAGATCATACAGTGACTTTATTCTGTATATATTCCCTGACTCCCAAATATATTTTATTGTTAGAACTGTTAGTGTATCATCTAGTAAAAGTTACACACATGTACTAAAATTTACAGAAGGCCAAGAGTAGCTTTGGGGCGGGGCTAAAATATGAACTTTTTTTTTTTTTTTGGCTTCATTTTTACAAAACTCCAACTACATCACCCTCATCTGATTGATGCTTCTTTGTTTCCCTGGAAAGGAATAGACATACATTATAACATATTTAAAGACAATAAAGTTGCTAGTTATATGCCACATTTTTTAAAATTATTTAATATTGTCCATCATGGTTGCCTGGCAACCATGGCCCATAAGGTCTGTCTGCAGATCCTAGACCAGAGACCTAGTCCATTCTGCAAAAAAATTCTACGGGTCTTTGATACCATAGATGGGAATGTGGGTGTGTCTTTTGATTGATATATTGAATTAAGTATTCATTTCTTGCACATTTATACATTTGTAGCAATTTTTTCACCAACTAACTACCATGAACTAACCTCATGACCTGAGAGAATGTCGTTTGGGTATTCATGAGATCAAAGACATGTCCCCTTTCCTCAATATCTTTGGGATCTGACTCTAAGACACTCCTATCTGTCTCATAAAGACACATGCCCATTTGTCTTTAATTCAAAAACTTTCAACTGTCCCACTCAAAGAACCGCCCATCAAACCCACTTATAGCCGCACCCATTTATCCCACTCAAAGCAACGCCCACTGGTCTCTGTCTGCAGACACACCCTCTTCACGAAAGCATTCATTAATCTTCTGCCTCAACAGTCAATATTACTGTAAAGACTGTACAGAGGAAACGCTGGAACATTACTTCCGGGATAATACATGGGAAAAGCCGCAGATCTCGGCATTGGAACACCGAATCCAGCCAATGGCATCCCGACCAGAGTCCGAGCCGCAGAGGGAGCCGCGTGAGCCACATGTGCAGCCTCGAGCTCTGCCGCGAGCTGCCGTTTCCACTTGTTCCTCCTGTTCTGGAACCAGGTCTTAACCTGCGTCTCGCTCAGATGCAGACTGGAGGCCAGACACGCCCGCTCAGCGCTGCTCAGGTACCGCTTGGCGTCGAACGCTGACTCCAGCTGGAACACCTGGCTCCGTGAGAACACAGTGCGTGTCTTTTTCTTCCCTGTATCTCCACTGCTGGATTTATCATCACCGGCGTTGTCAGTGCGCTTATCGCTGCATGGACTCAGTGACCTCTGGTCATCATTATTATTCTTGGTGCCGTTGTGCAGCGTGTGTTCTTTCCCTTCTGATGAGGGTTTGTTTACTGGAGCATCTACGAGACATGATGTGGAAATAAAAACAAAACAATTAGGCTAATAATAGTTATTCTAACTATTGCACATGCCACACCACCAGGGGGCGCTAGTAGAAATTTCAGCCCCCTTCTCCGTACCTTTAGCGAGTATTTTTCGCCTACAGGGGTATATGCAGTGTAACCTTTAGGCTGTAGACAGTGACAATGCAACTTGCTACTTTTTTGCAAAATAGCGATGATTTCAAAGCAGCAAAACAAAACCACTGACTCAAGTGATTCCTTGTACTACTGATCCTATGCAGTCTGACCTTCCTCTAGTTAAAGAATAACTATAGTTTTGTTTTATTCGGTCATACTGTATATGTTTCCTCATTAAATATGTACAGACATTATAAAGAAAAGAAAAGCTTGGAAATAACTAGGCGAGTTTGTCGGTGTGACTTGTGAGTGTAAGTAGCTAGAACAGTTCTCAGCTGGGCGGAGATCGAAACCAGTATGATATTGATCCTGTAGCAGTGAAACTAATTTTATTTGTCTTTAACTAGTCAGATTAGGAGTCGATTTATAGCTACTACCAATTCTTATTTATTTCTTGATCATTTAAGGAAATGCTAGACAGGCCACGCCCACAAGAGACAACAGTAGCAGTTGGTACTCGCCCACAAGGACTCCGGACCTCGGTTTACGATGCTTTCAACCTGTTGTTACTGTTGGAGTTCTGTTAAATAACCAATAGCCAAGCTGCTTAGATTTTATAACAATACTAATATTTATAATACTTTTATAAATAATTTTTTATTGATATTACGTTACAGTTAGAATCATGTTTATATTGTTAATGTCGGTTTTATCTTGTTTTTCTTTATGTATCTTTATGCATCTTTCATCTAGATGAGTTGCCTATAGCATACCTTACATAGGAGTTTAAAGGTCACGGTTCAATGACATGCTAGCTTTATCTGAATATTACCACATGCACCTTCCCAGGAGACAGATGACACTAAACATGTCAAACTAATGTTGAGGAAAAGATTAGTTTGGTATTTTGTCTATAGTGATGTATTTTATTTTATATTCTTTTGCTATATATAATTATTTTTATTGTTATGCTGACTGTTTCTGTCTAAATACTCCTTCTGTCTGGACCAAACATTCCTCCACAGCAAAATCAGCGTGTACGTGAAATCTCAAGCCTTTCAAAGTGTTCAAATGTTCTATATTGTTCAAAATTCAACACTTTAAAAAAATTACCTGTAAGTATTTTAACACAATAAAAGTATTTTAAAAAAAGAACAAAAAGATGTTTAACATTTTAAAAAGCAGTATCAGGAGTTCAAACGGAACTCTTTTTGAGTAGTATAGTAATTAATTTTTTTTTGTAAGGCATTAATTTGTAAATCTTTTATCATGTGCTTAAGTGTTCTTCTCTAATTAGCACATTACGTATTAATAACACTGTAATATGAAGAAGAAGAATTTTAGAATTTCTTCTTAAATCTACACTTAAAATAATTCTGTTTGCATTAAAGCGTGTTACTTTTTTAAAAATTGTATTACGATTATATTTTTTATATATTCACAATGTATATAATCTAGTTCATGTTTATATATAATACCATGCACTATTTCACTATAATGCACTATTATTTATTTATCATCCTCATTGAAGCACTGTCTAAAATAAGTAAGCTCATCAACAGAAAATTAACAGAAAATATTTCTTCTCTACAGTATGCATTAAAGCACAATGTGTGTACACTAAGCAGAGGACCTGTGTGCGTGTGTGTGTGTGTGTGTGTGTGCGTGTGTGTGTTTGAGCAGTGCCATGTTAACACATTGTCAGCTACATATCAGTTCCTCTAGGCTGAACTATTATGGGATTTTCTGAAAAACTACTATGTATGCAATCAGGAAGTAGAAGGATTTATGTAAGATGATATATAACCAGTGATGTGTTTTATTTTTTTCCTGACTCATGAATCGTTCAGGTTTAGTTCTTTATATACTTTGTAAGAGAAAAAGTTCCTCTACTCTTTGCCAAATGTACAGCTGGTAAGGTGAGGTACGATCAGGTCAGGGTGGCTACCTGGGCAGGTGAGCAATTGCTGATTGAATAAAATATTTACATTCACCTGTTCGGTAGTGATTTCTCGTTTTACAGGTGAGTTTCCAACTCACTGAACAACACTGAACAACCAAACAAACAAAAATATTAGTAATCAATATATAATATATGTATATAGTAGTATTATACTTTTGTAAGTTTTGAAAACAATTAAAATATACAGGAATTTTATTTTAAAAAATACATAAAACAATATGAAAAAGATTTAAGTGTTCTCTAACAGAGTATTTTTACGAGAGTGTGTGTGTGTGTGTGTGTGTGTGTGTGTGTGTGCGTGTGTGTGTGTGTGTGTGTGAACAGTGGGTAACTTTACAGTACCATGTCAAAACGCTCAACAAGACACTTCTGACAGCATTTTTGTGAAACATTTCTGAGACTATTTTATTATGGCTTCTGAAGATTGGGATCAGGATCCTGAGTAGAAAACCGCTTTCTTTTGCTCTGGTTCTGATGATAGAGTCCGGTGAACCTCAGAAGTGAAGGGTGGGGTGCGGGGTGTTGATTTTATTTATTTGTTTATTTAAGTTTACAGCTACCAGCACATGAGCAGAGGATTGTGAATTAATTAAATAAAATCTTAAAAACTTAAAAACAAGTCTCTAAATGATCTAGGAATAATTGAACCTGACATTTTTTTGGTCAGTTTGGACCTGAGTATGTTAGGTTCAGGAAATAAAAGTACATTGGCTTCAGTAAACAGTTAAAAAATTATTGTAGACATTTTAATAATTATTTCAAACGCAAATTATTTGGAGATATTTTTAAATAAATATCTGTATTTTGGGGATCTGCAGAATTAAATCTGCATTTAATAACTACAACGCATAACACAGTGGACATTTGGGGTGAAAAGTATTTAAAAGTAATTTTAGATTATTAGATTACTATTTTTTTTATACTGAAATTACAGTAAATTAAATGATTCATATTTTTAATTATTTAATATTTAGGATTTTATTTCTGTCACTGTTGAAATCGAAACAAGTGTGTGATATTGATCACTGAGTTAAGATATTGATCTTAACTCCTTTAACGTTAGAGTTTTATCTTTTCTGAAAATTGGAGGATTTGATCAGAAATCTTTATGATCAGCTCGAGAGGCAGTAAAGAATACATTTCGTATAAACATTTCGGAGATTTTTTTAAAGTACTTATTCTGGTGGTGTTTACATGTGTTTCTAATAGAAAGCATTGCATTTTACAAAAACAGTGCAAATAGTTTTGGAGTTTTGGACCTTACTGACCGAGAGAGAGAGTGTGTGTTCGCGCGCGCGCGTGTGTCTGTGATTGCTTATGAATGTTGGAACAGAAAGAAGAGAATGTTTTATTATAAGTATGAATATGAGATGCACTCACTCGGACGCGTTTTGGAGCAGAGTGTGTGTTGGAGTTTGCAGAAACACTCGGTTCCGCTGCTCTCCTCCTCTTCAGCGCTGCAGCCGTCCGAGGACACCGAGAGCGCGCGCCTCCTCTGCGCCACCGACACCGCTGCCGCCGTCGCGCGCGACCCACCGGCACCTGCAGCTCCAGCTGCGCCTCCGCTTCCTCCGTCCTGCCTCGTGCTCTCCGCCGCGGTGCCCAGGATGGAGCGGATGGTGAAGCTCGGGGCTGGAGACTGATTCATCATCATCATCTTCATCATCATCATGATTATCATCATCACCATCACCACCGGTGCAGCCGCATCGCTCACTCACAGGAAAATTAAAAATAAACAATATGTATATATATATATTTTTTTTTTCTATTTCTTTTTCTATTATTTTTTTAAGACTAATCCTCTAGACACCCGACTAATCCCCTCGTCATACACTCGCCCCTTCTCTCCTTCTCTCCAGTCCTCTCAGGAGTGTGTCTGATGCTCCATTTTCTTCTTTTTTTCCCATGCATGCATGCAGGTAGGTAGATAAATGCAATGCAATGCAATGCGCAACATGGAATGCCTCCAAGCCCGAGCCAATCAACGCGCTTTAAAGCTCAACCCGAGGGAGGACGACATGAGGACACAAACCTGCTCCAGCACGACTAACACATCTCTTAAAATATAGAGATCATAATGTTTAAAAACATCACAGAAAACACTTTAACGTGCACAGAGACACACACAGAGAGAGAGAGAGAGAGAGAGAGAGACTGCTTCCGGTGGATGATTTAAAATAAATCAAGAAATCTAAATGTAAATTAGTTAAGTTATTAAAGATTTAAAGCTGCCTAAATTCCTAATTAAAGAAAGATTTTCTTTTTCACACACATAATCATAATCAGTAAACACTATTGGGTTTGTCTATTCTTTTTCTTTTTCTACTTATTACTATTATTATTATTAGTAGTAGTAGTGTTTGTTCTTTTTTGTTTGTTTTTGCTATAAAAGGCAAATCATCTAAACATAAACAACAACAACAACAACAATAATAATAAACTTTTTAAAATAATAATAATAATAATAATAAAAAAAATTATTATTATTGTTGTTGTTATTGTTGTTGTTGTTGTTGTTGTTATTATTATTATTATTATTATTATTATTTTACATGTTATTCACGATAAATCACACGCGTGCGTGTGTGTGTGTGTGTGTGTGTGTGTGTGTGAGAGAGAGAGAGGGAGAGAGAGAGAACGCGCGCTTATCATAAAAGATCTATCATTCATTTTTTATAACTTCGTAAAAAATCTAACGTGAATTCTTGCAACAGTAACAAAGTTTAATTATTATTATTGTTGTTGTTATTATTATTGTTGTTGTTGTTTTGTTTTTGTTGTATTAATAAAAAACAAGAGTAAATGCATTACAAGCATCCAAATGTATTAAAAAAATAAAAGAAAGACATTAAAACACTCTTACTGTTTTTTGTATCAGCAGATTTTTTTCTTTGAAGCTAGTTTCTATTTTCATTTTGTTATTTTATTTATTTATTGGTGCATCAGGGTTTTTTTTTTGTCCTTTAGAAAAAATGTTCCTCCGTAAAGACCAGACGATGCAGATGATTCAGCTTCAGCTCTTCACACTACATTGTGTTTATACATCATTCGCACTCAACCTTTGACACTTTATTTTTATTCTGCTGACTTTGTAAGCTTTTCAGAGCTTTTAAATGATGGATGCAGCGCTATAATTACTGGACAGTGAGTTATGAGGGCTTATAACATGATGTGGACATTGTGGTGCGTACACTGCTCTGATTTATAGAATAAACAGGTTGTGTGAGGAGCATGAAGAGGAGTGAACGCACATCATATCAATATCTCAATAATATCTCAGTGTGTGTGGAGCTACGGATTTGAGTCAAATACACATTACACACATTAAAACCTGCTGCTGACTTTATAGTTAATGCGTGTTTAAAAAAAAAAAGAAAGAAAGAAAACGTCATACTCCTTTTAAAAAATATACACACTCGTCCCTGCAGATGCTCGCAAATTAACTTCCTGTTTCCAAACACAAATATAATCATGACAACGCTCTTAAATAACATTAATATTCCGACCATACACACACACAATTTAGACATGATTACAACTGTTCATGGATAATATTTGCTTAGTTGAAAACATATAGGCCTAATTTATGCAATTAAACTAATTTTAAGCAAATAATTTAAGCAAATAAAACTGCATATTGTTTTTATTCTTACACAGTTATTTCATAACAAATTATTTATTCATCATTTTCTTTTTTTTATACATTTGCGTTTATTTTATTTTTGTATTACTTTATTAAGTATTTATTGTTCATTTTTATCTGTCGTTCATACCTGAGACACACAAACAACAAAAATAGCTAAACATTTAGTTTTTTACTCAAAAGATGAGTTACGGTTTGTCATACGGTTACTCGTGTTTATTTATTTATTTGCAAAGAAACTCATTTTTCCATTATTTTAACTTCATTCCTGCTAATAAACTCTCGACATGGAAAAATCTCACGCGCAGAAAATTTTCAATCAACCAGTTTTATTACAGCAATACAATATCAAAATCTGTCTCATATACACAACATTGCATTTCTCACCAGCATGATTCATGTTTATTTACAACACCCTTTATATCTATTTATATATAAATATGTACACTGAGAAGGGCAAAAAAGGACCAAAGCAAACTGGAAGGGTTTAATGCAAGGTTGATGACGTCACTGATATAAAGGTGTAAGACAGGTGGAGTTAATCAGGGATTGTCCACACTGAAGGTCTGTTTGAGTGCGTGCGTATGCGTGCGCACACACTGATGTGGCGAAATCTAACTAAAAACATGTTTATGTACTTACATAAACAAAATATACATAAAGGGGGGAAAAAAACAGAAATCACAGTTTGCTTATTTATGTGTTTGATATGGGAAATAATAATAATAATAATAATAATAATAATAATAATAATAATAATAATAATGCACCTGTCGAGCTGCTTTTTCTTATTCAGCAATATAAGAGTTTGTTTCCCCCCTCCCTCATTTCTTTATGTTATTTCATTAGAAACATTAGATGACGGTGCCGCGTTATAAAGTGTCCATTAATGTAGGCAGTGAGTGGTAGGTGAGGAGCGCAGGAGTTCATACGGGTCTGAGCAGCGGCACGGCGGCGACCACCGGATGTGGGTAATAAACCGGATGTGGGAAAGTGAGAAGAGGCTGTGCGGCTGTGGCGTGGCCGGACGCGGCGCTCGCGGTGTCTCCGGCCGAGCCCTCGCGGTAGAGCACCGGGACCGGGACCATGCGGCGCGCCGCCGTGTGACTCAGACTGGCCGCCTCGAGCTCCGCCGCCAGCTGCCGCTTCCACTTATTGCGCCGGTTCTGGAACCAGATCTTCACCTGGGTCTCGGTGAGCTGCAGGCTGGACGCCAGGCACGCGCGCTCGGCGCTGCTCAGGTACCGCTTGGCGTCGAACGTGGACTCGAGCTGGAACACCTGGCTGCGCGAGAACACCGTGCGCGTCTTCTTCTTGCGGCACGGCGGTCGCTTGTCCGCGCTCTCCGCCGCCGCACCCGCCGCTTCCGGTGCGTCGTCGCGCTTCGGCTCGTCGGTGTCGCTCTCCTCCAGCAGGATCTCATCCACGCTTTTGCTCTCCTCGTCCTCTTTGGCGTCCGGGTCTAACGCGAGCCGCGGCTCCGGCGAGTCTCTGTCTGTACCAGACGCTGGGGACGAGTCTCTAACCACCGGCCTCTCCGTCACTGTAACCACACACACACACACACACACGGTAAACACACAGGTAATGCTAATACCACACTTCATGCACAGGCATTCTGAAATAAAAAGGATTCCGGATTGTTCCACCACACTGGCTGTAATACCTATTAATATATTAGTCAGTTTTGTTAATTTATGTTGTTAATTTATGTTGTTAATTTATGTTGTTTGTAGAATCTTAGTCCTGGATGAACGTTGTTTCGTTGCACTGTGTACGGAACTGTATATGGTTGAAATGACAATAAAAGCCTACTTGACTTGATTTCCTGAAATATGAATCATTACTCTAATGATCGTTCTGTTCCCGTGGCGAAACCCTACACTCTCAGAAATACTGTCCTCTTCATCCTCAGGTGCACCTTTTTAACCTTTAGCAGGAAGGTGTATGTGCATTTCATTAATTTTTTAGGAGTTAAATGCACACAATAAAGAAAGTAACTGCGCTCTTTGTGGTAGTAAACCAGGCTCGGGGTAAGGTACAGTACGGTATCCTTATATCTGTAGTGCGGCCTAGTGATTGTTCAGCAGGGCAATAATCTGCTCCACGAATAGTTCCTGAAAGAACATCACACTTTTATTTTTTTTTTAAACTTTACATTAAACAGTTCCTGAGTCTGGGCTTCTGGAAACAGGTGATGTTTCTCTCACAATGCTTAATTTTTCCATTTCAAACAGGAAACGCGTTTGTTTAATAACAAATATTTGGTTAGAAAAAAGGGAAATGTTTGACGCAGGATCCTGTTTATATCATCACCAGTCAACCGACAAAAGAAATTTAAAGGAAATTTTATATATTATTCTTGGGCTAAAATTTAACACACCTTCCTTTCTTCTGCTTTATTGGTGAATTTTATTTAAAATTTATTTAAATTCGAGCACAGGTAACTCTAATCGTGCGTAAGTCTAGCCTTTTAATTATTACCTATTTATTCATATATTTAATTAAATAGCAGTTTAATTATCAGCCAACTCTCCCTAAATATAGTGTATGATTTTTAGCCACTTTAGTTGAGACACAAATTGGGGTCTTATGACGAGAGTGTCACATGATCTAGGGGTAGCTCTAATAAAAAGATCGCGATTTCATGCAATGTCTATTTTTATGTATTTAGTTTTCATCCTTTTTAAATATGACGATAATGAAAAATTCAGAAAAAAATGCTAGAAAGTAAATATTACCCGCTAATTGTGGCGACCTGTGGATGTGTTAACCACGTTGTCGTGACTTTAATATCTGACAATAATTAACGCATCATGTATTAAATTAATGTATTTAATACTAAACTATTTAAAACGTGATTTTTAATGCAAGGACTGAAAAAGTGATAAAGACAAAGTGTAAAAAGTGTTAAAGGCAAGTGTAAAATAAAGATATGTTAGAGATCATCACTCGTCATCACTCACTGCCTACATTAATGAACGATTTATACCGCGACACCGTCATCCAATGTAACTAATGGAATAATCGTTTGTTTGCTGGAAAAAAAAATCAGCTCAGCATGTGTATTATTATTATGAGTATAATAATAATAATAATAATAATAATAATTATTATTATTATTATTATTATTATTATTTTTATTATTATTATTTTATTATTATTGTCATCATTATTATTAATAATAATAAATAACAGTTCAATCGTATTTATTTTCTAAATAGCTGAATTGTGTAGAATGATGATCATGTGGTTGTACAGGGTTAATCAGAATTTGTGTACTTATTACAAAAATAAATTCCAATCTCTTTAATTACACTAATTCTCTTTTTTCTTCTTCTTCATTATGGATCCAATTAGACACTGAAGATTTTAGCCGACATAACTAGACATTAGGATAGATTTAGTGAGCTAAGGGTACTAAACAGAATCTTTTCGCTGGTTTGGTGCAAGCACGGACTTTTGTGTCTTCAGGTATATGCACTACGAACGTTTTTATTTTTAAAGGTACTCCTTTTATAGTTCGAGGTGAAACACAGATGTTAAAAATGTCGACTGTACAGTAAATAAGAGTACCACCCGAACGAAAAGTAAATGTATAGTTTAGCACAGTTTTTATTGAGAGCTTTATCGAATAGAATAGAATAGAATATTTATAGCATTATCTTACTAATTAAAAGTACTTTATTTTATACTTTATGCAAAATTGTACTTTACCTTGTAGGGTGGTACCTTTAGCCCAGTACGTGCATTGTATACTTTACAGGTTTAATATCTGGACATGTGAGCATAATTTAAAAAAGAATATCTTTTAGAACAAGTTGCATCAATGGTCCCTCGGGTCCAATTATGTGCTTTAGATTATTTATAAAGGTACTAAGCTGCAAAAATTAAAATGGTACCTGAAAGAAGAATGAAGTATCTTTTTTTTATTTATTTTTTTTAATTTTAAATCAGAGAGTTTACACAATATAATCAGAACACGCAAAACTGATGAAGAATTATTAGCATAATATATATAGTACATATGATTTCGTACCATAATACATAATACACATTCAGAAATAAAAACAGTACAAAACTGCTGATTTGGTCCTAACAAGGCTGTGTCTTTAGTACCTTTAGTACATTAAAATGATTAAGTAGAGTAAGGTACATGGTGTTCAACTTTCCAGGTTAATACTCAGAAAGGAGAAGAGAGGCAAATGAATGGGTGAGAGTGATACTCCAGATACAGACACGGAAGAGGATGGATCAGTATCCGGTTATAAGAGTGTTAACGTTTAAATCGTATATAAATCTATTGATAAAAGGCCCAGGACGTGCACCTTATACAGGTAAAAGATATAAAAGTGCCACCATGGCACCACCCAAAGAGAGACATGGAGAGGGTCTAGTACACTGTCATAAAGTGTAATCTGGTGTTTGTGGTGTGTGTGAAGTCTGACCTGCAGTTCTGTGTAAGTGTCCGTACGGGTACCACCAGTGAGCCGCTAATCCGAACCTCTGCACCGGCAACTCAAACCGGGGGAAACTCAAGTCTCCTGCGCGCGCCAGAGAGAAGCCGTGCTCCAGCAGTCCTTTGGTGGAGTTCATGATGGCTTTGGGTTTGATCAGAGTGGGCTTGCTTTCGCAGTTCAGAAGATTTTTGATGGAGAACGGAGAGTCTTTAAACGGGCGAGTCTCCGGCGTTGTCTCGGCCATTGGATCACCATAAAAAACACACACGCACACACACACACACACACACGCTCTCTCTCTCTCGCACACACACACACACGGTCCTTTTCCTCCGGAATGTCTCAGGAATAAAATGTGAAGCTTTTAAGATTCCTTACGCGTTCCAAAAATCGCGCTAAACATAGATAGATAGATAGATAGATAGATAGATAGATAGAAGGATGGGTGATGAATGGACGCGTCTGGAGGGTAATGATGAAATCAAAATGTCATCCAAGTTAAATGCGCACACTGAGCTCTGAGCACAATGGCAAATGGGATTTAAGGAGGAATAACATGGCTGAGAGAGAGAGAGAGGAAGAGAGAGAGAGGGAGGGGAGAGAGAGAGAGAGAGAGAGTGTGTGTGTGTATGAGTGATGCTCCGCCCTGTGTGTGTGTTATTGGTCTTGTACTACAAATTAGTCAGCAGTAATTAGACTACATCCTAAACAGACATGATGCCACCCTGGGCTACAAAACACCACGTGACCCGTTATAACACCCTCATTAACACTGAAATAAATGCATGATTAATACTCAGCTGTGATTTCTTTTATAACTCACACTCAGGATTCACATTCAGATAAGCAGTGTTCATTTCTAAATGACGTATTTAACACTTTTTATCTCCAACGCATCATGCAGGTCTAAGCTAAGTGATTTTTTAAAAATAGATTTTCTTGCGTTTGAATAAAACCAGCCTAGGATTTGAATATGATGAACGATATTAGAATAAATGGTGCAGTAAAAATAGTTTATTAAAGACCTACATCTTTAGATATTTTTCCTTCAGGGCAAAGAAATCATGAAATGATGGACAGCTTTAAAATCTAATAACGATTCTAAAAACAATTATTTATGATTAATCGCGTTTGCTAATTTAGGAAAATAATATACAATCTCTAGAACAAGACTATATTTAATGTAATTTAGTGCTTGTTGTTTATTTTTTATTATGCATTTTTATTATTGTTTGGTTGCAGAAACAAATCGCAGATTTAATTTAATATAAACTGCATTTAACTAATATAAACGGGAACAAAAATAAATATACTTGCGACACTACATTAAATTCAATAATTTATGAATGGAAATGAGGTAAGCTGTGTATTGAGTCTTTAAATATATTTTTTCTAATTAATCAACAAGACCACGTTCTTCCTTGCGGCGTTATTAAATATTTATATTTTACACGACCACAGATTTAATACACTTTGCATTTTGCAATTTGCAGTTCAGTGTGAGGGATGGACTGAGTGTGCGTAGTAGCGCCACCTGGTGGTCAGAAAGCTGCATAGAAAAAAATCCAAAGACAGGATTTCAGGATATTTCTTGTTGATGTTTATTTTGTACTTTTACAAATAAAAACACAAAACTAAAATAAATGAAACCTTAATTAATCATTTAATCATTTGTAGTTTTTTTATTTTATATAATATTATATTATAAATACATTACATTATATACAATATATGTGTGTGCACTTAAATTGTAATTTAAGTTTTATAATTTGTGTTGCACTGCATGGATTGCTTTGATTTCACTATACTATACTATACTAAACAATAAATAACCTGGAATCTTGAATTAAATGATCTAGCAACTAGAATTTGCAACAGCTAAACATTATGATTGCATCATTATTATTATTATAACGATTATTACACACACACACACACACACACACACACACACACACACACACACACACACACACACACACACACACACATGTTGATTGGTTGGTTTACCAACCAACCAAACACACAAATGCCAAATTGATTGACACTTCATTAACTCAACAGCAGTTTATCAATTTCATTACCTAAAAAAAAAAAAAAAAAAACTTCATAATTTTAGAAACATCAGTCTGCCTACAGCTTATGCTTTGGACTGAGAGAGGAAACCAGAGTATGAAACGGACTAAGCATGGGAAGAACACACAAACTCCACACACACATATCCTGGAGGCAGGTTTCAAACCCCCAACTCTGAAAGTGCTAATCACTGAGCCATTGTGACATCTAATAGAGGAAAGTAAAAACACAGCTTGAAAACTGAAGTTATAGATTTCTCAGTTATTGAAGAATTATTATATTTGAGCTCACCAACAGTCCAATCCCATTTCATGGACCATTGGAAAAGCACTTCTACTGCTTGCTTCATAGCTGAAACTCTGGTTTATGAGCTCTCATAGGTTGTAAATTCTCTACAGATCAGCTCAGTATTGGCGTTTTGACACACCAGTCTGTACTGTGCATTACAACCTTCAGTACAGATACAATACCAGAGCTTGTGTTATAGCGCATTACAGCATTTTCATATGATTTCCCATTATTATAAATCCTGTATTTATAAAACTGATGATACAAAAATGTATACACACTTCAACATTGATAAATAGATGCCTCTCTTCTGATGATCACATGATAGCATCAACAATGTTGCGACTACTGACATCTTTAGAGGAAACATAACACTACACGTTGTTGCCATAATTCAATTCGAGTTTAAAAAAGGGCACAGGTAACATTGGTTGAAGTGTGTATATATTTTTTGGTCGCCTCTCTTTATTATGGCATGTTACAAAACCTTCCCAAGCATACAATGTCCTCTATGATCATGTAGCAGGCATTATAAGGTGTGATCGACATTATGTAGCATCATGCAGCTTCTTATTATAAATGCATAATCAACACTGTGTCTTTAATTACAACCTGCTATGTTTCATATCATGCTGCTTAGCTGTTATAATGTGTCGTGAAATGTTAAGGTTATACACTCATGCTTTATACGGTGTGATGCATGCCATTATGAGCGTGTATGAGGTATATGGCAGGAACAACAACATATTTTTACTATGTATGAGCACCAAATATGTGCTAATGAATATACAAATTATGTAAGAATATTTTAGAAACAAAAATAAACTAATAAAACCACATTATAACACTGATATGAAGTACCAGATTTAGTAAACATAGCCTTTAAAAGGACTGCTGTGGATATATGTAAAACTTTATACTTACACAAGTCCTATAACATCCTCACCGGACAGTAAGTAAAGTAAGTATAATAAAAAGTAAGTGAAGTAAAATAATAAAAAAAAGTGTGAATAAAATAGTCATAATGCTTAAAGATGTTTGGTGTCCGAAGTTTGTTTCTTTATTTTTGCATTAAACACACGAGGCTAATCTAGCTAATGTGTTTCAGAGAATTTACAGATAGGCTAGCTGATAATAGTGTATTAAATGTGCACTCTGTAAAAACATTTGTCCAAATGAAGATGCATGCCCTTTGATGTTCCTTTTTGCAAATTTTAAAAAGACAATATATAAAATACTGGCATGAAATGTCATTAGATAGTGGTTATGAGAGTATTTACATGCAAAAAACATCAGATTGGCATTTTGTGGTTACATCAAGCTGTCAGATAGTTTAACCGAATATTCAAATCAAACTCCAATATTCAATACCAACACTCGTCCTCCTCCTCCTCCTCCTCCTCCTCCTCCTCCTCATCATCATCATCAACAAACACTAATCTTGTTCATTAAACATATTTCATCACATGCCAACATTCACCAACAATAAGAAATTTATATTCATAAAAAATAATATTCATAATGTTTTAAAAATAAAATTCATAAAAGAACAAGAGTCACCATCAAATAACACACTATTTCCATTAAACGCCAACATTCACCATTAATAAAAACACACTACTTCCATTAAACACCACCAAAAAAAAACTTTTAAATACCATTTACATCAGCATTCACCATTAAACACAAACATTAACAATCAAACACCAAGATATGCCATAAAAAATACAAACTATATACATTACAAACCAACATTCACCATCAGTAAACACCAGCATTCACCATCAATAAACACCAACATTCACCATCAATAAACACCAACATTCACCATCAATAAACACC
>JAQMYL010000006.1:25925153-25942061 GCA_030014365.1 Clarias pachynema | reverse complement strand
GGGTCTTAGTGCTCGTCTCTTACTGGTATAATCAACATCCGTGTGTGTGTGTGTGTGTGTGTTTTTCTTTCTCTTGCGCTGCAGAGTGTGTGTGTTATGTGTGTGTGCGCGCGTAATTTGACACCGCGCCGGTTCACACACACACACACACACACACAAATGGGTGGCATTTCTTCCACCCATTTGCCGAGATATGGATTAACCAGTGGAGTCAGTGATGACCAAAGCTCCTACAGCTAAGCTTCAAAATCGCTCTTCAGAAAACCTGTAGGTGGCGCCACTGACGGTCTGTCCGGTTCTTTTCTGTAAGTCTGTGGGTCTCACACATTCATTTCAATTCAACACCAAAGCTCCAAAGTTTTCCTCCAAAGGTTGCTGAACGTTCTGCTTCCTCACTGAATGTCAAAGCGGCAAATATTAAACGCTGAACTTTACAGAGGCCAATTTGTGTCCTGCATATCTCAACATGATATCTCAACATCGCATCTCCTGATTAAAATCCATTTCCCATGCTGGGTTTTGAGCTCATTACAACTCGAACAAACGACCATGAGCAAAAGGCGCACGAATTTAACTCCTGCCCATCAGTCATATTCATTATATTCAATGTTTCTATGGTAATTCCTTATCAACCTGCTGGAAGAGATCTAATGCACAAAATCCATCACTATGACGGACAGAATTGCTAACGAGACACGTTCAGAGCAGGCCTGAAGGTAAACAATGCCTGAACGGTTTGCTCCAACATCGATAAGAAACCTTAATTATTCTTCACAAGACCTACACACAAGATGATCTGGTCCAGAGAGGAAACTTCATAACCGTGAACAATCACAGTCGCACACAACACACTCACACACACACACTCGACGTGAGGCAGATAATTGGTTGAGCAGCAGGTTCATTCGTGCGTATCAGGAAAACGTTGATGGTGGACTCGGAGAGAGGAGGCGAGAGGTGATTATTGGGGGTCCAGATAATTGCAGGAATACCGTAAGGAGGTGTGTGTTGACTCGTGTGTGCATGTGCGTGTACAAAGTGTTGAGAGACAACAGCGGACAAGATGGCACACACTGTAATTAGAGCTTTATTTCTGAGACCATCACAAAATCTTGTTTTTTGATCAAATAAACAGCCCACAAGATCCTCTGCTACACCGTAAACCAGTGGATCATTATTTATTTTATTTTATTTGAGCTATGGTGCCCTGTAAACAAACAAACAAACAAACAAATAAAAAACAAGTATAATTCTATAAAGTTACCCATATACCCTGGGGTATGTTTAAATTGCAAATCTGATTGGCGTTGCGTTATTTACTACAGTAGTGTAACTGTACATCACAGGAAGCGAGTACAGCACAATAATTTAGCCATGTGATGCTCAGTGTGTGGTCTTGTTGCATCCTCAAAAATATTAAGCTGCAGCCATTAATTTACTATATTAAAGTATGACACCCCGGAAATATGGTTCCAAAAACTTTAAAATATAACCAGGCACAAAATTTGCATCAGGTATAATTAAGGTCATACTGTATTTAAGCAATATCACACTCGGGGTCATGCCACAGCAGCTCCACAAACACCATTTATCATCAACAGATTAGGATTTGTTTCTGAGAAACTTATGAGATTGACTTTATATTTACTTTTATTCCACATTACAATATCAGGTTCCATTAACTTCTGGGTAAATAGCGTTAAATGGACTGTAGGGTGTACAATCCCTCGTTCTACACACCAGTTAGAGAGACATTTCAGATACAGTACAGCCTTTTGTTAGATGGTACTTAGCTTTCTATCTCAGCTTAGGCAGAAACAAAACACAAATGCAATTCAGAATGACTTAGAAGATGACATAAGATTATCAGATGTGCTTCTGTGACTGGTTGTGAATGTGGGTTTTGTCAGGAAGCTGCTCTCTCCTCAGTACTGCGGACCGTACAGACCTACTCTCACCTACACTGAGACCCACACTTAGTGTCATTAACCACTGTTAGAACATCTGGGATGCCCAGTGATACACGTCCCAGTGCTGTTACTGTCTATTATCAACGCTAGTGATAATAACCCACAGTGCTAACCAATATGCCATCGTGCCATCTCTCATTTGATGATGAAATTGAACAGGAACAAATGTTTTACTGTGACAGGATGCAAAGTGCCTAAACATCTGATCATCTGTCATCATCTGCACCTGTTTCTCACTGGTTCATGACTTAGATGTTTTTTAATGATTGAATGATTCATAGGTCACTGTGTGGTGTAACAAACAAAAAACATTCCTCTGAAACTGCTTAGGTACAGGGACTGGACTGAACATAACAAGAGACAAAAGGAAGCCTGGAGAGCTATTCCTCAACACTACATTAAAAACACAAGAAAGTCTGGAGTGTTCGAAGCAAAATATGAAGAAATATGGGGTGAGACACAAAAAGGCTAAAGAGACAGACGTGAGCCATTTTTACTGCTTTAAAATCTGGAAGGAATTCGACAAGGAGCAGAAAAAAATCCTCACCTGATGATGTGACAGTTACATCATCATCATAAATAAGATTTATTGATGATTTTGTGCTCCCGGTCAAAGCTGTCTTCGAGAATTTCCTTTGATTTTATAAATTCCGTTCTGTTTTCACATTAACAATACAATCAGACATCATCAAGCCAGCAGTGTAAATAAACAGTTCTGCGTAGCTCAGTAAACTCCTCCAGCCTTCAGAAGACATGGCACATATCCTGGCAAAGTGATCAGGCTTCGGTTCTTGTTGAGGACAGAAAACAACATTAAACACAATCCGGCTGAGGTGCCATAAGTTCTGGTTTGAGACACACAGCTGTAACACACATGGATACACTCCATCACATCCCTAATCAGTCTGAGCACTGATCAGTTCTGCATTTTTAGCTAATTTCAGCTCGCTAACAGAAAGACTGTTCAGTTTCAAATATTACGTAAATTTCCGTTTCGGCTCAGGCCGGTGCAGACGCCGTGTGATTGTTATTGATCGTGTGTAGGATGTGTTAACCCACAGTATAGGTTCAATAGATCTTCCTGTACAGCCTGTACGCTTAAAGGGCCAAAATGCATGCCGATTATAAAATTAGTGGTGGGACGACAGATTCAGGGCAAATATCAGGCTTTGTGCTGCGGGTAAAGCAATTATACTTCTGGGTCAAAGTGGAGCTCCTGAAAGCCTCTTGTCAGAAAAGCAGCCAGGACTGCACTTTTTCATTGTTGTGTTTTATTCCCCAACCAATTAGAGAGCAGCTCATGGAGATAATGAGGAAAAAAACTAAAGACATACAGTAAAAACAAACATGGAGGACAGAGTCAGAGTCAGACACAGATTTAAGTGCAGGTTAGCTTTTCATTAAAAAGGCACTGGCAAATATGATCATGAAGCACAAACCATAAAAGGTCAAGAAAGTGAGCAAGTGCAGAATCCCAACAGTAGGCAACAAGGCAAGATCAAAACCTACAAGCTACTAATACAAGGTTTAGTAAGTGAGTTTCGAGGATGTCACATTGAGAGAGGGTTTTTCGGTTCTGTAAAAGCTGCTTTGCGACAATAGCTGTTAAATAAATGACAGTTTTATAATAAATAAATAAAACTGAATTAAATTGAATTGAATTCCAGGGCTGTAGCCTTGATGGAGTGCACTTGAAGGATGATTGTCAGAGAGTTGCAACCCAGACTGTCTTAGTTTGAAGGCCTCCTCCAATGTGGCCTTCTGTCTCCTGACAACAAAAGATGCAACGATGTACTGTACACTCCACCGCCCAAACTATCCCAATTTTATTTTTTTTAATGCAAGAGAAGAAAGAGAGCGGACACAGGACCAGAGGATATTAAAGATAAAATTCTCAAATGATTCTCAAAAATAAAATATATAATATATGAATATATAAAGAGGAACATGAAATGCGCTGCGTAAAAGATGGACGCTTTTGGTAAAACATGAAGTCAACTGCCCACATCCGCCCTATTTCACAACCATCAGTCTTTATATTTCATATTACATTGACCTGACAGTTGGGGCAGAAACAGCTGTTCTCCATAGACCAGAGCGCCTCATTTTGGTTCATTCTTCACAGTCGGCGAAGGCCACAAGCTTATGAAGACCCCTTAAAACCTCATTCTTCAAAGAATGTGGTGGGAGCGAGTGTGAGCGAGATTGGGGACAGCTGTGCAGGTTTAGTCTCAGGTGAGCGTGAACATGCTGATTGTCTGTGCTGGGGTTTAAGGTTCTGGGTCCAGTCATGTTTGTAGCCCACAGTGTGTCTGGGAGGTTCCTGGTGGATTTCCATGAGAACAAAGTGCTGGTGAAAAATGGGTCGGGAAAAATGGGTCAGGCTGAAAAATATCTGCCTCCAAAGCTACAGTACAACAACCCCCAATCACCAGAGTTACACCCATCTTTATTTCACCTGATAATAAAATATTATTATAGCACAACAAAGAGCAAGCTAGGCTAATTAGCTTTCTAAGGCTGGCTAGTTGTGGTCACTATTTTAGTCATGAGGTTATTATTAGCTTTAGTCTACAGTACATTTTGCTTTAGGAAAAAAAAACACGGAAGATATCACTCTTTTTCTTTAGAGAAACTTCCATAGAACATTCTTTATAATGTGCAAAATTCAATAGTGTTGTGCTGTAACTTAATCACACACGGCCAAAACACAGTATTGGTGCTGATTTAATTTTTTTATGTTGTACATATACTGTAATACAGAAAATGCGTGTGCCATCTCTCTAAAAGCATTTTGGAGTGATGATTTTTACGTGTCAACATTATACTTTCTCGCTTCAAACAATAATCATTTAAAATGCTAATTATTCATATTTCTTTATGAGTATTGATATTAAATTTGGTGTAACCGTTCAGAAGCATATGACCTGTAAAAATTGGTGCTAAAATTGGTTTTTGGTAAAAGCTTCAAAAGCAAAAGAATTGTAGTGTCCGTAACCATGTCAAATTCATGTTGCAATATCTTAACAATTTTGCATTTTAGAATAAAACATTTTTTCAGGTTTATATCTTTTCATGTGAAATCTAAAGTGGCCAAGTTTCATCTGAATGACAGTTAAGATGGTTGAAAGATTTGACAACAACAACAACAAAAAAACATAAGACATTAAAACATAAAAGGGCAGAAAATATAAATGTCGATGCATAATTACAAAAAATGAAGCATGGATCAGCAGATACTGTAAGAAGTGTTATGAAAAAAATGTTATATGATCCTATCTGAAAATGTTTTCACCTAGTTAAGAGACATTTTTAGCACCGATGCCATGTTTTGACCAACAGCTTGTGTACAACATGAAACAGCTTCATGAAACAGTCTGAGCGCGAATAACGAGGACAGATTAAACACAACCTGCACTTCATGAACAGAAATTACTTACAGTGACGTCTCATCTGGTATACAGTATGCTAGTCCTAGCTAGCTAGCGTTATACACTAGCAAAGCATTTCTTAAGAAAAATACCTTCACTGTAAATGAAAAGCGTGCTGGTTAGGGAACAGGTGCTAGTTATGAGTGACAAGATGTTTCAAACAACATAAAGCATTGACTTGAGCATGTAAGCAGGGATCAGAGAAGTCAGGTCTGGAATTTAATTATCAGCAAGTGCTTAGCGTGCCACGTTAATTAGCATACTAATTAATTTTCATTTTTAGAGCCATATTGTTTAAGTGAGTGAACAAGCATGTGGGGTGAAATAGTTGCACTGTTTTTTATTTTTTTTCATCTTGTTTGCTTTTGTTGAGGACATTCTTGAGCTGTGATTACTGTACTGTAGCTATTTTGTAGCAAAAATTTCAATTACTGTTTAATTATGGTTAAAAAAACTTTGAAAACTTTTCTAGGTTTCAGGCTGAGTCCATTTGTTCGGTTTATTAGTTAAACATTTCCTTAAATGCTACAGATTGTCAGTAAATAGAAAGAGTGAGTAATGGAGCAGCAAACACGAGGCTCAGGTTTAAAACCTAAATCTGATTTTATTCTAATACATTATCCGTTCCTATGGTAACAGCTCATTCAGAGGGACGTGTACAGCAGATGCTGTAAATAAAAGGATTTTCTAAATCGCTGTGATGGTGACATTTTATGTAAGCCGATGTTCATTAGGTAACATGTTTCTGGAAGGAGTCTCCAGTGTCAGTGCTTCTTAATATCAGTCAGAGCTGTAAAGATGTACCTTGGGGTTTTGCTGACATTTTCAGGACACAGGATTTTGTGCTTCTTTGTGGTCGCTCAGTAATAAAAGATGATAAACTGCGTTTTTCTTTCAAAGGAGAGAGAGAGAAAAGAGAGGCTGGTGAGGGAATGTACATTTTAAAAAGTGTGGTTGTTCTTTAATTAATAAACGGCAGTTGTAAGGGGAATGAAACACTTTGATGACGTCCTGTCATAGGAAAATAATTAACTTGGTTTTATTCTTGTTCACGTTGACGTATCGCTCCACATCGGAGCGATTTCCTTAAATGAAAGATAATAAATGCAGAAGAACATGCTTTAAACTGAGAGTAATGCTGATAGATTTATTCCCATGCCAGTTTCAGTGTTTATAATTCTCTAATATCTCTGTTCATGCAGTCTGTAATTATATTAATTCTGAATAAAACATTCACGTCATTATAAAATGGACACTTTGCTCTTTCTCTAGCTTCGTATTAAAGCTCTTTCACTCTTTAACAAAGCGGAATCAAGCGGCTCCTGTGTATCGTCTATTCCTCACCCAGTTCTCTATCTCATCCACCTATCTTATTTTTAAACACACTCAAACAGTCCAGCACACCCCCAGTCCCTCGCGCGGCGTCCTCTATGTCCCCGGGTGTCTCTGTTGGGGTCGTCGCATGTTGATCGGCTGCTTGTTGAACTTCTCCATGATTTCTTTGATGCGTGACATGTTGGAGCGAGCGAGTCTGAAGTCGCACTGTGTGGCTCCAATGTCGTAGCCGACTTCACACACTTTGCGGGTGAGGCTGTAGCCTTCAGCTCGCACCGTCACGCTGTACTCCCCCGGGTTCAGCAAACGCCAGTAATCACCATCAGCGGCTGTAGGGAGAAAAGGCAAATCACACCACGTCATTACTGCGCTTGAGACCAATGACACGTCCCAAACTTTTGGACTCATTTTAAACTTACATTAAACGGCCATGTCCTGAAGATGCTACATCTCTATACATGATTAGCTCTTAGTTACGTGGTTGTTTTGAGTCATACACCAACAGCTTTCTATCGACCTGACTGACAAGGTGACGTGTAAAATTTTTTTAAAATGCACGAACGAACACGAAATTTGTTGTTGTTCTTCATGTTTCTCTGTAACTAACTGAGTAAAGCAGTTATGCTTTAAACCTGACCTAGGCCTGAATTAGGTCTTAAGCCTGAATTAGGCCACCTTAATCCTGTCTAAAACTAAGCCTGCCTTACACTTGACTTGGGCCTGACTTAAGTCTTAAACCTGCCTTAAACCATAATCCTGACTTAAACGCACCATCATCTTGCCTTAAGCAGGACTTAGGCCCACCTTATGCCTGTCTTAAACATGATTTAAGGCTACCGTAAACCTGCATTGAACCTTAATCTTCTCTTAAACCTGCATAATCCTAACTTAGGCCTTCCTTAAACCTGCCTTAAACCTGACATTCACTGGAATTAAACATACCATAAACCTACTATAAACCTGTCTTAAACCTGATTTAAGCCTTGCTTATGCCTGATTTAAGACTTCGACCTGACCTAGGCCTGCCTTGAGCCTGGCTCATCCCTTAATCCTGACTTAAATCTGACATAAGCCTGACTTTAGGTCGCCTTAAACATGTGTCTCTAAACCTTTCTTACGCCTTAAGCCTGAATTTACACTTGATCGAGATCTCACATGCTCTTGCCCTGTTGCTCACAGCCTTACCCAGAGAGTAACCTCTGACCTCTGACTTTGGCACAAACATGAATTCTGCATGTTCACAGCAGTGGAATGTTTGAAACTGATGTCATGAGAATCCTTGCTAAAGCTAACTCTAGTAGAAACACAATACTACTTCCGGAGGCGGAGTTCCGGAGGCGGGGCCTTGACTACATAGTTGGGGGAATGGGGGCGGGTTCAAGGATGGAAAAAAAAAAATTGAAGTCTTATTTAACACCACCTAATTAACATTTAGAGACTTTGTGACAGATATTGCTTAATGCAGATTTACAAAATTAAATTGAATTATGCAGAAAGAACAGAAGGTAGCCATAGCAACCACTGTGCAGTCTACTTCCATTTGTTTAAAGACGTGGTGGGAGAGGAATAGCACAGCTAAAGCATCTTAACCTACGGACAAACACAGTAACACAACCTGCTTCATACTTTTGATTGATCTGGTATGTACCAAAAGTGTGAAGCATGGTGTTGGTAGCATCACGCTCAGCGTTGCCTATCGGGCTAATCCCCTCACTCGCTGGTCGCGGGTTTTGGCTGGAGGATGTAGCTGTGCCACATGCTTCCTGTGTGTGTAAGAACCTTCCTCGCTCTTGGAGGCCGCTGTTGCACACACAGCCGTCGTAACTGCCATTGTTGCTGTTCATAATCAGCTCAGGGGATTGATTTACTCTGTGTGTGTGTGTGTGTGTGTGTGTTTGAGTGTGTGGGTATATATGTGTGTGTTGGGCATCTCCAATCCATAATAAGAGCGATGACTCAAGCTGTAGGTTTCAGGCTGACACACAGCTTGAGGAAAGCCAGGCTTGCAGTGTAAGTGATCCTACACTATGTTTCCAAGAAACAGCAAAAAGCTGGCAGAGATAAACTGCTTTTCCTTTTTGTGCATCCATCTGCAACACAATACGCTTTTTAGACTGGCGTTACGCTGCATTATCTTGGCCTGGTTTTGTTCTCGAAGACAAAAATCACACAGTGTATAAACAAAAACAAAACAAAAAAGAAATGGCAGTGATTTGAGAATGGAGAATTTATAATGTTGAATATGAGGATCGTTAGAGGATCTTCATTATATAATCTGACATCAAGAAGACACAAGTGTTCAGAGGTTGTTTGGATCATATCAGAAGTCACTCACCCTACTTCAGGTCAGTCTCTCATATTCTATAGCGCTTATCTTGTATACAGGGTTGTGGGAGGCCAGGAGCCTATCCCAGGGCACTCGGGGTACATACAGTACTACCAATCCATCGCAATGCACAAGAGCACACAACCACGTACACACTACAGGCAATTCAGAAACACCAATTAGCCTCTTGATGTCTTTGGACTGTGGGAGGAAACCAGAGAACCCGGAAGAAATCCACCAAGCACGAGGAGAACACGCAAACTCCACACACAGTCCCGAGGTGGGAATCGAACCCGGACACTGCAGGTGTGAGGCTGCAGTGCTAACCAGTACGCCAGACTACAATAAGTATCTGTATAAATATAAAACATGATACAGTCTGTTTGTCCATCAGTGGCTTTGCTGCAATGTTTATCCACACAAGAATTTATAGAAAGACAGCGAGAAAGAATTTGTGAGAAAATTGCCACCATGCTGAAAGTATGAAACATAATATGTGCGTGTGTGTGTTTTTACTAACTTATTTATGTATTTATTTATTCACAAATTTAGGTGGAAGTATGCAAAAATGATTATTTACATTTTTTCATTTTATGTGAAGTGCATCATGATATTTAATTTTTATCAATTTAACAAACCAAAAAAAAACCCAACATGTATTTACAAGTGAAAATCTACAAAGAAATTTTTTTAAAATTCTTTTCATAGTCACTCATACAAGGTCATTCCTCAAACCATAGACAAGCGATTACACTCGCACAATGATCCTCATCATTAAATCACAAATAATCATAAAACAGTGCTAGCTAAACTATGTTAAACGTTAACTATGCTAACGTGAACACTATGGTTTAAGTCCCGCCTTTGTGCTCTAGGATTGGTTTGCATTTCACGCTCAGTAATAATTTGACCAATCACAGATCAGAGCGAATCCTTGAAATCGATCATAATACACAAGGCGGGATTTGTCTTAAAAAAATGAGAAGTATAACAAATAACCCGCACAAGATCGTTAACAGAATAGATGATGGTTGTTAGATAATTAATGAATGATTACGAGAATCAGTCTTGTTTATTTTATTTACTAAGAAATAAATAAAAAGAAAGAATTCCTCTAGAATCAAACTATTTATAGATTCATGATTTTAGGAATTGTCTTGTAGTGACGCTTCTTACAGCAACCCGGATATACATGTACTCTCACACATCCAATCACGTTTTATGTGATTTTTTAAAAATGGGATTAGTACTGACTACTTAATTATCAATCATTAAACATTACAAAACAGAAAAATAACAATGAACAAAGAACATAAATGTTCTCGAACTCCAGACAATGAGGTCACTGGACCACTAGGGGGCGTAATATAAGCAGCCAAAGGGATAATAAAAATTAGAATCTGGATTTGTTCTGTGAAAACTCGATGTTACAGTTGAGTAAATTGGGATCTAAGACACATCTCACGGTAATATTTCTGAAAGGAAATGAAACAGATAGGTGACATCACAACACTAAGAGATGCGCGCTATGAGATACACACGCTGTGTGTGGGAAGCTGTTGTGTCTGTCTCAGTCTCTGATCGGAAATCGAATCCCTGTTAGAAACTTAATGAAGAATGGAAGAGGTCAGAGGTCGTGTTAATGGATGTGAGAAACGCTCTAAAGTAAAGGTCACAATTACGTTGTTTTGTGGTTGTATTTGCAGCGTTGCGTTTGAGTCGCTAATTCAACATTATCGCAACGTCATTTTATCAAGTCGTTCTAACTTGGACCGTGAACATCATAACAACATATCCAAGTAATTTACAACATTTATCTAATGTCAGGATTCCTGCTGGAAATGTTTATTTAATCTCTAAATTCTATGTGATGAAACAGGTACAAAATTTTCAAACTAAATAATAACAGTTTTGTTTATTAAAACTTTTTTGTTTAATAAAAGAAATGTAAAAGTTTGCATTCTCAGTTTCATTGAAAACCCGATAATAAAATAAGAATATTAGTAAAGGTACCTGAGCGCACGTCATGGTTGATGCCCTCCACACTGACGATGGCATTAGCGATGCCTTTACCCTGAAAGTCCCTGACCACGCCCTTAATACCTCGATGAACCTGAGAAAGAGAGAATCACAAACCACTGAGTCATTTTCTACAATTTCTGTCACCTTTAACATTTAAATTATGCAGGACGTGATCAGCTCCAGTTCACATCAATGCTGCTGAATAATCTTCGGTGACATGGGCTACATGCTAAGAGCTAAACTCAAGCTGGTTTTTATTACACATTTTATAGACCTTAGATTAGATTAGATGATATTAGATTAGATTAGATTAGATTAGATTAGATGAGATTAGATTAGATGATATTATATAAGATTAGATAAGATAAGATTAGATTAGATTAGATTATATGACATTAGATTAGATGATATTAGATTAGATGAGATTAGATGAGATTAGATTAGATTAGATTAGATTAGATTAGATTACTGTCATTGTACAAATGCAATGGAATGCTGACAGAAATTGGTTCACAAACACAAAACAACACTCGTAAAAATAATAATTTTCTTTCAGCATCACGGGACAGGAAACAAAATTCATTAAAACATAAATTATTTAAAATGATTCATTTAACTTATGAGGAATTATTTTATTATGACTTAATTCATGATTAATTCATAAATCGATCCTTTAGGAATCAGTTTACTGTGTCTGATGAATTTAATATTCATTTATTTATTTGTTTGTTTTTCATTGTTGGCCACGCCTCCTACACCGAGACTGACACACATTTTATTTTATTGCTTCGTATCAGACTCGCTGAAGGAGGCGTGGTCTCTGTGTGTCAGTCTTGGTTAAGGAGGTGTGGCCTCTGTGCATCAGTCTCGGTGAAGGAGGCGTGGCCTCTGTGTGTCAGTCTCGGTGAAGGAGGCGTGGCCTCTGTGCATCAGTCTCGGTGAAGGAGGCGTGGCCTCTGCATGTCAGCCTTGGTGAAGGAGACGTGGCCTCTGCGTGTCAGTCTCGTTGAAGGAGGTGTGGCCTCTGTACCTATTACTCTTAAGGAAGGAGGCGTGGCTTCTCTGTTAAGGAGGCATGGCCTTTTTGTCTGTCAGTCTCACTGAAGGAGGCGTGGCCTCTGTGTGTCAGTCTCACTGAAAGAGGTGTGCCCTCTGTACTTATTAGTCTTAGTGAAGGAGGTGTGGCTTCTATGTCTGTTAGACAATGTAAAGGAGGCGTGGCCTCTCTGTCTTTCAGTTACAGTGAAGGTGGCATGGCCCCTGGCCTGTCATTCATAGTGAAGGGGGCATGGCTTCTCTGCATGTCATAGTGAAGGGGGTGTGGCCTTGTTTATTTAAATGGATCTAAATTCATTTGTATTTAATCTTTTATTCAATTCATTTAATCTAAATATGGATGAGATGCTGCAAGTCTGACATTCATCACTTCAACACATTTATTTCTCCAGACCTGGAACAGATGCTGCAGTGAATGTCATGTAGGTGGAAATGTCACTTAGCTTGTAACTCAGGATTGCAGTGAAATGTGTGTGTGTGTGTGTGTGTGTGTGTGTGTGTGTGATGCCACACTCCCACTACTAGCATTAATCAGATTTACTCCATACTGAGTAGAAAGTTGTGTAATCTCCATCTTAACCATGTTAATCATCTGAGGAGGCAGAAAACCTTCATCACCTCTGAGCTCGCCCTTACTGCAGTCATTTACTGAACGTACTGTACGTGTGTGTGTGTGTATGTGTGTGTGTACCTGCTCCATGAAGACGAGCAGAGACTCACGGTTGTTCTCCCACTCCTCGGGCAGCTCGCTCTCATGAGGAAACTTGTCACAGCCCACGTACATGGACAGCTCGAAGCAGTTGGTGTGGAGGTAGCTGAAATCATTCATACCTGAACAAACGGACATGTGCTTGTAATAATGCGCAGATCAAACCGTGTACCGCACACACGTCCATAACACACGACACGCTCTGGGAACTAACTGCTTCTGTGGATGTTCGACGGCAAGAAATGTAACCATAAACAGAGAAAAAGTACAGTGTAAATGAGCTCAAAATGTGGCTTATTATTAATAAATATTCTCTACATTTATCTTTTTTTTTTTTAACGCCAGCAATTAGAGATAAATAACCAGCACAAGTCCAGCTTTCTGACGATTCATTACGGTTGCTATGGTTACACAAACAACTCCTCATATATTTTGAAAATTTTGCAGATGCTGAACTCTGATGGTTTATAAATGTTCAGGATTCATGTAAATCAACAGTAACGAAGCTGTGTGTTTAAAGGTTTGGGAATAAAACAGGAAATAAATAAGTTATTTTTTGACTCGTCTATTGCATATATTGCGGATTAGCAGGATGGTACTGTATGTTAATTTATTTTAATTTTTTGAAAGACTCGATAGTCTTTGAACAATTGCATGACATCATACAGGCAAACAAATGAATTCTGAAAGACGTTTATCCGTTTAAACGCCACTCACTCCCTGCAGCCGTGTGCCAGGACGCCCCGTTGATGGTGCCGTCCTCCTTGGCGAAGTCGTGCGTGTGACACACCCTGCGAGTCGGGGCCGTCATCAGCCGGTGTGTGGAGGCGTACGAGAACGCCAGCCAGCGGAACACCAGGTCGTCCGGAGTGGGCGTCGCCCCCTTCACAACCCCAGTGAGTCGAGTCCGGTCGTAAGGGTAGGTCACGACCAGCTCGCCGCCCTGAAGGTTGCCCCCCAAGACGAAGGGGAACTTTTCCATCCATCCCAGCAGTGCCCGCGTCTCCATGGCAACCTGGCATACAGTATATTAATATATTCATACAGTATAAGTGGAAAGAGAACTTGATTAACAGTGCTGGATGAGAGCAGACTGAGAATAATCTGGATTAAGTTTTTAATGAGCTGTGATTAAAATACAGTTCGTGTGCATGTTCGTACAGTAACGCAGTGCACTATATCCTGGATTCTGATTGGTCAGGTGGTGTCGATTCATTTTCCAGAACATGAGCGCAGGTTTGTATTAACACACACGTATTGTCATTGTGTTATCGTTTCTATAGCGACAACTCATTCACAGAAATGTGTACAGCGGACGCTCCAGATGAACAAACGTTTATTAGTTTTTTTTACGGAAGGAGTCTCCAGCGTCAGTGCTTTGCGACAGTACAGTAGCTGCGAATAAAGCGAATAGTCGAGACTGAATTCCTGTAGCCAATCACATTGCAGAAGGCGGGATTTATCGGACATGACGGGAACCCTGACGTAAACAAAACAAAAAGGAACAATTATAAAATAAAACAAAATTATAAAAACAGTTAAGCTGGAATCAGTTAATCAGAACGATCGCAATAAGATTGAAGAATTAGTGTCAGAGGTATTTAAATATTAAGAAGGTATAGTATACCTTTTTGAAGGTATAGTAGATTTATTTTAAATCGATTTACTAACCAGATGATTAATTTTAACCGGTGTATATTTAGAGTAATTCATTAATCACTTGTTATGTCTCGGGTAATTTTATAGCAGGAGAGTTAAAGCCGGGGCCGTGACAGCGATCAGCGCTGACTGTGACTCACACACACCCAGAAATAACCACAACAGCTGCACACACTCTCCTGAACACCAGCAACTCTGTGTGTGTGTGTGTGTGTGTGTGTAATAAGCATCTCGAGAACAGTGCACCAGCCTGCATCTATTTTGTAATTACAGCTGCCATGCTAATGCAAACACGCTCTGCAGGGAGCGCGGCGTTTCTCCTTCCCTTCACAGCCGCGTCGTTTCTGACAGAGACGTCACGCCGGCGGCTCTCAGCAGCGTCCCGTCCTAAATAATCACCTGCCTTGGTTTGGTGAAGAGGGCTAATAATGCTGAGAGCGAAATAAAAAACTAGCCATGTTAGCATAAAACCGATCGCTTTATTCTGTTATTATCGTTCGGTTTCTCTTATGATCTCAGTACATAGACAGATGCTGAGTATAATTTTATTTACGACTCAGCAATTCTGTGCTGCAACGTATCTGTGATGTAATGTTTGTTTAACTGACGCTCGTAATGAAGCGCAGATGAAACCAGGGTGCTGATGGTCAGGCAGAGAGAGAGAGAGAGAGATGAATGTACACGTCCATTAATCAAGAAAATGTGCAGATGAAGTTTTTAGACAGAATGAGAGAAAGTAAACAGAGTGGCGAGTGTTAATGAGGCTAAAAGTGCTCATTAGTTTTAATGAAATGATGTCTGTGTACAGAATAAACTGCTTATCAGAAAAGTTCTGTGTGTGTGTGTGTGTGTGTGTGTGGTGTTTAACATGATGTTTGCTGCTCTTAAAGTCTTAAAGTGTATTATTTTCCTATAACTGCATGTCCTGGGTTTGGTATTAAATACATACCAAAAAGAAACGAATGAAAATTGAAAAAAGAGAGAAAAAGAAAGATAGTAAAGAAATAGAAAGAGAGAAACACAACAAGGTAAAGGACAAAAAGAAGAAGAGAAAGAGAGAACATGTACAAAGAAAAAAATTTACATAAAATATGGATAGTGAACAAAGAAAAAAGAAGTAAGTAAAAAGATAAAAAGAAATGGCATGAATGTTAAAGAAACACTTTTCTATAATAATAATCACCATGGTAACATTAAAAACGTATATAAAGTAAGTTAAAGTAAAATAAAGTAAAATAAATGACAAGAAAACCATTTAAAACAGAATGTTAAAAAAAGATAGAAAATCATCTGATTGGAAAGAACGAAAGCAAAGAAATGAAAAGAGGAAAAAATAAAGACAATGTGTTTAAGGACAAAAGATGTAAAAATTGATAGAAACAGTAAGTGTACAAAGAAAGAAAAAAAGAAAGAAAGAAAGAAAGAAACAAAAATTTTCAAAGGAAGCACTGACACTGGAGTCTCCTTCCAAAAATATTGAAGAAACACCTTTCTTCAAAAAGAAAAAAATAGATAAAGAAAGAAAGAACTAATGAGAGAAAGAAACTTACATAACAGAAAAAATAAGAAAAAATATATTTTAAAAAAGAAGCAGACGGGATATATAATAATTGAACTAAAGAGAAACAGGAACAGAGAAAGTGTAGAAAAAGAACAAGAAAAAAATAATGACAGAAAATGTGGAACCTCGGATTATGACCCTAACCCGAGGATAATTTGTTCAGGAAGTGGGCTCGTATTCCAAAACACTCGTAAACCAAATTTAATTTTCCCATAAGAAATAATGGAAATTCTAATTATTCGTTCCACAGCCCAAAAAATAAATACATAAAAATAATTAACACAAAATATAAAGTAAAAATACAACAAATTAACCTGCACTTTACCTTAAAAAAAAAAAAGTAAAAATAAATCCAGACAGATAAGTGTTTCCATTTATGCGCACAGTGTGTGTGTTATGTGTGTGTGTGTGTGTGCGTAATTTTACACCGTGCCGGTTGTGTGTGAGTGAAGCACCCCCTCTCTGCTTAACAAACACACACACACACATTAAAGGCGAGAGAGAGAGAGATAGAGAGAACCGGCACGGTGTCAAATTACACGAGCGCACACACATAACACACACACTCAAACACTGACACACACTAAAGACGAGAGAGAGTGTGTGTGTGTGTGTGTGTGTGTGTGTGTGTGTGTGTGTGAGAACCGCCACAGTGTCAAATTACGCATGAGCACACACATAACACACACTCCTCAGCGCAAGAGAAAGAAAAACACACACACACACACACACACGGATGTTGATTATACCAGTAAGACACGCGCACTAAGACCCAGCAGGGGAGACGATTACCCACAATTCCGCAGCGCAAGAGAGAGAAAAACCGTTGACTCAGTTGT
>JAQMYL010000006.1:25876081-25896162 GCA_030014365.1 Clarias pachynema | reverse complement strand
CTCTCACTTGTAATATGTGAGCATATTTACTGTACAAAACTTGTCAGTGAACTATGAGGGCAAAAAAAAAAAAAAAAATCGTTCATTAATCATAATCGAGTTAAAATGTTCAATTAATCGAGATTTTGATTTTAGGCCAAATCGCCCAGCCCTAGTCGTAACACTGGACTGTGAGAGGAAACCGTAGTATCTGGAGGAAACCCACCAAGCACAGGGAGACCATGCAAACTCCATGCACACAGACCTGAGGAAGGAATCAAAGACGGACCCTGGAGGTGTAAGGACATAGTGCTAACCATCACCCCACATGGCCACCCAAGGTGTAATTATGTGCCGTAAATTATCCTTAAAGGTTCACCTGTAAAAGTGGTGGTCAGTGCGATGATAAAAGTGGTGATAAATGTGTTGGTCAATGTGTTGGTCAAAGTGGCGGTCCAAGCAATGGTCAAAGTGGAGGATAACTTGTGTTACGAGTGGTAAAAGTGATGTTCAATGTGGTGGTAAGAATAGTGGTACAAGTGATAGTGGTCAATGTGGAACACAGTGTGGTGGTAAAAGTGGTGGTCAAACTGGTAGTAAACGTGGTGGTCGATATGGTGGTCAAAATTGTGGTCAGTGTGGTGGTAGATGTGGTGGAAAATGTGGTCATCAAAGCAGTGGAAAAACTGGTGGTCAACGTAGTTCTCAGCAGTGATCAAAAGCATTGAAACCCAGCCTGCCTGCGACACCAAACTGCCAGTGAGCACCGGCCTTAAGGTGCGCTGTACCATAATTATCTCAAAGCACTGACCACAGCTTCCTACCAAGCTGGGGAAAATAAACAATAATTTACTTTGGAAAATATACATACTGGAGCTCAGAGGTGGCAGAAGTACACAATCTCAATACTCAAGTGAATGTAAAAGTACTTGCATTAAAATGTAGTAACCTTCAAGTAGAAGTACCACTTAAATTTTTGTACATAAGAATACGTACTAAGTACATGTTCTAATGATGTACTTTAGGTACAAGTACTCCACAAAGAAACAGATTTTTCTGGCTATCTATCCAACCAAGTTACTTGATAAACAGCATTTTAAAGAATTTTTAAACAATTGAAGTTGTTGCTATTAATAACATGAATCCGCAAGTCGAGTAGAGAATTGTTTTCCACGGAAATCTAAAATGTTTCTTTTTTTTTTTTTTTACCAGAACACAAGCATAATTAATTGATTGATTGATTGGTTGATTGATTGATTGATTGATTGATTGATTGGTTGGTGTACAATTCATCTGCTGTGTTTACATGATTTACAAGTTAATGAAACCTTACAGGCACTATAAGAGATCAAATGTTTTATGCCAATTTATTTAACACTTTTAGAATGTTGAATAACTTTCAGCATTGGTGAGTTTTATGGATAAAAAAGAAACCGCCTTACAACAGTGCAAGTATCCGCTCTGCCGTGCTTCTATTTTTATGTCAAGAGAGCTGTGGCTTTTCAGATGCTGATAATAAATCTGCACATTTATAATAATCTGACATTCTACTAGCTGGCTAACAGGGAACTATCTACGTTTTTATACAGAACAGACAACATAAAGTACACGTGCAAATGTGCAAACAAGAGTGACAGACACAATAAGTCTGATATTGTTCTTCCTAAATTGCCCCATGGAGATAAATAAAGTTTTCTGAATTGAACTGAATATGATACAAAATGAGACAATATGTTATCTTGATTTCTACGAGTTTAAAACCTCAGGATCTCAGGATCAAAACCAGATAAGCATCAGCTCTGTAATATAAATATTATTGTTGCTAAATTGATCCAAGTGCATAAAGTGTTTTAAATAAAACGTTTTCAATAAAATGTGTTTTAAATTGGTCACTTTAACCAGAACAGAATATAAGACTTGGATCACGCGCAATACTTTTAACACAGTGGAGCTGGCTTTCTTACCAAATTACACACACACACACACACACACACACACACACACACACACACACACACACACACACACACACACATTTGGCAGAAAATGGAAGTATTTCAGGAACTCATCATCAGCAGGACTGTTCCTGCAGGACATTAATCACATAATGTATATATTATTTATATATAATGTATAATCATATATATATTTTTTCCAAACTTAGAAACTCACTTCAGTTCCTCTGACGAGCCTGATATGATCTTTAAATCGTTTCAGAGTTGTAATAAAAGTGTTGACAATAAAATATTGTGCATTTAAAGAGATTTTCATAATACAGCTATAAAACACTCCGTCTAAAATCGTTTCGGGTGAATGAGACGATTATTTGGACCACAGTGCGACGCACAGAAAGCTCCTGTGAGAAATTCAACCACAGTCTTGTTTTGAGGAAATAAAAAGCTCTTTTTCCATTTCAAAAAATTGACAGACTTCTGCGTGTCTTCACTTCTGTTTTTATTCCATGGTAACGACAAAAACAAAAAAGTGCAACTCAGCATCTTGGAAATGTGAGGTGTTCCACATGAGTTTCTACTTTTACTGGAACGCAGATTCACTTTGACACACACACACACACACACACACTCGTTACACATAGATTTCACATATATTAGTTTTTATGTGCTGAACGTTATTGTGAAAGGTGTCATTACTAAAGAGCAGTACACACATTTTTGCTGAAGAACTTTAGCCAAGGAGATAGGCCAGGAAATCTTAGCTCATAATTATTAACTCAGTAACTTCATATCGAGAACTTAAGCCAAGAACTTTTCGTTCTGATCTTAATCGCATGAAAACAGCAGGGGGCGGAGCTTTTTCTTACAAAGCCTCAAAGTTATGGAATAGTCTACCAATTAATGTCCGGGACTCAGAGTAGAGTATTATGGTGAACTGGTATGTTTAGATGCTCACTCTGATTGATCACTCAGGTTTGTTGACAGTGAAGTGATTGGTCACTTAACATCCCAGTTCCCCCTCATGACTGTGTTTCCTTCTGGCTCCTCCCTTTTAGTTATGCTGTTATAGTGGTGTAGGGTCCATACAGTAGTCCGTAGTTGAATAGGGGTAGCTCGGTGGTTAAGGAAAGACCCAACCATGACCAAGTTGCCCCTGTGGCTTCTCAACCCTTAAGTATAACAAGATTAAAATGTAAGTCGCTCTGTATAAGAGCGTCTGGCAAATGCTGAAATGTAAATGTAGTCCTGCCGGAGTCCCTGCTTGCACTCTTCACTAAATATACTTTCACCTTATACAATACGTGACTGTGACATAACTCTCTTCCCCTCTCTCTCTCTCACTCTCTCTCTCTCTCTCTCTCTCTCTCTCTCTCTGAGATGCCAGCGCCCTCTGGACCTGTCTGACTCATCCTGGTGCCCCATGTCTCATCTCATGGCGGCCCCATGTGGTCTGCTTGGGATGGATGTGGTGACTGGGGACGGGTCCACCTGATGACCATGAAGTCCAGGCCTTGGCTGATGCAGGTTTTTTCTCTGATGGCTTGTGACTGCAGTCACTCGGTAGTCCAGTGGACTCTTTATCAATATGAACACCGTTCCTGTTTTAAACTTTCAACCTCATACTGTAGGACACAGATATGGCAGGGACAGATTTATGTTCATACTGTCTGTTTTCATCCAAATGAGGATGGATTCCCTGTTGAGTCTGGTTCCTCTCAAGGTTCCTCTTAGCTTCCTCATCTGGGACAATCAGATAGTTACGGTCTATGCTTTTTTCTGTAAGTGCCCTAATTTATTTTCCAATTTTTTTTTTTTATTATTATTTTTTGATTAGTTATATAATTTAATTAGAATTTTAAAACAGTAACTTTATCCTAACTAAGTCTCAGGAACATTTCATCCAGCAATTAAGTTCAGTAATGTTACCCAAAAGAAGCATCCTGTATTCTGTAACTTTAGCACATTCTTTTGACTCTCAACGGTTTTAGCATTTACATGAAACAAGAGCTTGTTCAAGGAATACTGCTTTTTTGGACGGAAAACCAAATTTTTATTTTTTTTTTCTAAATGAAGCCAAGCATTTTATGAAAATGAATTTATGTAAATGTATTAAATTTAATAAACTTGCGGCCCTATGTGAACTCTAATTAAAAAAAACTTTTGATGCCACTTTATGCCTTTAATGCAGAATTTCTTACTGTTTACTCACATCTCTTTTTTTCAGGTCTGCATCAGACATGTTTTTATGTCAAATATTATAATGAGTTCTAGTCACATGACTAAGTATGCCTTTTAGAAACATTCATTAAAAATTGCATATATAAAAAAACTTTTTTTTCCCATGATTTCTTTATTTTCTACAAATTGTTTAACAAAAATAAAAATGTGAATGATAGTTTAAATGTTTAGTTATTACAATAAACCTAACATTTATTATGATTTGTGAAGGTTAAATAAAAACTGAATACATCTTTAAAATCCAGAACTTAAGATCAGGAACTTTTATCTAATAAATCTACGATCAGAAACTTTTCCAATGTCAATTTTAGTCCAAGGATTTTTACATTTGAAACTCACAGATATCTGGGAAATTAAAGCCTAGATGTTAATCTTAGGAACAAAGAACTTGAATTTAGGATCAGGAACTTCTAGGCTACAATTTATGTCCAGAAACGTTTAGTCAATTACAGCGCTTCCAGCATGGAGTGAACTTCAACCTACAGTACCATCTACTCAAACCACACCTCTTTATGTTTAAAAATTATTTCCCACCAAAAACCTTTAAATTTACCCATCAAAAAAAGTTTTTTTTTTTTTAATGTTTAAAATAAAAAAATTCAGTAAAGCATTTTAAAGTACACTTTTTTGTTTGTTTTAAACTAAAACGTACCCACTGTCTCGGAGCGGTAATGTCCGTCTGCTTCACTGATGCTGTTTGCGTTCTTCTCAGCCTTCTTGTTTGAAGATTTCACTGAAAATACAAACAGAATAAAGTTTTCAACAGCTGCCTTTAAAATGTGATTTGTTGGCCATTCATGAGGTAGTTAGTATTGGTGTGTGTGTGTGTGTGTTAGCCATTAAACATTACTTTGGACATTAGCATTAATAAGGGGTTATGAAAACACTTCTGTTTATAAAGTTCTCACGCTTAGGGAGATGAAGAACTTCAAAACAAGCTCATGTTTTTGGAGCTAGAACGTTAACGCAGGCACTACAGCACCACCATTAGGTCAGGCCAGAGTTCCTCCAGTGGGACCGCCAGGCCAATGGAACATCAATGTAACATCAGTCATGAACTTCAGTTAATTCATCTATACTGTAACATGTTTCCCAAGACCTGTTCCTCCATAGTTCCTTCCTCCTTGTGGTGCATTTTTGGTCCAGAATATATTTTTGCTCTTATAATTACTCTTATATTGGTCATCTACACATTTCTCCTCGCTTGTACATTTGACCTTCTTGCAACACACACTGAGCGCTGCTGCTAGTTCCTGGCTTTCGATCCAAACTTGGTTTTCTAGTCACTGAAATATCGAACATGTCTACTATTTTTGAAGAGGAAAAACAAGAAGAAGAAGAAGAAGCACTCTTACAAATCTAAATACAATTTCAACACTATAGAAGGAAAAAGGCACCAAATACTCGATCAAATTTAATAATAAATGATACCACAGTAATCCATGCAGAGCATCTTCTCTCCCCCTTGTCAATCAGACTGACACTAGCCAGTCGTGAAGCTTTGTGAGCTCATGTACTTTATAGTATGTGGAAGAGGGTAAACACTCTTATCATGGGTAAAAAGTGGTTGAATAGCTTCACATGTCACAAAGGAAGATGTCTTTTATCATTACTTTATGTCTTAAACATACAGTGTTCATAATTGTAAGATCCAGTAAAGATTCACTTTTCGACAGCGGAAAAGTTCACCATGAGTTTAAATTCACCCTGTTGAATTTTGACTTTCCTCTTTATCTGGACCCCAAACATGGCAGTCAGCAAAGCAGAGCAGCATGGCGCAACCGAAGGACAGCACTCGCAGAGTGAAGACGTGGGAGAAGAGGTGGGACACATGCGAGGTTAAAGCCTAGAGCTACACATCCACTGCTACCTAGCCTGCTGATATATCACCTCCATTTTCTCAAAAACAAAATAGATGAGCTGAGAATTAGGATGACAACTCAGCATGAGATCAGCGAGTGCTGTGCTCTTATTCTAACAGAAACCTGGCTTTCGGACAACACGCCAGACTCTACAATCCGGCTGCAGATACACACAGTGGGGACCGCATATCGGCCTCAGGGAAGATCAAAAGTGCCGGCATCTGCGTCTGTGTGAACAACAGATGGTGTTCGGATGTACAGGTTGTACTTCTCAGCTGACATGGAAGTGCTGATGACTAAGTGCAGACCCTTTAACTTTGCAAGAGAGTGTTGTATATCCTGACTGCTCAGACCAGGAGACACCACTGCATGACATGATTGATAAAACGGGAATGTACACCTTTGATGATGCGATTAAGTGTTTTGCTGGTAATTTTAATTACTGCAACCTGGACTGGACTCCATATTAACATCAATTAACATCAACTGTTATAGCTGAACTGGCTGCCACCTAACACACAGTATGAGTGCAGATCAATTCCTGCTTTCTGTTTCACCCAGATGAGGATGGGTTCCCTGTTGAGTCTGGTTCCTCTCACGGTTTCTTCCTATTACCATCTCAGGGAGTTTTTCCTTGCCACTGTCGCCCTCGGCTTACTCACCAGGGACTATCTGATTTTGATTTATACACATTCACATTCCATACAAACTTAAATAATTCTTTTGATTGTGTAAAGCAGCTTTCCGACAATGACGATTGTTAAAAGCACTATACAAATAAAATTGAATTGAATTGAATAACGTACATCCCTAGGACCATCAGCACATGAGCTTTCTGACAAGGGAGAGAAAAATCCTTGTCCAGGTCTCCAGCCATGTGAAAGACGCATACTGTATAAGGCAGGACCTCAGCCACACTTCAGACAGTCAGGCCACAACTCAGTGTTTCTCTATCCAGCTTACGGACAACTCCTCAGGCAAGCTCCACCAGTAAGTCAAACTGGAATGAAGAAACTGAATTAGTGTTCTGGTGTTCTGAATCAGGTCTGTTTTGAGACTAGTGTTCCTACCTAAGGACCGTAATCTAAAACGCTGGATGAACTGTGAAGTGTGAATGATGCTACAAGCCCACTCCATTGCATTTCTTTTGTCTGATGCTGCGGGCCAGATATGACCTGCGTAAATCTATCAGGGATGCCAAGAGACAATACAGACTGAAGTTATTATACTCCGCTGCAGTAACACTGACATGACTATCATTCCATTGAACTCCAATTGTGATGAAATGTTTTGAAATGATAATCATGGACCACATTAAAAAGACAATGCTCTGGACTGCATCGTCAGAGCTGGTCTACTGACAAGGCAGTCCAAATAAACACTGCTGTCCAAATAGCCCTCACACACTTCGAAGACAAGGACACATACTGTTAGAATGTGTTTTACCTACTGCAGCTCAGTGTTTAACACTGTCGTCCCACATAAACTTGCTGAAAAGCTTCTCGCCCTTTAGCACTGTAAGCACTGAGATCCCTCAGGGCTGTGTGCTGAGCCCGCGGCTGTAAATGCTTTTTACATATTATCACGTGGCCTTGCACAAATTCGCTGACGACACAACAGTCACGAGGCTGATACCGCAGGAGGCCTGACAACATACAGGAATAGGGTGGCAGAGCTGGTGGCCTGGTGTAACACAAATAATCTTTCCGCAAATGTAGACGAGACCAAGGAGATGATTTTAGATTCTAGGGTGAGAAAGGAGCTGCACACACCATTCACTATACCGTAATGAGATGAAGGTGGAGAGGGTGAAAACCTTAAAATTCTTTGGCATTTAGATCAGGACATCAGGATCTGACCTGGTCTCACAAGACACAGCGCATTATCAAAGAAATCCCAGCAGCGACTGCACTCTCTAAGAAGTCTGAGGAAATTTGGCAAAAACAGAAACAAAGTTCCCTAAATTAATTTATCCAGTAATCAATTCCTTGTGTTCAGTTGAGTTTTCATTTCTCACTGGAAGGAAACATTCAAGTGCTGGAATGTGAGAAATAACTCTTAATATATAATATTACAGTCTAATTCATAAAACCTGTGTAGATGTTCTCTTTGCTTCCACAAGTGCATGCAAAGTTACCTAGCTTTAGCTGACTTTTATTTTACAGAGTAACTACCATTTTACTGTCCATATAAGAACACACTGTCATCTCAACTGGGTTCCTTTATCTGCTCATCAGATTCAAAGCACTGATGTTCACCTGCAAAGACAAACCTGGACCACCAGATCCCACTTTGCACTATGTCCCCTCTGATGGGATGATTGGACTAGACACAGCACATCTCAAGGTACGCTGATGATCTGTATCAAGACTTCATCTCCATCCTGCGCCGATCTCTTTAACAATTACTTTAAAATCATTCTTCTCAATTTCTTCATCAGAAGTGACTCTTCGTTCTTCATAGGGCTGCTTTCAAACCTGCTGAAAGTCTGATGGACAGAGATCTGGACTATAGGGAGGATGCTAACACCTCAAAACCATGTTTTTGCAGAGTGTCGACCTTGTGGGTAGAAGTGTGCGGACGTGTCATGCAAGATCACGACCCCCATGCCAGTCCTCTCCAAGTGTAGGCTTCAGATCTTCAATAAGCATCTTCAAGCTTTAGAGTTGATGTTGATTTGCCTGGGCCTGACTCAGCAGAAGATGCTGTTGCTCTGCCTTGGCTTGCCTTGTGAGAGTTGCCCCACATATCACATCTCTTTCATTGAGGACCCTGAGACCTCCCCTCATCACTTTGCTTCACTACCCGACACTGCTAGGGATGTGGTTCTGTCTCTCTGCATGGGTCACAATGTCGTTCTGAATCCCTGAACAGGTGACAACATTGTTCTGTCTCAACGCACAGCTGATGATGTCACTTTGCCTTCGTGCAGTGTGATGATGTCACTCTGCATTCCTGCACGGGTATTGACATCTCTCTGAATCCTCGCATGGGCCTCGGTCTCCCTGCATCCCTGAGATCATCACTCCTTTCACCTGATCTAATGACAATTTCACTCCTTCTAGGCATTACAATTCATTATAACTTCACTCTGTCTCTGGGCTTCATAGTTGTTGTTTTGAACAGTACTCCTAGCATGTTTTATGCCTGGATTACGTCACAAAAAGGTGTCAGAACGTGCAGATTTATTTTTTAGGTCTTGTTTCCACCCTGACTTGGCACTCGTACTGTATACCTATTTTATTATCTCGATTATGGATTATCCCATTATGTTTCTGCCTGGTCTTTAAACTACACTCTGGACGTTAATAATGATCTACTTAATTCATGTGAACTCTTTTGTTGCCACCAAAATTTCACCAAAACAGAAATGACCTGCTTGTTTGATCTGTTCATATTTACATTTAATGTTGGGGAATGTCCATGAAACAAGTTAGCTCTTGGTGTCACTTGCATCACAGCAGCTTTGTAAACTCTTACAAAGAAATCCTGGCACTATAGAGTACGCTTTCTAACCACAGCAGTGACATCATTACTGAATTCCCATCACACAGTCTATGTAGAATCTTAGGAATGAGCAGATGCTCGGCAGCTGCAGAAGTGACAGTGGTGTTGGAGAGAGAACACAACACAAGCAAACGACACTTTTACGATCGATTTCAATAGGGATTAACAGCTGTGTTGCATTTAAAGCATGTGATAAAAAGTACAGTAAAGTTTAGATGCAAAGTGTTTAACTCAGTGAACCTTGTCTAGAAATGTTTAGAGGTGATGATGCGAAATTACACGGGATTGCAGGTCACATTTATGTCTCTGGTCTCACTTTTTTTTTCTCTGAACTTAACTGTTTGACTTTTTGAGGTTTCTGACTTATTGACCTGAAGGTTGTGTGATTAAATCTCAAGATCTCTTGTATAGATCTCTCAGGTCCCACTTTGGCATCCTAAAGTGTCCTCTAATTGAATAAGCCGGCTCTGACATTTCGAACCGCACATGACCCCTGCATAATGTCATTAACAAACCCGCAAACCCGCTGAGTCCACGTGCGAGAGCACAGCAATCAGCTTCAGTAATCTAAGAGATGATTTAACGGTTGCTTATCTTGGCCTTACGTGGTGGAGTGTGTTAACCGCGCCAACTCTAACACTCTCACTCGCTTTGTGTGATTTATACAGGCAGAGGAGTGTGTGATCTCAGAGTATGTATTCAGTGTGTATTCTCCGGATCTGTTTATTCTGCTCTTTAATGTAGCAGAGTGTTTGAGATCCTCCTTTCCTTCCTCTGTGTGAAGTCTAACAGTAGCCTAATGCTTCACTCTGCCGTATATCAAACCTGTTATTGACTAAAAGCTAGACTAGGTGACTAGACACATCACAAAACAGGCTTTTACACAATTACACAATTGTGAATGTACAGTACAAGTTCAAGGACATTTTCTGCATCAGAAAAGAATATGTAGGGAAAAAAAATATGTACAATAAACAGCAACTCTGCATACGAGCAGACAAGAATAATAATGAGCTAGACGGAATAATCGCACACTCAGTAATTACACGTCTGCTCCTGTAAGGGTTCTGTCACGGATTAGGAAAACTATTACCTTCTCTAATTCCCAAATGCTACAGGGATAAACAACACCTGGAATCCGAGAACATGGCCATGTTAATACATATACTGTATACTGTATACAGTACAGTACAAAAAGCATAGTGTATGACTACGCCAGGTTCTCCACCTCATGGTTTCATAAATCTGTTTTTGGAACATGCGAAACGTCCACAGGAAGACTTTTGTGTAGCGATTATGGAAGGAGTCTCCAGTCTCAGTGGTTTGTGACAGAAGTAAAGATGAAACATTTACACTTTTAGGAATTTCATGATTCTTCTTCTGACATAATGACAAGCCGCACATTTTTCAAATCCAGTTGGTAGGGTGTTGCTACTGTATGGTGTCTAAGGTTTTGTTTGGGGCAGTTCTGGGGGTTGTTGGGTGGTTGCTATGGTAGTTCGTATGGTCCTACTAAGTTGTTGCTTGTTCACACGACGGAACGCAGGTGGTTTCTGCAAAGCTGGTTTGTTATCCCAGGTGGTTGCTACGAGGTTGCTGGTGTTTACAGATGGGTTCTTAGGTAGTTTCTAAAGTGTTGTTAGGTTAGTGCTGGGTGTTTAGTATTGTACCTTGGGTAGTTTCAAGGCTGTTCCTACAGTATGTGATTCCTTAGTCTTAAATCAACTAGATGGTTGTTAAGTGGGTATTGCTCAGTTGTCTCAGGTGGTTATTAGGATGTTGCTGGGTGTTTGCTATGGTATTCCAGGCGTGTCTTGGGTTGGGTTCTAAGGTGGTTTTAGGTCAGTGCTGGGATGTTGCTAAGTGGATGCTATGTAATCCCAGTAACTAGATACTAGGTGGTTGCTAGGGGATTGGCAAGTTAATCCAGTCAGTTTCTAGGAGGTGCCTGGGTGGTTGCTACTGTTCGTGATGGCTCTGGTATTCCAGCTGGCTTTTAAGACGACCTCTTAGAAGAAGAATAGAGAAGAATATTCAATTATTTGTCACATGTACTTTTTACAATTAGGAAACTGGGGTCAGAGCGCAGGGTCAGCCAGCTTACAGCGCCCCTGGAGCAGATAGGGTTAAGGGCTTTGCTCAAGGGCTCAACAGTGGCAACCTGGCGATGCTGGGGTTCGAACCCCCGACCTTCCGATCAGTAACCCAGTAACCCACAGCCTTAACCGACTGAGCCACCACTGCCCCCAGGTGCTGTTAGGTTAACACTTGGGGTGAATAACGTATCAACCAATAGCGTGGTTGCCATGGTATTGCAGGTTGTGGCTACTAGGTTACTTACTACTGTAGGTGGATGCCAAGTCTTACTACTGCTCCTGGTGGCTCATAGGATGGGTTCTAGGGTGTTGCTCGGTGGTTTGAAAGGTTTTGTTAAGTCAGTTGCTATGGTATTGCAAGGCCTCTTAATTCAGATAGATGGTTGTTAAGAGGATGTTGCTTAGTTCTTGTACGTAGGTGGTTGTTAGGAGGTTGCTGGGTGTTTGCTATGGTATTCCAGGCATCTCTTGGCTTGGGTTCTAAGGTGGTTTTAGGTCAGTGCTGGGGTGTTGCTAAGTGGTTGCTATATAATCCCAGTTATTAGATACTAGGTGGTTGCTTACTTTTACTTACACTGGATGAAATTTCAGGTGGTTGCTAGAAGAGTGTTGCTTAGTTCTACCAGGTTAGTTATACCAATTGCTAGGAGGTACCAGGGTGTTTGCTATCTAGGTGTTTGCTTTGGTATTCCAGGTGGCTTGTAGGCTAAGGCGTTGCTAGGTCAGTGCCTGGTGCTGTTAAATGGTTGCTAAGTGACTGCTATGGTATTGCAGGTGACTTCTAGGGTGCTGTTAGGTAAATGCCAGGGTAGAAGGAGTCTATTAGTTTATACTAATAAAGTTTTACAAGAACAGGATGCTGTATACGTTTGTTTTATTAATTTCAAGAGTAAATGAAAAACCTTGTCTCTTGGACATGACACTAAATTGTAACTATAAATATGTAAATAGTCTGATTTGTTATTTAATAAATGGCAAAATGTTAACACACAAGTAGAACAAACTCTGCTGTTATAGAATAATAAACCTCATGTGACAGTAATACATCACACCTGGCTGTTCCTGATCATATCTACCAGCACCACACCCAGGCTGTGACTCCTTTCTAGAGAAATAACATTTTTAGAAACTATTACCAAACGGCCTTGTGCAAAGTTCAAAGGTTACCTGACTTGGTCTTGCCCCCAGCTTGTTTCCCTGAGGTTTTGGGTACGTTCTGAATGGGTGGTGTGTAAAGTTCATGACCTTCCACTGTGCTCTCCTCCTGGACAGGAACATGGTAATAATGCTCCCTGTTCAACAGCTCCTGCATGTAATAATCCTCATCCTCACTCAGGAGTCCGTGAGAGACCCCCGGAAACAATCCCACAATGCCCAGCAACGAGAGGGCAAAAAGAATGTGATGTCCTGGTACAGCTGAGAAGAAGGAGAACATCATCTTATCTCCTTGTCTCTTCTTTTCTGTCTCCTTTCTTCTCGTCTCTCTCTTCTACTTCCACAAGTTTTCAGACTTAACCTCGATATCCTCAATGAAAACTAGAGAGCCAAGAGGACCTTAAGAGAGAGCGAGCGAGAGAGAGAGAGAGGAAGAAAGAGGGAGGGACTGAAAGACAGGATATTAGAAATGTAAGAAGAAACAGCACTTTTTAGCAGGTGGGCAAAGCTGAAACTTTCTTTTTTTTTTGGAAAGAGATGAAAACTGTAAAAGACTTTAATCTATGCCCTACTCAAGAAACACATGTGGAGTAAAAAGACAATGAAAGATTGTTAATCGTTATTAAAAGAGAGAGAGAGAGAGAACATTTTTTTAAAAGACAGAAAGAAAGAGAGAAGAAAAATTTAAATGTCCAAACCAGGAGAAATCAGGCTGTAACACTAAACCATCTGTCTCGGAGCCTGTCTTCTTTTATTTTCTCAGGAGCTAAAAAGAAGTGCATGTGGAGCAAATAAAACAAGAATGAAGAGAGAGAGAGAGAGAGATGAGCACCTCTAACCTTTAATACTTACAGAGGTGGGACTATATTACAATAATAAAGAATAATAATTCACTGTATAATAGGATCAAATGTATCTAGAATAAAACGAAGGAAATTAGGAATTAAATAAAGTTTTGCAAATTGCTGTTCATTGTTATAATTTGCAAAAGAGTAAAAATCACTTCTTTTATTGTTAAAGTGTTTCCAGTTCCAGTCATGGGTTACGTCTCTGAAGTGTCTGAACATTTCCCCTGTTTCTGCCCCAAACCCTCCTAATACTATCGGCAATGGAACCATTCCAACCCCTCATATTTTAAACCAATTATAGATCTGATCTGGGACAGATACAGCGTTTCAGGCGGTTGTCTCAGTGTCAAATGGATGTGTCTAAATCCTGACAGCTTCTACAGAGCTGCCAATATCGCTAACGAGAAAATTACCTGGCAGAGAGAGAGAGAGAGAGAGAGAGAGGGGAGAGGGAGGTGGAGGGGAGAGGGAGAGAGAGAGAACATTCTGCATACATACAGGAGCGTAGGTTGATGGAGCTGGGCAGCAATTTATTATTATTTATTTGTTTATATTTTTGTGGGGGGTGGGGGGGGGGGTTTAGATGTCCATCAAGTAACATTAAGAAACGACTCCAAAGAGTTCTGGAAAATGGCGTGTTTTTTAACCTGCTGCTCATAACACGGCACAAAGCCAACAGATGTGAAGCTAGCCCGTGACTCTAGTGCACTAAGCTTAAAGATAACGCCTTGTTAAACAAATCTGCAGGATGAGTTTCCTGTCCTTGAGGCTGATTATCCATCCCGAGCTGTGTGTCTCATAACTGTTAAGAGACTTCTCTGTTACAATGTCTTGGGGCAGGTCCTTGGCTGTACGACTTACAGGAATGATGTATTGCGTTCGGTGTCTACAAATGAACCGGATCGGCTATAAACCTTGGAAATGTCTTTATGATCACGTAGGGTATCGGCAGCTGTCGTGCACTTGAAATTTAATGTCAATATGATCAGATAAAAAACCTTTCACTTGTTTCTGGTTAGGTGCTGTGTACTATTGGAAGCATTTGTTTAAATTAATTTAAAAAAATTATTCAAATGAAGCCATTTCCACATGAAAATGACCATCTTTCACATCTTTTCAATGACCATGCTCCAGGCCCCCTGTGACCCTACACAGAATAAATGATAAAGATGGATGGATGGATGGATGGATGGATGGATGTTGGTGCCCGGGTTTGATTCCCGGTCCAACCCCAGCAACTGGAAGCTTTGCAAGTCAGTGTGCATCTCAAGCATGGATAATTTACATCAGGAAGGACATCTGACATGAAACATGAGCCAGAATCAGAATATGCAGACCACATGCACGGAGAAGAACAAGAAAAACAAGACGTCAATTTGGCAATTCTACATCAGAGCACAAACAGCTGGCATTGGAGACAGATGCACATGAGGTTCAGAGATTTTATTGAAACATGAGCAAACTGATCTCAAATGTAAAGCAGAAATTGTAAACCAAGACCAGCGAGAAGTGGCGTGACTTACAAACACTACCGTGAGATGAAAAAGACTAACAGAATACCGAGTGTTTGATTCACTTGCTAGAGGAGAGTCGATTCTGAGTCGAATCACTTTGTCTCAGGGAAGACGGCTGACACCACCTGGTTTACATGGTTTCGAACCCGAGTGCGATTGCTGTGTTCTCACCTGCCTGATTAAAATTTTTCTTGACAAATATTTCTGGCTGAAGATAAGCCAGACAACGTCAGAGGGCTTTTTTTTTTTCCCCTGAAGATTCACCCGCTTTGAAGCCTGGACCTGCCTAGTCATGGATGCAATTTTCACATTAGAAGAGGAGTGAGGCAGAAAATCTGTGTGTGTGTGTGTGTGTGTGTGTGTGTGTGGAATGATGTGATCGCACCCTCTTAAATCCCTGTGTCAGAACACATCACATCAACGATTCAGTCCAATTCCTGTCCAACACACACCCACGTCGTCCATCCAACACCATGTCTCCCAGCTTACAGTAAATCCATACTAAACCCTTCAAGCTTTGCGAACAATCTGCACGCTGACTGCGTTGTCTTTTCGGCTGTCTTCAAAACGCGCTGCAAAAACGAGGAGGGGGAGAAATCAATGTACAGCGTTAACACAGAGAGAGAGAGAGAGAGAGAGAGAGAGAGTTCATTACGTCTTATTCACAGCGTGAGAGGAAGGCCAGCTCCTACTCGACCTTAACATGTGAGCTGAGTGTGTGTGACACACATACACACATCAACAATGGGGTGGTGTGAAGCGCAGGGACATTTTATAGTTATTAAAGTTACTTCCTGCTCTCAGTTGCATTATAGCAGCTATAAACACTCTTTCCCCTCACTGGCTTCTCTTTATTTTCTTTCCTCATGTTAATAAAACAGCTCTAAACATCACCTGGTATACCTTAGCAATCGCTTAGCAACACAATTTAGTAATTACCAGGGTAACATAACAACAACTTATCAATACCTCGGCAGTCACCTGGAGTATCTGGGAGATCACAGATATTCAAACAACACCCATCAAACAATCATCAAACAACACCCAGGCATTGACCTCACATCACCTTAGAAACCACTTAGCAGTACCACCTGGAATACCATAGCTAACACCTAGTAACTACCCGGAATAACAGCCTAGTAACAGCCTAGCATCTACCTGGGATTCCATAGTGAAGCACTTAGCAACACCCTAGCACTGACATACAGTAGCAACACCTCGTAAATCACCTGGCTCCAGGAAAACCACAGCACACACCAAGCAACTACCCTTCAACCTCCTAGCAAGTACCCAGGATAACCCTTGCAACCACCTGAGATACCACTGACCTAGCAACAACTTATAAACCACTTAGCAATACACTACACGCCACCCGGATTACAAGATCAAATCCCTAGTAACAACCTACCAACACCCTAGCAACCACCTGGGATCTCATAGCAAATTAGCAGTACCTTAGCAACCACTTAATTCTGTACCCACCTAAAACAAGCTTAGCAACTACCTGTGATGCCATACTGTAGCAAACCACCTAGCAACAGCCTTGCACTAACCTAGCAACACCTTATAAACCACCTAGCAACACACTAGCATTAACCTAGCAACACCGTTTAAAGCACCTAGGAATACATTAAGGTACCCTTGATATACCATAACACACACCTAGCAACTACTTTTCAACCTCCTAGCAATCTGAAATTTCTTAACCAAGCAACTGCCTGGGATACCATATCACTCCACAACCCTCTAGCCTTGAATTAACAGCAATGTAGAAACCACTTAGCAATGCCAGAAAAGCCTGCTGGAAGACCACAACAAACCCCTAGTAACCATCTACCAACCTCCTGGAAAACATCTGGGATAACATACAGCACTCTAGCAGCTTTTTGGCAATCCCATAGCAACCACCTGGAAGGTCAAGACCCAACAGTAGGGCTGACCTAACAACACCTAGAGCTGACATACTGTAGCAACCTCATAAAAGCCTCCTGAAATGTTATAGCGAATGTCTAGCAACTACCTCAGATATCACTGCAAACCACCCAGGGCTCTGCTAACACTGAGCTAACAACACCATAGAAACCATTTAGTAACACTCTAGCACAAGAGCAAACTTGTATTGTGGTTTGTTTTGTTGTTTTGTCTTGTATTCCAAAAGAGTAATCTGATTGGACGAGAGGTGTCATTCCACGAGTGATGATAACAGACAGTATCAGCACTGTGACGTGTAACTCTATGTATGAGTGGGCGTGTCCCAGGTGTTGTCCACAGAGGTTAATGACACTAACTGTGTGTCTCAGCGTGGGTGAGAGTGGGTCTGTACGGTCCGCAGTACTGAGGAGAGAGCAGCTGCCTGACAAAACCCACATTCACAACCAGTCACAGAAGCACTTTCAGTAAGAACACACATCTGATAACGTTATGTCGTCTTAAACAACACGCCGTCCCTGCACTAATCACTTCTAAGTCGTTCTGAATCGCCTCTGAACCGTCCGTGTTCTTTTATTTATGACTACAAAACCTAACTAGTTTCTAGCACAAGGCTGAATCCTAAATCCCTCTCTAACCCCTGATCAAGGGCACTACTTGGTGTGTGGAACAATGGTTTGTACACCCTACAGTAGATAGTGCACTAGCTTTCCATTTAACGCTATTCGTGATTTAACACTGGTACCCGGAAGTTAACGGAGCTGATATTCTAAAGTGGAAATATAAAGTTAATCTGGTGAGTTTCTCAGGACTGTCCACCACCTCCATGGTTTATTCTCCTCACCTTTTGGCTACAGAGTAACGGTAAGTTTTAAACATGTTGTTTAAAACTACTTTCACCCCTGTTAATTACACTATCTGTCGCTCGCTAGCTCCGCCAGTCTTGGTTAGTTAGTTCTGCCAGGCGTGGAAGGATATGTGTGGGCGGAGCAAAATACCAAATAGCAAAATAACTGGTTAAATAAAGAAACAAATTATAATATGTTGATAATAAATGGTGTTTGTGGAACTGCTGTATAAAAGCAATATCACACTCGAGGTCGTGCTGTTGTACTGAATATCAGCATGGCTATGATACTCAGGTTGTGACCTCGTGCCTGTGATCGCATCACAGCCATGTTGATAATCAGCACACCAGCATGACCTCGAGTGTGATATTGCTTAAATATTCTATACTATACTATACTATACTATACTATACAACTATATAACTCCTAACGTTTATCTGCTGTCACTGGATTGGAGTCAGTCACTGAAACTGGAATCCTTTTTTGTCCTTCATTTCATTCTGCTGCACTATGATCCCCGTAAAGCAGACGGATATTAACTCACGCTACAGGTATGCATTTAATATCACAACCAGGACAAAATAACACACACATGCAAAAAATGCTGAGTAAATAAAAACCAGCAGTCTGACCCGATGCTGTGGTTCAACTACAGGAAGGAACCGACTGATAAAATCAGCATCTGTTTAAAAGAAAAAAGCAGGGGGGAAAAAACAAACAAACAAACAACAACAAGACTTTATTTAGTACATATACTGTATTTTAGTACATACACTGTATTTTACATTACTATAATCAGATTATCCTTGAATATGCAAATTAGGAACGCCCCGCCCATTACTTATTGGTAAACTGGTGTTGCATTGCCTGCGTTTGCATCTTAAAATGGTGTAGCCTTTACAGAATCCTAAATTAGCAAATAAATAAATATATATAAAAGTATTCTTCGTCATAGGAACGCATAACTCTGTGACACGCACAGAGAAGTTCAGCCAGAGTCAGACATTTCCTGATAAAATCTCACAATTCTTATCTAAAATGCACCAACGTGTCTCGAGCAACATTAGGATGATTTAAAGCATGTGCAAGATCACGATCTCTTCTTCTTCAGCAGTGCTTTATTCCAGTTGTTTTAGTGCTGATGTTTTAGCAGATGTTTTCCTTTTTAATTTTTATTTTGGTTTGGACTGCTATCCATTTCCTGAGCAAATATGTGAAATATCTGAAGCAGATTCCTGCAGGTGCTTGTGTAAGACCTGGGCTTTTTGGGAGGATTAGTTTTTCCAGAGGTAACATCTGGAGCATCTGGATATAAACCTCTATACTGTCCTTTTGAATCTACTGGAGATGTGTACAAGTTGTAAACTGAAATAAAAAATAAATAAATTTTAAAAAAGTGGTGTTTCTATTAAAAATTATGACAATAAATGTAGAAAAATTTAAGTTTTTTTTTTATGGTGCTCTTTTTCATGATTGATCCTGTACCAGTGATGTGTCTGTTCCATTTATTTTTTGATTTATATCTTCTCTCTTAGAGTTAAAGTATTGAAATCGTTTCCGATCTCATCTTTGAAGCCTAATCGGTTCAAAATCCGAAGAATAGAGAAATGTTGAATGATTACAGTTGCCATATTCGAAACGGAAAACCTGTAATTATGAACAGCCTTTTTATTATTATTATTATTATTATTATTATTAATCACATAAGTCACATGATTTGTAATCAGACAGAACGGAAACACATTAACTAAGAAACAATCAGGCGCAGAGAAGTTCTGGAGTTTGGCAAGAGTTCACAAGGAGAAGGAAATGAGGTTTAGAAAAATAACAGAACGGGATCCATGTGTGAGACAGAAGCGAGAACTTTAATACAAGGAAGCAAATGAGACACAGGTGAGATAAACTGAGATATACTGATAAACTGTGTGCAGATGAGAAAAATACAACACTAGTAAAAAAAATATATATATAATGGGGTGTACAAAGAAATACTCACCATACTGCAGACTGTCTCAGATAGGTCTTACTGTAAGTACCATACACACTTCATTAAATAAATAAGAACTGTCTGGAATCATGTTTTACACACACACACACACACACACACACACACACACACACACACACACACACACACACACACACACACA
>JAQMYL010000006.1:25743193-25756378 GCA_030014365.1 Clarias pachynema | reverse complement strand
CTCAATATCAACTGTTCAAAGGAGATTATTGTGTGTTTTGGATAAACGCCTTCAGTAATGTAGAGAGAAATAAACATCATGAGCGACCTGATGTTAGAAGGGGTGTACAAACTTTTGACTGGTGGTGTACACTTTATGGAGTCTTGAGTTTTATTGATCATCTACAGACTACACACTGCGCAGCCTCCATTCTTCAAACCAGCAGGTAATCAAGCTGTGGGCGGGGCTTGTCAGCATCTAATTACCCTCCACACTTTGGGCAGAACCTCCGTGAGAGTGATCAGGGATCGGTGGACTGCACTCTGGGATCCGAACACGCAGGATTTTCCAGCAGACACTAAATATAGAGCTGTCTGTTAGCTGTGTTAGCGCTCGCTAACCGGGTCTCTGAACACTCACAGCTCTGTGTCAGAGCACCGCAGGAATTTCTGATGGTGTAATATGAAAACCAGGGGCCTCCTGTGGACCAACACTCAGTGACTATCTTCACACAGACACAGAGTGAGAAAGAGGTGGAAACGCAAACATCTCACCCGTCCTGTGGACGCGGACGCAGGGTGATGGATGCTGAATGAGGCTCTAGGACGTGGGCGAGGAGAGCTCCAAGCCGTCTGTCGCTGTCTGGGCCAAGCAAGAAATGAGACGCAAACCATACATATATATATATATATGTGTGTGTGTATATATTTGAGCGAACTCTCTATGATCCTTTAAAAATGCTAAAGAAATATTAGCATGTAGCTGCAGTGTAATAAATATGCATGATGGCTGCTGTTTGTCTTTTTGTTTCGACTTGGACCCGCACAAGCTCACTGATTGCTCCGATTAACATAAACCTTTAGCGACGCACCTGCTTATGTGTGTTCCAGATCATTAGCATGCGTCAGTGCATCTCAATTCATCTCCATTCTGCTCGCTCACCTCAGCCTGAGCATTCCACTCTCCTCAACGCTGATTTATTTATGAATTAGTTTCCTGTTGTCGTTATTGTTGTTGTTGTTTTTGATTCTTCTATTTAATCCACCGCCAACACAGAATGCTGAAGTACTTAAGACTCTGAGAATACAAAAGTGGCCTGAGTAGCAATTATAGTCATCTGTTTCTGTCCATCACACTAATTTTATGCAAATAACTGACTGCAACACATAAGATGGTTCCTTTAAAACGTTATAAGACCAAACGTGCTTTTAGTTTTCCTATAACAACATGTACCTGTCGTTTTAAAGGTCCGTGTCAGGGGTGTTTGATGGTAAATGTTATTTAATTTATATTTGAGGGTGAATGCTAATGTTTGATGTTGAATGTTATTATCAGATGGTGTTTGATGAATGTCATGGTTAGTGTTTAAGCATGTATGTTGATTGAGGTTTAATGTTGGGGTTTGATAATAAATGTTAGTGTTTGATGTGAATGCTGGTGTTTCATGGTGCTCGATTGTGTTTGATGGTGTCTTTTAGCATTTAATAGTGATTGTTAGTGTTTGAGGGCAGCGTGCCGGTGTTTGAGTATTAGAGTATTAGTCTGATGTCTTTGATGATGATTTTAGCGTTTGATGTTCTTGTGTTTGATCATGGTTTTAGTGTTGATGTTCTTGTGTTGATGATTTTAGTGTTTGATGTTCTTGTGTTTGATGATGATTTTACTGTCTGATGTTCTTGTGTTTGATGATGATTTTAGTGTTTGATGTTCTTGTGTTTGATGATGATTTTAGTGTCTGATGTTCTTGTGTTTGATCATGGTTTTAGTGTTTGATGTTCTTGTGTTGATGATGATTTTAGTGTTTGATGTTCTTGTGTTGATGATGATTTTAGTGTTTGATGTTCTTGTGTTTGATGATGATTTTAGTGTTTGATGTTCTTGTGTTGATGATGATTTTAGTGTTTGATGTTCTTTTAGTGTGCTGATGTCTGATCATGACCCTTGGTGTGTGTTGGAGAACATAGTGTTTGTTTGATGTTTCATGGTGTTACAGTAGGTGATGAATGTTGTAAATTCCTGGAGTATTATGGAATGTAACAGAGAGTGTGAAGTCGGTGTGTATTAGTCTAGCAGACAGTAAATTCAGCTCAGTTGCACTCTGCTGTGAAAACTTCAGTCAGGTCTCTGAGAACTCTCCCTGTATTTATCTACCTGATATTGAGCAGTGATGGGACGCACACACGTGTGATTGAGTGTGTGTACACACACTATGTTTACTCATCTCCTGCCGACATCTGAATGAACTCAACAGAGTCTATCTGAGATACTGAGATAAAATATCATGACACTATGAGCTACTTGAAGAATATAAAACAGAAAAATAAACAGATCATAAGTATTCGCCCTGCTTGAATTTTGCCACAGTGTTACAACTAGAATCTACAACTGAACTGGATTTAATTGGGATTTTATACCCCAAGATGAAACTACACACAATTGCCCATAGTAGCCCACTGAAGTAAAAAAAATATCAAAATATGTACATTATGTGCAGTTAAAACATTGGAGAGCAAACTTAAACTTACGGCATCTTGAAATCAACAGGAAGCTACGTATGAAAACAGGTCCAGGAGAACATCTTATTCAATGTTTAGCTACTGTACAAAAAATGAATCTGTGCACATCCCATTTATGGATATTACATCCCTTTTTTCCTAATGAAATGAAAAGAATATGATGCCGGATGCTTAGTATGCTTATATGAGGCTGTTCATTAAAGGTTAGTAATCAGGTAAAGAGAGGATTAGACATAGAGGCAAAACTTTCAACACAATGCTACCACCACCATGCTTCACAGTGATGTTCTCAGGGTGTTGGTTTTCTGTCAATTGTAATGCTTTGTGTCATGTTTAAAAAAAATAATAAATAAATTGTGGTCTCAAAAGACCAGAGAACATTTTCCCCACATGTTTGCTATTCTCCATCATGACTTTTGGCAAACCTCAGACCAGATTTCCTGTGATTAATCACTATTTGTCGAGTGTTCAGGCTTCTCCCAGCTGAGCTGTAACTTATTCAGGTTAGTTCACAATGAATTAAGTACTTTATTCATCTCATTTTTACCTTATTTTTAATGTCTGATTTGAACAGAGTAAAGTGTAGGGCTGCTTCTGCTCAGCTTTATTTTCCATGTAAGTACTTTTAGAAAAAGATTTTACTGATCCATTTTTTAACAGCGTGTTTATCAACCGGCTCTGTTAACTGAGAAATAAATGAGTCAGTGTGTAAAGCAGACAAAACATGTCAGGAATTTAGATGCGTCCATGCCTGTGTTTTTCCATATGCTTTTTGTTTGCCAGGAGACTTCTTGGCCATCTGGTTGTGTTTATCATGGAGCATCTTGAAAACACTCATAGTGGGATGACATTTCCCTTTTTAAATGTCACACATATGCACACCGATCAGCCATGACATTAACACTACGGACTGGTGAACTCAACATCATACTGTAGATCATCAATTATACATCAGCAAACTGGGGACCAGATCATGGACAACCAAGGCTCACCCATGCCAACGAGGAGCAAAGGTCAGCCTGTCCGGTCCGATCGGACAGAAAAGCCATTGCAGCCCAAATTGCTGAGAATTGCAAATGCTGGACAAAATAGACAGGCACCAGAACACCCAGTGAACCACAGCCTGCAGCAAATGGGGCCCAGCAGACAAAGCGCCCAAGTCCACCAACATGACCTCCAAACTCCTAATCCAACGAGCACACTGGGGGATGCACAGGACAAACAAGTCCACAGGTCCACAGATCAACCCTCAGCACCCAAAAGACACACCACAGCACATCTCCAGAGGCCCTGTGGAGGCACCATCTGAGGGGCCAGAACTGCGGCATCGGTACAAGTGGCTGATGGGACTATACACACAAATCTGCCACATTTCAATGTATTTGTGTGAAACACTTGCATTAATAAAGATAAAATGGGCTTGAAAACCTCACAAGATGGATCTGTAAACTTCAAGAGAAAGGGAAGAGGTTCTTGTAGGTTCTTGAATACTCTGGAATTTGTATCTCTTGGATTTTAGACCTGATGATGTCTAGAGTAGGTTGGTCCAAAAATCAGGCCTTTAACCCCCAAGAGAAGAATCTCAGATCTCAGAAGAATTAAGGTCTGGATTGAAACACGTGGTAGTAGACGTTAGGATTAAGATCTGGATAGGAGCATAAGTTAGTAGACCACTGGATTAGGATCTAGGGGAGGATGTGAATGGGATGAAAGCAGAGTCTCGTTAACTTTAGACCTATTCACATGCTAAAATCTTGTAAACTTAAAATCCTTTGAATCAAAATTACACACAATTTATTAATAATAATGATTGTATTGATATGCTGAGTATTGGTACCTAGTACCTCGTCCTGTCTATTGGAATAACGTGCTAGAACACGCCATTAAAATTTCCCACCAAAAAATTTCCATAGCCAGTCCTTCGCTCAACTCCGAGATACAGTATGGTTTTCAGGGAAGTCCCATTTCCTGTGAACTTATTCTCTAGAAAAAGGCACTTCCACGTTGGGGCGTGGAGCGTGGGAGGAGCTTATTTGCTTTTAAAGCCACTTACAGTGGGGAAAAAAAAGGAATTTCAGGAATGCCAGAATGAATGATCTGAGTGGACTTTCAGCTGGAACATTGAGAGACTGCGGTTGGAGAGTCTTAAGACTAATGTTAACTGGTTAAAAAGGGGGGAGTATAATATGGCAACTTTAATAGCAACCTTTAATGTTTTTTTCTTCTTGACTAAAAGAGAAGATGAGATGATCCTCAGTGAGGTTGATATTTCATGTAGAGGGATGATGTTTGCCTGTGAAATGTCACGCTGAGTAATAGGAGCAGGGATAGCCGTGACCAGGCAGCTTTGTGTGTGTGTGTGTGTGTGTGTGTGTGTGTTGGAAAAATAATTCAATTCCTTACTCCTACTCAAGATGAGAAAAAAAACCTGAGCTTCTCATGTTTACAGATAACAGTCTCTGACGCAGACCGAAGAAACGCTCGTACGATCTCATTTACAGAAGAAAAAAAAAATCCTCGTCATCTGACAACAGTAGGGAGTTTGTTGTCCGTCTGAGCGGCCCGTCACGCTGGATGGAAACACAAATAAAAGTCAAACGCCGACGTGGTTTATTATGCAGCGTGGATGAAACAGGCAGCACGAAGCGGGCGGGACTCATTAGTGCTAACGCGCTAACGTCTGAGCCCTTCACAGCTGAGTGGGCTTATGATAATGAAGCAAAGTGACAATAATGTGCTGTCGTGCTCACGCCTGGAAGACAGACGACACGTTGTGCTGAAAGAGTAGATAGTTTTATTTACGGCTTTGTAAACTACACTCACAGGGCCGCTAATCAGCTAATAGAACGATTATACATTAATATACTGTATATATCATTTGATTTATATAAAATCACATTTACAAATATAATAATATCAGAAATGTGTAACGGCTCTGATTCGATTGTCTTTTAGCGTCTTATCATGAGCGTATCGCGCTGTGTGCTGTATACACCATCACAACAAGCACACAGGATTTCACTCGGATTGTTCGGATACAATGTAGCCAGTGAAGCTTTGAGGTAACGTCACTAACATTAGCAGACGATGGAATCGTTACATATTTGCTTCAATCAACATCAAGTACAGATTTGTTTGTTTGTTTGTTGAGATGTCGGGTAGAGCAATAAGGACGTCTTGTGACTCATCCATTCTTTTAAGACTGACATCTTAAACTAAGGAAGAGACAGAGAGAGAATGTGAGAAAGACATTGAGAGACAGACGCAGAGAGAAACAGAGACAGAGACAGAAGTGTGTAAGAGAGAGAACAAGAGGGAGAGAAAGGAATATAGTGAGAGAGAAAGTGTGAGGCAGACAGAGAGAGAGAGAGAGACAGAAAGAGAGAGAGACACAGAGAGAGAGAGGAGGGTTTAGTGCTCCGGTCTTCTCTAATTGACTCGGCCGTCACAGTCGGCTGATCAGCGAGTAAATAACGCTCTACTTTCTCTCTTCATAACCAAAACCAGTAGTTATTCTCTCCATCTCTCTTCTCCTCCACAGGGACATCACTTCTTACAACACAACACTCTAATCACTAATCCTTACTGTCTCCAACTTTAATTACAAAACTAAGAAAGAAAGAAAGAAAGAAAGAAAGGAATGTAAGAAAGAAAGAAAATCCAAATGAATGAATAAATGTGTGAGAGAAAGGAACAGAGAGAAAGAGAGAGAGAGAGAGAGAGAGAACAAGACAATGAAATTATGGAAAAATTAGATTAAGAAATAAATAATAAATACACAATCATCCTTAATAATAAATGTAATAAATAAATGTAAGAAAGAAGGAGAATCAAAGAAATAAATCCGGGAAGAATAAATGAAATAAGTGAGGAGGACAAGAAGGACAGAATGTTAGAAAGACTGGAAATTTAAAAATAACTGAAAGAAAGAATGAATGATGGAATGAATGAAGAATCATCAGCTGGTTTGTTAACTCATGTGGTTAGAGAAGCTAATGTACTGTATATTAGTGAGAGATATATTAAAGAGAGAAGCAACATTAGCGTTCGCTAAGATACCTGGCTAACTGACTAGCATTGGGTAAAGTCGCGAATCTAAGCCCAGTTTAATTTGATGCAGTTTTTGATGCTAAACCTTGTGTTGCTGTGTTGGGTTGTTGCGTTATGGTGTTGTTGCGTTGTGTTGTGTTTTTGCATTGTATCGTGTTGTTGCGTTGTTTTGTTGCATTGTGTTTTGTTGTTTTGCGTTGTGTTGCTTTTTGTTACATTGTGTTGTGTTGTGTTGTGTTGTTGCATTATGGTGTTGTTTTGTGTTGTTGAATGGTGTTGTGTTGTGTTGAAGAACCTGAGATGAAGGCAGAGGCACAGAGTCGAGGTCAGGGAAGGACAAATCACTACACCTCTATGTTTGTCAGCTCAAACTTTTAATTAACCTTCTGCCACAAAGCTTCAAACCAAACTGCTTAAAAAAACCTCATAATCGCCCTGAAAAAGCGAATTAATCCGACATTAACCCCTTAACCCTCCGCACACACACACACACACACACACACACACACACACACCGCCCGCTGCGTCTCTCAGTCCGCTACACCACATGAATATAAATCTGAGTTAGAGTCTCTCTCTCTCTCTCTCTCTCTCTCTCTCTCATGCCACATTTACACACAAGTTTTCACTCTTTTATTTTGTTGTTCAATCTAGTGCTAAAATGTTTTTGTCATTTTGTCATTTGAGGCTGTTCAGTAAATCCTTCAAATTCATTCACTGATTCATTCAGTTTTCTGGGCCGCATAAAGTAAAAGAAGGATCGATTATTATTATTTTACATGTTCGCAAAGATTCCAAAAACAGCTTGCTTTATGCAAGAAAAGTGATTCTGAGTCAAATAATGATATACTAAATGAAAAATTCGTGAATCTCAGTCGTCATCAGAAGATTCATTGATTAACACCCTGAACCCCTGAATGTAAATGAATGAATCTTAGTTATAAGCAAAAGAGCAATTGACTCATTGAAAAGATTCATTGAAAAGAACAGAAAGATTCACTGATTTTTACACTTATATCGACTAAATAAAACAACTTAAAAGAATAAGACTCAAACACTGACTTACTGAATATGAATGAGAATAGAGTGATGCACTGAAAGAAAATGGAGACATGCCATGACAACATGATCCACTGATTCAAACACTGCCAAGGGGAATGAGAGAGGACTGAATCCTGGTCATGACTGAAAGATTCGTTCAATTAAACATTTATCCAGTGAATGAGAGAGAAGCGAATCTCAGTCATCTCATTACCAAATGGGTCATCCATTGACTAAAACCTGCGGAAATGACATCATATGACAATGATTCACTGACTCGAATACTAACCAGATAAATAGGAGTGAACCTGAGTCATGACCAAATGATTCACTAACTCAGGCACCGACCCAGTGAATACGGGAATGAAATTGGAGTAATTCACTGAATAGAAATGGAGAGAATCGCATGACATGACAAAATGATTGACTGACTCAAACACTGACCTCATGAATGAGAGAAGAGCGAATCTAAGTCATGACCCACAGATTCACTGACTCAAGTGTATCTAGGTTATGACCAAATAATTTGTTCATTGGTTCAAACACTGGCCAGGTAAATGAGAGAGGAGTGAATTTCAGTCATGACCAAATGATTGATTGATTGATTGATTGATTGATTGGTCATGGCCATAATGATTCGCTGACTCAGATGCTGACTCTCTCAATAACAGAAGGAGAGTGGAGTGATTCACCAAATGGAAATGGAAGGAATGACATGACATGACACTGACTCAAGTTAATCTCAGTCATAGATAGATAGATACTTTATTGATCTCGAAAGAAATTCCAGATATCCAGCAGCAATAGACAGTAACACGAAGACGTGGATCAGAGTGAATCAAGTGACTTTTGGTCGTGTCAAATACATAATGACCAAAAGAGTCATTTACTCTGATTCACTAAATGGAGGTAGAGTAAATCTTGGTCATGACTGAATGATTCAGTGATTCAAAAACTGATGCAACTGTGGGAAAGTAGAGGGAATCTCGGCCATAAGAAATGATTCAGTACGCAGAGTCGACTGTGTATCAGCTTTATCAGTAAATTGCAGTGCTCTCTTGTTTTTGTTTTTTTCAGAGCTTTCTATATACTTCATCAAATATGACTTAACAATAAAGTGAAAAATGTAAACATTCATAAGATCATGAAACCCAAATGAATCAGCTGAACACTTTGGGTTTCGTGCACATCGTTCACCTTAGAAAGAAACCCAAAACGTGTGTATGCACATCTTTTATCATATTGTTTTATTGTGGTTTTTAGATATGGTTTTCATTCTTAGACTTTCCATGCAATGTCATTCATGGATTAATTTTTCATTCATCATCCACATCACGTCACACTAAACACACACACACACAGTTTGTAAAAACTGCCGTCCTTATTCTTTATCCTGCCTATTAAACCCACCATCGTTCCCAAAAGCCCATTTCTTTTCCCTCTAATCATCTCATTTTTCTGTATTTGCTCGCGCTCCCCCACGGTGCGAGACTGGGCCCTGAAGTTCTGATCTGATTAGCACCAATCCAGATCGTAGCGTAATCACAGCCGCGCTCCAGCTAAACCTCCTCCCGAGGCTAATTTGCACAGCGTGCTCCAAGTCAAACGAGTGATGGATTGTTTTAATTACCACGTCACCTGTCGTCACAGTACCGATATTTCTGCCATTTCTCCTCAAAACCATGTGATCAAGTTGAAATGAAATATCAGGGCCTTCAAACTACTAGAACTAATAGAAGTAGTAAAACATCTGGTATGCAGTTACACAGGTAAAAATACACAGGTTTTACACACACACACACACGCACACACACACACACACATGCACACACAAACACTCAGAAATTACACTCATGTGCTTGTAATATGGAGTTCTAGTAAATATTACATATTAAAAAATAATAATATTAATATAAACTGTATACATGAACGGAGGAAGAAATAAACAAATAAATAACTGGAACTGTGAAAAATAGAGAAAGAAAGAAAGAAAAGAACTAATGAAGAAATGAATGAAACTAAGAGAGAAAGAAAAAAAAGATGAAAGAAAGAACAAATGAACAAATGAAAAACTAAATAAAGGAATGAAGGAATAGATTAATGAAACTGTGAGAAAGAAAGAACAGAAAAAAGAAAGAAATGGAAAGGAACAGAAAAAAAGTAAATAATGAAAGGATCAGAGAGAGAGAGAGAAAGAAAGAAAGAAAGAAAGAAAGAAAAGCCAGGAAGGAATAAGGGGTTGAAAAATGAACGAATGAAAAACTGAAAGAAGGAAGGAATAGATGAATGAAACTGTGAGAATGAAAGAAAGAAAAAAAGAAAGAAAGAAAGAAAGAAAGAAGTTCTTCTCATAGGGAAATCATTTAATATTTTAATCTCTCTAGGGATTCTGCTTCCTCGTGAAACTGACAAAGATTCTTGACAGTTTGAAACCTGGAATTCACACTTTCAGTCCTGGCGCTGATCTTAGATCAGGTTTGTTGTTTATCCAATAAGTGATAAAGTCAACACTGAGAAAGCAGTTGATTTCTTTTGTTTGTAGTAAGAGCCGCAGAGGAGCGATTACAGCGGCGAGTAGCGGCGAGCTGGCCCGCTGATCGATCTGATGGATCCCAGATCAGTGTTTAAAGTTAAACAAGACTCGTCAGGCCGCATCAGTGTTTAATTACACAACGTCGACTGGGAGTAAAGGAGATAATTAATTCAGCTTGATAGCATAATGAGTACAATATCCTGACATCGGAGAGGAAGAGGCGGTGTTTTTTAACGACTCAGTGACAGAGAAGTTACTGAATGAGTGAGCAAACTAAACAAGAAAATAATTTAATGGATGGGTGGAATGAAAGACAGTTGGATGAACAGACGGGTAGACAGATGGATGATGACAGAGGGAATGATGGATGAATAGAGGGATGGATGGATGGATGGATGGATGGATGGATGGATACGTAAACAGAAAGATGGATGAATAGCTATATGGACACATGGAACAGCAGACAGATGGATATATTGATGGATAAATGGACAGATGGATGGAAGATAGATGTATGTTTGGATGGATGAACAACTGGATGGATGGATGGGCAGAAGGAAGGATGGACAGATGGATGGTCGGACGAGTTTAAGTAAAATCCTTAAATATGTTAATAATTTTTTAAAATCACTATATAGTGAAGGCTATATATATATAGAGCCTTTATTAGGTAATTTTATGCCATTTTCTTAACACATTCTTACTGTGAATGTTTAAAAATATGTAAAAAAAAAAAAAAAAAAAAAAATTTTAATCTAAATGTTAATATGAATTACATAGAACACAGTGCAGTATAAATGATAACTAATAAACAGTTTATTTTAAGAAAATAATAGATGAAAGTTAATAATGTGTGTGTACAATATTATTAACATAAACAAATTACCCCCAATGTTTCATTTAAGATCTGAGATTTGTAACATTTCATTTAATTCAGTTATTCTTAATGTGTATTTTGTCCAAAAGTTAGTACAGTGTGTGCTGTAGCTCTTGCTTTAATAGATTAGCTCCGCCCACTATGATATCATTTTCCTGAATTAAAAAATCATGCTTGATCACCATTTTAATTTCCCAAACCTATTAATTTCTAATGCTCCATTTCATCTTTTTGATGTCTTCATGTTACACGCACACACACACACACACACACACACACACCACTCTGTTGGACAAAATCACACTGAAATTTAATTAAACTTAATTATTATTAAATAATGTGTTAAATTATTAAAAGCATGTATGAGGAAAACTTTATTCTAACCAGCAGAAACTGGAGCTAATCTTATTAATGTTTTTTTTTCCCCATATCAGCTATATACCAATGTTTACATACTGCACAATATGTATATTCTCACTTTAACTTTCATTTATCAATATATAATAAGTCAATATATAGTTTATATTTATTTACAGATATTTTATACAGATGTTTAGATGTGCAGCTATTTTTCACTAACAGACTATTTCTATTTATTATCATTACAACAGTTTTTATTTTATTGTTATTTTTGATTATTATTATTGAATTGATTCCTAAAGTCATTACAGCTTCACCTTTGACACTGGAGACTCCTTCCATACAGGCCTCATGAACACATTTCTCACAGGTTGATGCAGACTGTTAGCTGTACACATCCCTGTGAATGAGTGGTTGCTATAGAAACGATAACATTTTTTAGAAAGTCTGGCCTCTCAGAGCTGTAGTTGGACCAATCAGAATCCAGGAATGAACAGTGTTGTATCAAAAAGAACTGTAATAAACAAACTTTGAACATTTTTGAAGATTCATTTAATTAGGACCTTAAAGTGCAGATGTGCGGTTTCTTCCAGCTGTTGAAGCAATTGTAGGAAAAAAAGTCCCAGTGTTTATCAGCGAGCGCCAAGCCTTAAGCCCTCCGCCGTTCTGCTAGACAAATTAACAGAATGTCTTTACACCACACACTTTCAGCTTCACTGCTCTTTACATAAACAAGGTTATTATTATTCCTGACCGCCAGCGTGCCGCGGGTCCATCGTCTCAAACCCAAGCGTGGTGTTTAGACATTCTTTCGCCGGCTTCAGACTCCAGTAGCTGTTAAATGAAACAGAAATGTCCCAGACGTCCTCTAGAGCCGTTGGACACATAAAAAAAAAAAGGAAAAGAAATTCCTCATGGAGGAGCCTCAGTAATCTCGCTCTCCATCAGAGTGTCATTAATCTGAGTGAGGTGTGACACGGGAAAGGGTGATAGAGGAGATGTTTTCTCTGGGAGGTCTGTGGGGAATGTGAGGAAGTGGCCACTAAAACACCTCCAACATCAATATCCGTTACGTGAGACGTGATGTACCAGGGATTTATCAGATGAAATACTGCTGCTATTATAGAGACACACAGTGTAATACACAGCGTAATGTCAGAGCGGGATACTCTGATGAGGAAGAGTGTGTATCTTGTTGAGTGCCACCTGTGAAGTGCAGAAAAAAAGAACGGTGAGAAGAAGAAAAAAAAAGAAAAACAGATGAAGGAGTGTTCAAGGATCAGGAACAATGAGGCGTGTAACGCATTGCCTACTCCTTTCTGGAGCTGTATTTGGATTTAAACCCAAAATGGCAGTGGAGGGATTGACAGATGGACAGATGTGATGACAAAAGGACAGATGGATGGATGGATGGATGGATGAATGGACAGATGGATGGATTGATGGATGGATGACAGTAGGGAGAATAGATGGATACACCGGCCGATGGGAGTATGGATAATGGATGGATGGATGGATGGACAGAAGGGAGGATGGATGGACAGATGGTGGATGGATGGATGGACAGCTGGATGGACAGATGGTAGACTGATGGATGGGCAGATGGATGGTATATAGTTGGATGGACATATGGGAGGATTGATGGATGGATGGACATAAAGTAAGATCAGGAGTCTGATGGATGGACAGATAGGAGGATGGATGGTAGACAGCTGGATAGTAATATGGGAGGATGGATGGATGAACTGATGGATGGTACAAACCGGATTCCAAAAAAGTTGGGACACTAAACAAATTGTGAATAAAAACTGAATGCAATGATGTGGAGA
>JAQMYL010000006.1:25698142-25709774 GCA_030014365.1 Clarias pachynema | reverse complement strand
CCATATGTGTTATTTTATAGTTTTGAAATCCCCAGTATTGTTGTAGAATGTAGAAAATAAATCACTAAACAAAAACGTCTGCAAGTGACCCCAAATTTTTGAACGGTAGTGTGTGATCTTGTACGAACTCAGAAACTAGACCTTGCTCAGGTTCCAGGTGGAATTTGCAACCGTTTTATTGTTTGGACAATTAATCATGCACATGCATTTATAAAAATAAATGAACAAAAAAAAAAAAAAACATGTCTAGCTGGTTGGACGTTATTGTTTTTAATCTAACATCTCGTTCCAAATCAAAACTGTAGTTCTATACAGATGTGACCGGAGATATTATCACAAGCTTAATCTGTTTTTATGCCATGCAATCGCATGATCACACTGGTGCAGTGTAAAACTTATCATCTAATAACTAAGTACTTCACACAAAGGTGTGTCAACTATTTGTTTTCTTGTCCAAACTGTTGTGATGGCACTTTAAGATTAGAAATACCCCGAGAATTAAAGTATTTGAAGACTTATCGCTAACCACTAATGACTCTCTGCTGTGGGAAGATCAGGGAGATCTGGCGTCTAATCGAGACTCCACTTTTACCCCCTTTTCCACTTTTCCATACTGAGCTTTAGCCAGTTTCTCTCGGGACTCTCTATGACCAGATCCAACACCGGATCTTTGACAGAACGTGAGAAACTTGACAGTAGAGATAATGTACTGTAGCCGTTTCCTACTGTATAATCCACCCCAGTGCATTGATGAAGTGATGAAGCTGATGGAGTTATTGTTACCACCCCGAGTTACCAGGTTGATTATTTTCCTACAACACAAAGTGTTTAACTTATTTTAACCGCAACAGTTTTCAACGATTACAAGTATCTACTAACTTGTCTTAAAATCTATTTAGTGTTAGCAGAACAAGTCACTCAAGGAAGGTTTGAAAGAAAAAAGTGAAGCATAGTAATAGAAAAAAGAAAATGAAGAAAAAGAGACAAAGATGATATGAAGCAAAGAGAAAAAGATACCGATAGGGACTGAGTAAGGAGCTGTTACTATAGAAACGACAGGGTATTCAAACAAACACATTAATATAAACCTGTAATTTGTAGTTCCACTACTGTCTTCACTACTACATTTAGACCAAGCACAATCCAAAATTGCTGTATTTTAGATAAGTTTTTGCATTTAACATAAACATATAATTTTCACATTTAAACATATATTCTAGACACAACTCTTTGTTCATGAAGATACCTGAGCTTAACACCAGTGCCTGAGCTAGGAGGTAACTGAGCACAGGTACTTCATTATTGTACTTAGGAACATATTTCACATATCTATACTTTACTAGAGTAGATTTATTAGAGGATACTTTTTACTTTTACTACAATACATACTACATCAAATATCTGTACTTTTACTTCATTTCCTAATGACAGTGGTGTGTACTACTTAAAGCCTGAATTTTGCTACGTGCTGACTATTACACATAAATGTGTGACATGTTTTCCTTTCAATACACACGTAATAACATCAAATCAGAAAATCAGACAATCTGAAATCAGAAGCCGAGCTGGTTGTAGACAGTCACAGAGAGAGATACACAAGTAAATTTTACACAAGTAAATGAAGGACATCTCTTTTTACATGAGTAATATTTATCTTGGGGAATCTGTCTTTTTAATCCAGTCCAGGGTTTCTGTACTTTGGCCAGCTCTGATCAGTGATATTCCCTGCAGCTTTAATGTGTTAAGTCTTCTATACTAACGGTTACCTTTCACTTATTGTGTCCTGTCTAAAAACCTGAGGAAGCCCAATGTATAATTGGAGAGTTGGGATTAATCCCCAGCGCTGTGTGAGGTCATAGCGCTGAATAACCGGCAGTCCTGATCCTCTCTAATCTTCAAGGTTGTGCTTCAGCACAGAGGTTCCCCCACGCAGCTCACAGGATGCACGGCGCACTTTGAAGGAAATCGCCTGTTGTGTAGATCCTAGATCGGTCGATCCAGCCGAGCTAACCGGTCAGAATAAAGCCCTGAGAGCAAAAGCCGATCCTGAGTCAGTCTTATAGAGGCTCCTCAAGTCTTTGAAGCCTTTAAGAGCAGCTGGAAATGGCTCCTATGGAGGGCTTGACCTTTACCTAATCTAATCCTGCTTTTGACTCTGATCGTGTAAATTACCTGGTTTACATTTTCACTGCAACAATAACATGTTTCAATGCTTCACATCTAAATATAGAGATTTGTTTTTTTTTCCTATGGGTTTTTTTCCTGTACAAATCCTCCAAGATATGACGATTCAGTGATGAAATCTGGAATTAGATGTGAAGCCTGGTGATGGCTTCACTAAAATTATTATGCCAGATAGCTAGTTGACAGAGCTAATAATGATTTTTTTTTTTTTTTTGCTGTAATATTTAGTTAAAACGTAGAACGATTGATATATTATTCTTTTTTTTTTATTTTGGAATATTGTTTTTCAGCTTTAGCAGTTCTTTGGTGTTTGGTACTTAGTGGATGTGTTCCTTGTTGTATTGGTTCCTTTGGTGTTTGGTGTTTTACGCCTTTAGTGTCCTTTAGTGTAATGTATTCTTTGATGTGTCACATGATGCACTGTTTTGTGTATGGGGTTATTGATCAAATTTATTGTATAATGCTTAGTATTTGGCTTAGTATGGGTTAATTTGTGCTTGGTGTAGGTGTTCATTGATGTGTTGTTTAGCATGTGGGCTCTTGCGTATGTTTGAAGTCATTAATGCAAGGGCTGTTTAATGTGTTTGATGTGTTTGGTACATGGGCTTTTTTTAATGATTTGATGTAAGTGTTCTTTTATGTGTTTAATGGATGGACTCTTTCATCTGTTTGATGTATGTGTTCTTTGATATGTTTAATGTACGGTATAGGCTCTATAAGGTGTTTGATGTATGGGTTCTTTGAGGTGTTTGATGTATGGGTTCTTTGACGTGTTTGATTTATGGTCTCTTTAAGGTGTTTGATACATGGGTTCTTTGATGTGGTTGATGTATGGGCTATTTAAGGTGTTTGATGTATGATCTCTTTGAGGTGTTTATATATGGCATCTTTAATGTGTTAGATGTACAGGTTCTTTGATGTGTTTGATTTATAGTCTTGTTGAGGTGTTTGATGTGTTTGGGCTCTTTGAGGTGGGTTCTTTGATGTATTTGATGTATGGGTTCTTTAAGGTGTTTGATGTATGATCTTTTTGATGTGTTTGATGTATGATCTCTTTGAGGTGTTTATATTTGGCATCTTTAATGTGTTAGATGTACAGGTTCTTTGATGCGTTTGATATATGATCTTGTTGAGGTGATTGTTTTATGGGTTCTTTGATGTGTTTGATGTACAGTATGGGCTCTTTAAGGTGTTTGATGTATGATCTATTTGAGGTGTTTATATATGGCCTCTTTAATGTGTTAGATGTACAGGTCTTTGATACAGATCTTTGTACAGATCTTTTATGTTTGATTATGGTGCTGTTTGGTGCAGTGGTTCAATGATGTGTCTGATGTGTCTGGTTGGTTCTTTATTGTCTGTATTGGTGCTTTTGTGTATTGGATCTTTGTATGTTGCTTGTTTTTGGTGTGTATGTTTTGGTGTGTGTGTTTTGGGGGTTCACATGGGGGGGGCAAAATATTGATATCAGTATCACGATAAGTCACACTGTGAAATGCTTTTCTCCAGAACTGGTGTAATTTCAAACTCAGACAGAAGGTAACTGGATGATATAATCAGTTTATTCTTTGCCTGCTACCCCAATTCTAGCTTGTTCTATAACAATGAGTAGGTCTGATTTCTTCTTACGCTTTCTATAATTAAGCGTGTGTGGTTTAATTAGCAAGCAAGGCATTGTTACATGCGTCAAGAATGTTAGACGAAAGTAAGATTTTCTGGGCAATGGCTTGAAATGTATTTCTTCTATTGCCTCTCTATATGTAATTTGGTTTGGCCATCTCTCCAAAGCGAGAACCTGATGAATAAGAGAGTGAGAGATGTAAAGTGTGCCTGATTACTTTCATTAATGACTGTTGGTGGTTCACTTTCATGCCTCCAGGTTGAGGAAAGTCGTCCTGCACTTTATAATTTACACTAATGCGAGTTCCTGCTAAACACCCAGAGCAATATCCGTGCTTCCACAGTAATAATAGTTATCCTTGGCTGTACATTGCAGGAGTTCCTTCCCATAATTAACCCATAATTTACTGCTTTAAAGGGTTGAGTCAGCCTGCACAATTTGCATCTGTGTGTGTTAACGATGTGATGCAACAGGACTTGTGCTGACATGTCTTTCTTTGACATAATTATAAAACACACACGTTCTGCCTGTTTACATTTTTTTTTTAAAACCCTTGAAAACAGCATTTTTTAGTGTGTGGGTCTTTTCAGATGGTCTTTTCATACCTAAGATGCCGTTTGTGGTTTTCAGGTTTTCACCAAGCACAGGAGAACCTGAGTGATTTTTTTTTTTTCCTCCTCCACATGTTCATAGAGTCTCCAACTCCAAACCACTTTTTTGATAAAGTCCACCATGTGAACAGCTTCTCCCATCTGGGAGGGACATTACTCAGATGTGATATGGCGTGTTCAAGATGGTATGTTACATGTCTGGATGTCATACGATATGTCCGAGGTGGGATACAATGTGTCTGAGATGAGATATGACGTGTCTGAGATGGTACACGACGTGTTAGATGGCTTACGACGTTCGTGACACGGGATACGACGTGTGCGACATGGGATACGGCGTGCGTGACACGGGATACGGTTTGTGAGAAGGGACACGACATGCATGGTAGAGGATACGACGTGTTTGACGTGGTACAATGACGTGTGAGATGGGATGATGAATATGCAGTGGTTTTCGTGTGCTGCCATGATGGATATGGATATAAAATATATATATTTTATAGTTTTTTTTAAGTGCAGCCCTGAACTTTCCACACCTGCTACCTGGAGATCAGCTTTAGGCTTTGATGTTACGGAGAACAATGCGTCAGACGCACACACACATCTAAAGGAGAAGTGAAAACACTAATCCAATCTGGTTAGGCAGGAAAAAAAACGCTACTGTGTTAAAGCTTAGACACCATTTTCTGAAACAGAGCACACCCTGAAGCTCTTTATCTTCCCCTGTGTCTGACACACACACACTTTTCAGCTCGCAGCTATGGTCTAACTTTGGGTTGTGCCTGATCCATTTACATGTTGTAACTGATGGTCTCGCTGATGAAAAGGAGACTCAGAGGTGAAAGGTGGGAGGAGAACAGTTGAGGCTGTTGTAAAAGATTGGTGTGTTTGTCTTCAACTTCCTCTGTATGCAAATGGCCTCCAGTGCGGCTCTGTAAGAACGCTCGTGATATGTTTTTAGATGAAACGATGCAAAACGCGATGGTTACAGCGTTCTGTGTAACATATGAACACACCTGTATTTGCTCAGCTTGATTTTCCTCTCTCTCTCTCTCTCGCTCTTTCTTTCTCAGTAAAACCCTTTTCATGTACGCAGGTATTTATTTCTAAAGATACTCGACTCAACTTCTAACCCCTCTTCATGCTCTGACGCCACAGAGCAGCGTCTGGGTTTAGCGTCAGATCCCTGCTCTTGGCTGGTCCTATTCATTACATGTAATAAACCACAAGGCCCTTATATTATAACTTTAGACTCTGGATCCTCCACATTACTGACCATTAATGAACGGAAGTACATGGTACTTACCAGTACACATCATAGAACCCTTGCACCAAACACATTACAGAAACCATACATCAAACACCAAAGTATACTATAAACACCATAAACAGACATAAAATAACTCATAGAATCACACACATCAAAGAACCTGTACATCTAACACATTAAAGAGGCCATATATAAACACCTCAAATAGATCATACATCAAACACCTTAAAGAGCCCATACATCAAAGAACCCACCTCAAAGAGCCCAAACACCTCAAAGAACCCATACATCAAACACCTCAAAAAGAACATATATCAAGCACATCAAAGAACCCATACATCAAACACATCAATGTACCCATACAACAATCACCTCAACAAGATCATATATCAAACACCTTAAAGAACCCATACATCAAACACATCAAAGTACCCATACATCAAACACCTCAAAAAGAACCCATACATGTATGGGTTCTTTAAGGTGTTTGATGTATGGGTTCTTTAAGGTGTTTAAAGAACCCATACATCAAACATTACTATATAGCAAAACCCAAGATGGTACAAATTAGGTAACAACTTCGCTTTGACGCCCCCCCTCCCCCCTTTTTGTTATTGTGGTCAATCATTGAGGATGTGTTTCTCAGGTGTCTGAAATTTAGCAGTTGAGATACTGGTGTAGTAAATAAACAAAAGTAAAGATGCGTTAGTACTGGAGCTGCGTGCAATTTAATTTTGCAATTTAATCGATTACATTTTTGTGGTCAGTTTTTCGATTCAGGATTGACTAACACTTTTAAAAACTGACGAAATCCCATAAAATACACCACAGTTTTTACAGAAATTACAAACTGCCCCCTAAACAAGTTCACCTTGGAACTCTCCAATGGACTCTCTTTCTTATTGTTGAATCATGAACACAACAGGCCTGCAGTTCTTTAGATGTTGTTCTGGGTTCTTTTCTGAGCTCCTGTATGAGTTGTGGTTCTGCTCTTGGAATCATTTTGGTAGACCGGCCACTCAAGTTATCTTTGTGTAACATAAACATTTTGATTATCTCAATCATTTAAGTGTAACAAATATGCAAGAAAAAACCCATGTAACCCGTGTCTCTGTGTCACATGCGTGTACACAAGCTGGTTGAACTGGATCATGTGTTGTTTTGTCTGTAGATTAAACGTGTCACTGTGTAGTTAATTAGGTTTTTAAAAACTGTTTATTGATTCATGTCTGGTTTTGCGAGCTGTTATAGTCAGAGAGTTTAGAGAAATACAATAGAAATAAAGCAGAAGTGTTAGCCGTGTGACATTCCTCAGCACTGTGGGAACGTTCGAGTTTCTTTTCGCACACTCAGCAGTTCAGCAGCGTTTAATCTGATCACGGATATCACATTGTTCAGTGAATAAATCTAAACGTCTACAGAATACATGACACACATGGAGGTTTATCCCACTAGAAATCTTTTGCTTATTTAGTTATGTTCATCAGCTCATTTAAACCAGGTTTTTCTTAAAAATATATATAAATTACTTTATGACCAGGAACGACACACTGTACAGGAACGACACACTGTACAGCAGACACTTTACACAAACAAGTTAAAATTAGGGTAATGTTAATTTTTTCTATGACGAGGTGCACTTTTCTTTTTGATTTTTGCTTTTGTCTTGTTAATTTAATGAGAGCCTGGAGAGGTAAATAGTGTTTACAGCTGCTATAACACAGGAACTTCAAAACTATGGTTAATAAAACATTATTATACTCGACTATGGCGGACGTGGTATAAAAGAAATGATGTGCTTTTTAGTGAAATCAAACAGAAAGTACGCTTCATCAAGTTTTGTAACTTGTGGTGTTTCGTACATTTTGTAACTTGGGGTGTTGATCGTTTAAATGTCATGTCTCATTCAAAGCGATTCTTCTCTCTCCTGGCAATTTTTCCGCTCCACACTCCAGTCCAGGAGGTGGCAGTATTGAGTTGACTGCTAATAGACTCTAAACAAGAAAGACACGAAGTGATACTTTTGCAAAATGCAAGTATTTGCAAGTATTTTCTGCAACAGCTTTGGAGTATTTTTTAAAGAATTTGCATTCAATTAAAAATAATTTAATAAATTCTAAATCAAAAACTGACCCATTGATTCAATTAGTCCGTGTAATGTGTACCACGATGACAGGAAGTGAATTAAACTTCATTCCTTCCGTATTGACTACATTTAAGTATTGATGATATTTGCATACAGGCCTTGCATTTCATCAGCTCACGTAGCCGTGTGTTGTTCTGCCTCAGGGTGAGACATTAAGCCGTCTGTCTAGATGTAAGGATTCAGACGACAGACATATTTACATCCTGTAACGTATATAGTTACCTGTTATAGTCTGGCAGCAACAGAAGTTTAGTGCTGAAGTTTGTCAAAGTGCCAACAGAACGTATCACGATTAGTTTAGGAAAAAAAGAGGCAGTGAACATTCAGTGTGTGTTAACTATTGCATACATTGTGAGATATGAGCACATAGGGGTGTTATCTCATCTACGCCTTGGGTGCCAACCACAGCCGGCGGAGTTCTCTGAGGCAGGTTTCTGTTGCTCTGACAAACGTTAGCTGATGGGAAATGAAGATAACGAAGTTTAAAAATTAATAAATCATTTATCTAAATGCAAAAAAAAAAGCATATCTACACGCATGCTGTGTGAGAATTGATTCAATTCTGATTGTTTTGACTCAATTACGAATTGTTTCTGTAATTTGTTGTTCACCGTACATTTTAATTTCATTTAATCATTTCACTTGAATCACATATTTAATTATACGTGATTTTTTTTTAGATTAATAGTTGTTTTCATTCTCATCTTATTTAATTCAAAATTCAAATTCAAATTGTATTTGTCACATACACAGTCATACACAGTATGATCTGCAGTGAAATGCTTATACGACCGCCAGTGACCTTAAAAAGAAAATAAAAACTTATACATAAGGAATAAATATGAATAAAAAGAAATACTAAAGAAAATAAATGTAGCTAGTAAAATAAACTGTACAAATAAGGGCATAATAAAAATATTACAAAATATAGAAATATAGAAATATAGGGGGGAAAAAAGTATAAAAGTATATATATAATATAATTATATATATAATTCCACGTCACATTGTTGTGCATCACTCACCTCATCTCAAGTGCAGAATGTAAGATTAGATAAGTTGTTCATTTTACATTTCATTTAATATCAGTTTCATGTCATATAGAAAAACTGAACACAGGAACCTTGTAGAAATCTGATTATATAGAGACCTTGTAGAAATCTGATTTTATAGGAAAGCTATACAAATCTGATTATATACAGTAAGAACACTATAGAAATCTGATTATATAAGAACGCTATAGAAATCTGATTATATAAGAACGCTATAGAAATCTGATTATAGACCTTATAGAAATCTGATTATATAGAGACCTTGTAGAAGAAATCTGATTTTATAGGAACGCTATACAAATCTGATTATATAATAATGGTATAGAAATCTGATTATATACAGTGAGAACGCTATAGAAATCTGATTATATAAAGATCTTATAGAAATTTGATTATATACATACCTTATAGAAATCTGATTATATAAGAACGCTATAGAACTTTGATTATATAGGAACACAATAGAGATCTGATTAAATACATACCTTAAAGAAATTTGTTTATATAGAGACCTTATAGAAATCTGAATATATATAAAAAATGATTGTATGTGTGTGTGAGCGAGCAGTAATACAGAAAGTGGTTAAGTGTCAATCAGTGAATTGTGCTGCGAACGCTCTTGGGTTCAGCCTCCGGAAAACAATTTTGACAAAACATTATTAACATATTAGGGTTTTTCCATGAAAACTGCAGCCAGGCTCAAAACTGGGTTAAAATTCCAGAAAAAGGAATTTGGATGAACACTCTCCGCCTTACCCTGACACCCAGCATCAGGCATGATGGTGTACGGGTCAGAAGATAACATCTCTACTCAAACATGAGGCATCACCTGTACAGTGTGTTATATATGCATGAAAAAAAAATGTATTGCTAAAAAAATATTTTTGAAAAATAGAAAAAGATTTGGGTGGCACGGTGGTGTAGTGGTTAGCACTGTCGCCTTGTACCTTCAGGGTCCGGGTTCGATGCCCGGCCAGACTCGATTCCCTTCGCTGTGTGCATGGAGTTTGTATTTTCTCCCCATGCTTGGTGGGTTTCCTCCGGGTACTCCGGTTTCCTCCCACAGTCCAAAGACATGTAGGTTAATTGGCATTCCCAAATTGCCCGTAGGGTGTGAATCAGCGTGTGAGTGTGTGTGTGTGAGAAGTGATTGATTTCTTTTGATTGATTTTTTAAATTTTCCTAGTAAACTACTATAAACTATATATGTATAGTAAGCAATATATATCTATTACAATATATATCTACATATATATCTATATGTATAGTAAACAATAGCAAACTGGGACAGAATTCTATAAGGAATGCACATAAAGTGTCTTAGGTATCTAAGTTGTTAGAATAATAACAGCACTGCATACAGCAAATTGTGCAAACAATTATTTTTTAAAAATTGAATTTTTTATTAATATTTTAATCTTTTTAAAAATTTTAATTTACACACTGCCATCTAACCAGCATCAGAAATTAACAAAGTAAAACTTCTTACCTTTAGATGTATTATACTGTAGCCTATATAAAGTATTAGTTTTAAGTTGATCAACAGATTAGTTAAATATGACTATACAGCTTGCAGTTCGAGGTCACACGCTCCCTTTTCAAATAATCCTAATAATTTTCAAAGAGAATCCTCCAGCACTAGTTACAGCTACATGAGATTTCCTCAGATCGCAGAACGATTTGAACACTATGAAGACAAATATGTGGATTGTTACACATAAAACATACAAACTTGGACCTTGGAGTGATGGAAAAAGGTCATGTGACACGATGAGTCCAGACTGACCCTATTCCAGAGTGATGGGCGTGTCAGGGTAAGAAGGGAAGTGCATGAAGCGATGCTCCCATAGTGTCCACTGTACAAGCCTCTGGAGACAGTGTTATGATCTGGGGTTGAGACTCAGCAACGTTATGGGGCAATAAAATGAAGTCAGCTGACCACCTGAATGTACTGAATCTCCAGGTTATCACATCTGTGTGGTTTCTCTTCCCTGATGGGACAGAGGCACACATTTGCACGAAGTGTCCCATGGACACAGTGGCTGCAGTTTTCAGGACATGATCCAATAAAGGAGGTTCGAGTGTAGCTGTGTGTAATTATCTGATGGATAGAAAACCATTGATTCAGTTCAAAAGCATGAACTTTTACCAAACTCTGAAGAAGGCGTGAAGTCGTGCACAGCAAAATTACAGGAAGGAAACTTGCATTTCTGCAGCCTCATCTACTTGACGAGGTTGAATTTTGCTTTGGACATAACACTGAGAGGTGTTAGACAGACTGAAGACACTGAACCAGCAACTTCGCTTAACTCACGCCACTGCTTCAGGTCTGAAACGGTACAGTGTTCCTTATTAAAATTACTTTATTATAACTGCTAGAGTGCTACAGCCAGGTAATGAGCTGCTTCTAGTCAAGGTTGAAGGAATCATCATCATCATCATCATCATCATCATCGTCATCGTCATTGCTCCAAACGCAGCTGAAGAAAACCTTAAGTTAAACCTTTATTTGTCATATATACAATACTGCACAGTGAAATTCGTTCTTCGCATATCCCAGTGGTTCTCAAAGTGTGGCGCCCCACTAGTGGGGAATACAGACATGACAGGTGGGGCGCAATGAGCGGGAGGAAATTAGTGGAAAATAAGAGGAAAGTACCTATTCTAATTCACAATGAAGAGCGTACTCTCAAAACTAAACAACCACACACAAAGAAATGGATCATTAATACAAGTAAATTAAAATAA
>JAQMYL010000006.1:25665209-25697327 GCA_030014365.1 Clarias pachynema | reverse complement strand
TTTTGTTGACAAGTGGGGCTTGAAAATTCGCCCACCCCCTTAAGTGGGGAATGACAGAAAAAGTTTGAGAACCACTGGCGTATCCCAACATAACTGGGGTCAGCGGCAACCTTGCAGAGCTGGGGCTCAAACCGCCAACCTTTTGATCAGTAACTTAGTGTCCACATAGAGAGCCACCACTTCTTCAAAACAAACCCAACATGATTAGAGAAGATCAGCTTTTTGGAACGGTCCAGTCAGAACTTACCATCAAAACCTGTGGAATGACCTGAAGAGGGCGCTGTATAGGAGATCCACTCGCTGTCTGATCGGTCTGGAGCGCTAACGTAAAGATTAGTGGAATAACATGACCAATTGGAAAGGTTCTCGTTGCTAGAATCCTGCTGTATGTGTTGTATATACACCACACACACTAAATCTGATTATATACTGTAGGGACGATCAAAAGTATTCGCTCGCCTGCATGCATATGAACTTAACATACAATTTTTAATCCATTGGGTTTAATATGATGTTGGCCCCGCCCCCTTTGCACCTATAACAGTTTCAACTCTTCTGGGAAGCCTTTCCACGAGGTTTAGGAGTGTGTTTTGTGTTTATGGGAATGTTTGACCGTTCTTCCAGAAGCACATTTGTGAGGTCAGACACTGATGTTGGACGAGAAGGCGTGGCTCACAGTCTCCACCCCTAATTCATTCCAAAGGTGTTCTATCGGGGTTGAGGTCAGGACTCCGTGCAGGACAGTCAAGTTCTTCCACACCGAACACACTCATCCATGTCTTTATAGACTTTGCTTTGTGCACTGGTGCGCTGTCATGTTGGAACTGGAAGGGGTGGTTTTTCAGGAGTTGGACTCGGCCACTTACTTCCAGTGAAAGAACCTCTTAATGCTTCAGCATACCGAGACATTTTGGACAATATCACGGTGTCAACTTTGTGGGAACAGTTTGGGGACGACCCCTTCCTGTTCCAACATGACTGTGCACTACTGCACAAAGCAAGGTCCATAAAGACATGGATTAGTTTGGTGTGGAAGAACTTGACTGGCAGGCGAGCGAATACTTTTGTCAATATAGTGTAAACCCCATTATCAGGTGTCCTTCATGGGCGTGTCCCAAACCCACCGGTGAAATAGGCCTGAGAGTCGACATCTTGGGTTGATGTTTTTAATTTGAATATTTCACACCCTGATGCTCCTTTGTACATGGACGTGAAATGGGACGGGTCTCCGTCCGTCCTGGTCCGGAATCACAGTGTGTTCACTAAAAATTGAGTATAAGTAATAAAGTATCCTGTAGAAGAAAAAGTTTGGAGCGAATGTTGCTGGGCCGCACCTCATTCCTGAAGATCAGGACCTTCTCGATTATTATCAGGCTTGAAACGATTATATCTCAGAATGTTTTGTGTTAAGATATGGGGTTTTCTTAGGAACTGCTAATTGTGAGACTGTCTATGTGTGTGTAGCCATGTGTGTGTGTGTGTGTGTGTGTGTGTGAGAGAAAGAGAGATAAACAGTCCTCACGTGGACTTGTGGACACACCCTGTTCCCCCTGTTCACACAGAATCTTCTCTCATTCCACACATCTTACTGAGCTACTGAAACGATCTCAGAACTAACAAACCTGTATTGAGGATTTCCAAGGAAAGTGAATGTGTGTGTGTGTGTGTGTGTGTGTGTGTGAGTGTTAATAAGTGTTAAGGGTGATGCTGAAACTCTAGACTCCTCCTTCAGTTTGTTGTTCTTTCTTCATTCCACTTCAGATGCACTGCGTCATCAGGGCTAAAAATACACACATTGTGTGTGTGTGTGTGTGTGTGTTTCGGGATCGCCTGTTTGTTTGCAAGTTAACAAAGTGGCGGATGTTCAGGAAAAGGAGGGAAAGAGAAGGAGGAAAAGCGATAGAGGAGGACGGCGGGTGTTGGGGTCACTGAGATCGTCTGGGTTTATTTGAACAGAACTGAAATAACTCGTGTTTTTTCTTCATGGTGTCATTATTTATTATGGAATTTCGGAACAAAATGTAAAGAATGTTTATAATATTAGAATTCATAATTGATCATTTGAGCAAGATAATATTTTCAGTGTGTGTGTATTGTAGGGCTGGGCGATGTGTTGAAACGATATTAATATTGTGATAAAATCTGTTACGATATCGTGAGCATCGGTGGAAGCGGATTTGATGAAGTACACTTAAAAGTGTTACAAGATTTTAACTCATTCTTTCTACTGAAAATTTTATTTATACACAAGGCAAGGCTGTTATTTTGAACCTTGGCATCATGCTGAAGGTAACACACGTCCAGAAAAGCTGTACTGTACATATAATATGTGTAATTATTGTTGTAGTGTTTTGTGTAAGTCTCGTTTTTGAGGTCGTATCATTCACACATGGACTTTCTATACTATACACGCATCACAGGGATGGGTGTGTCACCCTGACAATCATCTCGTTTTCTACACACACACCTTTGTACATGATGAATTGTAATGCAGACGGGGCTGATCATTAGTAGGTCACGTGACCAGAACATGTCTGAACAAGTAGCTTAAGTTAAAAAAAAAAAAAAAAAGTGGAGTTGTCCTGGAAATTCATAAATAAAGAGAGAAAATCTCAGACGGAATTCCTCACTACAAATACACAAGTTTTCATCTTGATCCAGTTGATCCAATGAGCGTTTCAAAGGTGTGTATATAGGGCCGGCCCAAGCCCCTAAGCGGGGCCCTCTGTGCCGCCAATACGATTGACTATTGTCAATGCTTGATTATTGGCAGAGTATAAATCTAACAGTTGTGTTCCACTTCCAAAATATTTCCAGCGGTGCACCTAGAGGTGTTTCCTAACAGTATAGTCGATGAAACAAAACGCTATTTTAACAACATAAATTATTAAACACAGCAGCAAGCCATCTGTCCACACACACACCAACAACTCTTAATCTGTAACTGACTAATTGAGCCACAATGATATTGGAATATTATAGCAAAGACCCCAAAGGTAGGCAAATGTAAATAGTGTTTAGCTGTTATCAGTAACAAGTTTATGAAACAGAAGCTTATTGTTATTACAAAAATACTGTATATACCCAGAAAAGTCATCTTTACACAGAAGACAAAAACTTTAATCTAAAACTATCTTAGTTATTTGTTATATTATAATAAGATGTCAAGTCTATTTAAGGATGTTTATTCAAACATGAACTTTCCTAAAACAAGAAGGTACTGTACAGTAAGGCTGTTCATTAACTAGCCAGTTAACATTAGCTCACAACATAGCTTAGTTTACATGAATTTTTTACATAATTCATTATTATTAACATAACTTTATCTTGCTGTTTTGCGTTTTTGTATAATTACCATTGTCCATTGACATATCACCAAAAAATAAATAAATCGCTGTCACTCTTGGGGGCCCCCTGGTGGAACCAGGGGACCTAAGCAGCGACTTAGTCCGCTTATGCCTTGGGCCGGTTCTGTCTGCATACATAAAGGAAATCATCACATGGAACAGCTTCCTGATCCCGCCGTGAGAACTATGTGTACTATTCACCCAAAGAAATGTGCGCAATCTGGTGTCCAGGTCATCGCTTCATGCGCTTCCCTTCTTACCCTGACACACCCATCTCTCTGGAATAGGCCCAGTCTGGACTCATCAGGTCACATGACCTTTTTCCAAGTGGATTTTTTTTAGGGACACAGTTTTTTAGTCCCAATCCTAATCTCAGTCAGTTCTCACGACACAGATTTAGATTTAAATACACCACATTATGTACTTTTACATGAAAAAACTAACCCTGTCCAAAAAGGGGTTTAGGCTTTCCTTAGGTTAGGAAGATATTTTTAAGGAACTACTTTTCTGTAAAATTCTATATACTGGGTCAGATGGCTTTTACAGTTGTTTTTTTCATATCCGCGACTGTAGGCTGATCACAGTTCAGTACACAGTGACACAAAACAACGTTCCTCCAGGACCAATGAGCTACATGAATACAACATAAATTAACAACCTAAAGAAACAAAACTAACAAGCAAAGACAACTAATTAACAACATAAATTAACAAAAGTTTAACATGAGCTCCTGAAGAAGCTAATTTGCATATAATAACACCCACAAAACTCCATAAAAGGACACGACAATAGGGGCAGCGGCTGAATGATCAGGCTTAAAAAGAGGAAACACCGAAATTATAGTTTTTATTACTATGAAGATAAAAAAAATTTCTTTTATTTAAGTAGAAGTAAAAGTTAAGTAAAATTATTATTATTATTATTATTATTAATTTAGGATGTTAATAAATACTAAACTCTCCTTCAGGTGATTTACACATAAATGTGATCATATAAAGCTGAATAAATGAGCTCCAGTGTTTATCAGCGTTTATCACGCCGTCATTACAAACTGAAAGAGAGGGGAAACTTTACTCTGTAATTATGATGTAATTATAATTACATCATCACTATAATTAAAGTCTGATTAACATTCCTATACTGTATGTGAACTACGCTCTGTATGTAAAGGGCAGGTGTGTAAATACTTTTAACGCACTCATAACACATTTTGAGTGACACACTGAGACAGACCCGCATAGGCCACGCCTCCTTCACTGAGCTTTACAGTAACCTTGACCTCTGTGTGTGTGTGTGTGTGTGTTTAAACTTTTGTGGATATTTATTCATTCAAATTGTGTGTGTTAGACAGACCTCTCTGTCTCTCTCTCGGTCTGTCTCTGTCTTCCTCTGTAGTTCTTATTGTATGAGTCTTTCGGCCACCATCTCTCTTTCTGGTTGTCTTTATCTCTCACTCTATGCTTGTCTTTCTGTCTCTATCTGTCTTTTTGTCTCTGTCTTCATCTGTCTTTGTGTCTTTTTGCCTCTCTTTGTCTTCCTGTCCCCATCTCTCTTTCTGGTTGTCTTTCTGTCTCTGTCTTTTTGTCTCTGTCTTCATCTGTCTTTGTGTCTTTTTGCCTCTCTTTGTCTTTCTGTCCCCATCTGTCTTTCTGGTTGCCTCGGTGTCTCACTATCTGTTTGTCTTACTCTATCTTTGTCTTTCTGTCTCTGTGTTTTTGTCTCTGTCTTCATCTGTCTATGTCTCTTTTTATGTTTCTCTTTTCTGCTGTCTCTATCTCTGTGGTTGTCTTCGTGTCTTACACTCTAATTGTCTTTCTCTCTCTTTGTCTCTCTTCCTCTGTTTTTTGTGTCTCTCTGTCTTTCTGTCCCCATCTCTCTTTCTGTTTGTCTTTGTGTCTTACTCTCTCTCTCTTTCTCTCTCGATCTGTCTTTTTGTGTTTCTCTCTCTCTCTCTGTTTTCTGTCTCCATCTCGCTTTCTGGTTGTCTTCATATCTCACCCTCTGTTTGTCTTTCACTATCTTTGTCTTTCTGTCTCTATCTGTCATTTCGTCTCTTTTTATATCTCCCTTTTTACTGTCCCCATCTATCTTTCTCTGTCGTTGTGTCTCACTCTCTGTTTGTCTTTCTCTCTCTCTTTGTCTTTCTGTCTCTGTGTTTTTGTCTCTGTCTTCATCTGTCTATGTCTCTTTTTCTGTTTCTCTTTTTTTCTGTCTCTATCTCTGTGGTTGTCTTCGTGTCTTACAATCTGTTTGTCTTTCTCTCTCTGTCTCTCTTCCTGTCTTTTTGTGTCTCTCTGTCTTTCTGTCTCCATCTCTCTTTCTGTTTGTCTTTGTGTCTCGCTCTCTCTCTTTCTCGATCTGTCTTTTTGTCTCTTTCTTTATGTTTCTCTCTCTCTCTCACTCTCTGTTTGTCTTTCACTATCTTTGTCTTTCTGTCTCTATCTGTCATTTTGTCTCTTTTTATGTCTCCCTTTTTACTGTCACCATCTATCTTTCTGTTTGTCTTTCTCTCTCTGTCACTGTCTTTTTTGTCTCTGTCTTTATCTGTCCATGTGTCTTTTTGTGTCTCTCTGTCTTTTTGTCCCCATCTCGCTTTCTGGTTGTCTTTGTGTCTCCCTCTCTGTTCATTCCTATACAGAGTCTCTTTGTTCAGGTGTCATGGATGTTATCGACACTAGGCCTCAAAGGCTGACGGCTCGTGTGTGTGTCTGTACTTTGCTATTGACCTGAAGAACACACACACACACACACACACACACACACACACACACACACAGTAACAGTAGATGCACTGTGCTGAATTTTGCATGGTCACAGACTTGAGTATGTGTCTATTATTTATGTAGAGTACACACTCACTCACACACACACACACACAGTTGTGTTCATTTGAATGCATTCTAATACACAGTATGTTATCTGATTGGACAGGAAGGTGTGTGTGTGTGTGTGTGTGTGTGTGTGTGTGTGTGTGTGCCCTAATTGGGAATGGTCTCAGTCCTTGCCAGCTGATTACACACTGCTATCACATTCTTCGCTGAATAACAATCACACACACACACAGCCATGGCCTCTAAGGAAATAGGTGATCTCCAGATGACCTCACATTTCTGTGTGTGTGTGTGTGTGTGTAGTAAAGAAAAAGCACACACACACTACATTAGGAACAGACAGCTTGATGTCTAATAGAACAATAGAAGGAAAATAAACAGCACGATTCTCTCTAACACACACACACACACACACACACAAACACACACACACACTCTCTCTCTCTCTCTCAAGGAATGTCTTTGTCACCTGAACCTGTTGGGACACCTTTGTGTGAGAAGCAAGAACGCACACTCATTACACTGTCTGTCTCTTATCTGCTGGACTCACATCCTTCCAGAGTGAAGTTTCCTTTGTTTCTGCTTCAGTAGTGTCGTGTAAACACACTCACACACGATAATGTGTAATGTGTAAGATAGCATCATACCGGTCCACCCTTGTGTTTACTAATCTGTGTGTGTGTGTGTGTGAGCAGGTCGGTATAAAGATGTATGCTAAATGCCACAGGTTCTTTAAGACAATCTGTTCCGATACTTTTGCTCACAGGTAAAAACTCAGGTCTCCCACCGACGGTGCCGCATCCCAACACACCTCACGTTATATCCACAAGGAGATTAAAACTGAAAGAATGTTCGATCACCTCGTTCAATTGTTACCTTAGTATAATATATAATACTGTGAAAGTATGATAACTTTCTGCTGTGTGTGTGTTTCTGTGTGTGTGTGTAGGCCGAGTGATGAGACACACCCTACGGTTACTGCTGATGGATATGTGGACAATCTGGCCTGCGCTGTGGACACCATAATGAAACACCACCGTGTTTAGAGACCAACTCGTCCCTGTTAATGCTATTTAACCCCAATTATATTCATTAAAAAGTAATTATCGCTGTACACTGTCACAAACTGTCTTTTTTTCAAATGAGCTCAGCCTTAAAGGTGCATTGTACTGGAATGAAGGCCAGTACGCGGCTCTAATGGCACATTTCACATGTTTAATTTGTATTATGTGGGTCTAAAGGCGAATTATGTGGACCTCTAAAGGGTCTAAAGGGAATTACACGGGTCTAAAGGTGCATTATGTGGGCCTAAAGGACATTCTACGGGGCTAATTTGCTAAAGGGGCCTAAAGGGGCATCGCGCGCGTCCTAAAGGGGCATCGCGCGCGTCCTAAAGGGGCATCGCGCGCGTCCTAAAGGGGCATCGCGCGCGTCCTAAAGGTGTAATTCCGCGGGTCTAAAGGTGGAATTCCGGGGGTCTAAAGGGGCATTATGCAGGTCTAAAGGGCATTGCGCGGGTCGAAAGGGGCATTACGGGGTCTAAAGGGCATTGCGCGGGTCTTAAGGTGGAATTCCGCGGGTCTTAAGGTGGAATTCCGTGGGTCTAAAAGGCATTGCGCGGGTCTAAAGGGGTTTTGCGCGGGTCTAAAGGTGGAATTCCGGGGGTCTAAAGGGGCATTATGCAGGTCTAAAGGGCATTACGGGGTCTAAAGGTGCATTGCGCGGGTCGAAAGGGGCATTACGGGGTCTAAAGGTGGAATTCCGGTGGTCGAAAGGGCATTGCGTGGATCCGAAAGGTCAATATGAAGCCTAAAGCGCATTACGTGGGTCTAAAGGGTATTCCACGGGTCTAAGGGTGCATTACAGGGGTCTAAAGTGAATTACATGTATAATTAAACATGCATAAAGGGCATTACACGGGCCTAAAGGGGGAACTGCGCAGGTCTAGAGGTGCATTAGTGATGGAGACATGATGGTTGTTATGGTAACAATCCTGAAATCCACTTTGTGTCATATGTTACTATGTGAGCTAGTTGACTGGTATTTGACTGTCCAGTTTTGCTAATGTTGCAATACTAAACTACTTTAAATGGCATGAGGTCACCGCGATGGTTGCAGATTTGCATATTTTTTGCATATTCAAAGTTTCTCTCCTTTTAGAGATGTTCTCAAGCTATTTTTAGTTTCTTGAACAATTTTTTTTTCCCACAGACTGGTAATATTATTTATGTATGTGTGTGTGTGTGTGTGTGTGTGTGTGTGTGTGTGTGAGAGAGAGAGAGAGCGAGAGTAAACATATAGTTCACCACAATGTTATGATTTTGCTCGGGGAAGTTTCCAACAGCATGGTTAGTTAAAAAAAAAAAAAAAAAAAGAAAGAAAAAAAGTCTACATATACTCTATGGTGTGCGAACAGCTCGTAGGGTAAGAAACTGTACACAATAAATGTAATGTATCATCTGATGGGTGTTTCAGCTGGGACATGAACACACACACAAACACACAGTTTAGTGGAGCTCTGAGACCTGTTATAACTTGTTAAAGTAAGAGTCAAACACGGGACCTTTAATATAATCCTGTGGTTTGAAGCTGCTCGACTGTCAGAGCTGCTGTTATAGAACTCACCAGTTCAGGGGTGCAAATACTTATGACAAACTGTGAGACCATGTGAGCCCCCTTTCACTTTTCTTAGACAAACACATCATTATGTCATTTCCTGTTCAGCCTGACTGAAGCCTCAGGGAGATCAGAGGAAGCTGTGTGTGTGTGTGTGTGTGTGTGTGTGTGTGTGTTGTTTTTCCAGTATTTGATCTCTAACGTCACACTGTTTATAGTCAACAGGTCATCCAGATTAATACTCTTTCAACACAACAAACTTAATGCTGTAGGTTACACTAAGAACCACAACACACACACACACACACACACACACACACAAACACACCATCAAAATGATACCTAACCCCACAGCATACACAGCAATGCCTTGCTAACCCGTACCAGTCCTGAACACTTCCTGCCAAACAGGAAATGTGTGCGTGTGTATTGGTGGAGACACACACACACACACACACACACACATACACATACACACCTGCATTTGGGAGAGGCAGGTAACCTATAGCAACTCTGAGCAGCTGGGAAAACACTGAGCAGTGTCGAGACACAGATCGTGTGTGTGTGTGTTTGTGTGTGTGTGTGTGTGTGTGTTTCCAGCTATATAGAAACATGTTTGTTAGAAGCCAAAGGATGGTGTATGTAGTTGCCCCATGCAGGACATTAGAAGCCCGGGGATGGGCATTAAACCCCCCCCCCCCCCCCCCCCTCTGGGGTAAGTGTGAGAGAGAGAGTGAGACCCCTGGGTCTCTCAGGGTAGGAGTAGAGAGTTCGCAGAGCTGAGCTGAGCTGACGGGGCAGCAAAAGCCCCAGGACAAGTGCAGGCTGGATAAAGTCCTCAGGTGGACAGAAGAAACAGCAGTGTGGATAGACAGACCTTATAGAAGACGAGTGTGAATGGTCGAGGTCCCAGGATGGAATTGGGGAAATTTTAAATCCTCCAATGCAAAACCAGGACACGAGCTGGACATTAAAAGTCATAGAGTGGAAGGGGGCGGCGGCTCCATGACGGTTCCTAGAGGGACTTTAGGAAGTCTGTGTGGTAGAGGAGGTTCTCTACAAGAGGGAGGGAAGAAGTCCAAGAAGCTCTAGGAAGGTTCAGGCTGCACATAAACCACCTCCCCAAACACAGGACAAGAAAAGGACAAGAAAAGCCCTGGGATGGACGATAAAAATAAAATAAAAAAACAGGAAAGAAAGAATGGACAAATGGAGCCACTGGACAATAGAGCACTAAATCAGTTTATACAGTTTTTGCTCACACACACCTTTAGGAGTTCAGGCTCAGTATGTGTGTCACTCTCCCACTCACTCTGTTTTCCTTTCTCCCATGTCTCTTTTCCTCATTTTCTATCTCCCTTCCCCCTATTGCTTTGCTCTCTCTCTCTCTCTCTCTCTCTCTCTCTCTGTGTGTGTGTGTGCATTGTGATGTTTTCTTAGTAACTGCCCTCAGGTTCAAACGTCGAAAATTCACAACCCTACACGACTTCTTCCCTAACAATTTTTGCCAGCTAACGACCCTACAGTTTCCAGACGAATCCTTTAAGAACTTTCTTTTCTTTTTTCCCAATGAGGCCACAAGTTAGATTTACCCCACACGTCACGTCCCCAGTTAATACACACACACACACACACACACTTCAACAAAAATGCACTCTTCAAGGCATCTTTGGATGATTAAGGGACGTCAGTTTTCCAAAAACAGGGTTTTTCTCACTGTACCACCTTTTCATACAGAGAAACACTGTAGTGTGTTCAGTGAAGATGAATAAAATTAACGGGTTCTTCTGAGAACCTAAAGAACCCACCACTACAGTGTAGTGACAACTTACGAGATTCATCCGACGACTAAATCATGTCAGTGAGCGCTAAGATGATTTAGTGTTTTTTGATGTATCTTAATGTACAGTATGTGTGTGTGTATGTTCTCACCCCTCTCTCTCCTTCTGTCTGGCTTCATATCTCTCGGGTGACGTCGGATTTCTCTCTGTAATGTAACTCCATTCAGGAAGTGAGTTCACACCCTTTAACTTTACTATCTGTCATTCAATGGGGCAACTTAAGTGCAACACACACAAAGAGAGGGAGAGGTGAAAGAGAGGACTACTATGCAGCATTTGTAATATACTTAATATACAATAAGGGCAAGATTACTTGTAATGTGTGTGTGTTTTATACAGTACATAATGGACAATGCAGTCATCAAGTACATCTGTGGCCATAATTGTGAAAGAGTAAAACAGAGCCAAGGTAAGAAAAAGCCCCAGATTACCCAGGAAAGGGTTCATGCTGGACATAAGAGGCCCCTGGATGGACATTAGACGGCTCAAGCTAGAGAAAAGAGCCTTCTGGATGTCTTCTGAACAGAAGAAATCCAAAGACCAAAGGCTTGTCAAAAGAAGCCGCAGTCTGGCCAGTGATAATGGAGGCCCCGGACTGAACAAAAGTAGGACCAAGGTTGGACCAAAACGAAGAATGAAGTCCCAGACTGGACAGAAACAGCCCTATTCTGGCCCCAAGATGGATGAAAGGAGAGCAAGGATGGCCAAAGGAAGGTCCAAGTAAACTCCAGGCAGGATAGAAGAAGCCTCAGAATAAACTAGAACAGACATCAGTCTGATTAGTGGAGTGGAAGCAGCGTAAGATGGACAGAAGAAGCCCCAGTAGAGATCAGCCAGTCGAGTGGAGGGTCTATGGAAAACAAAAGAGATCCCATGATGGACAGAATTCTGGAAGGAAGAACACCCACAGGTTGGCCAGTGAAGTGGAGGCCCCAGGCTGAACAAAAGAATGACCCCCAAGCTGCAGAGAAGAAGACCTTAGATGTTGTGAAGAGGTCGCAGTCTGAGGAGTGGAGTTGAGGCCCTACAATGAACAAAAGAGGCCTCAGGATGGGCAAAATGGAGTAAAAATACTTCAGGTTAAAAGACGTCCCAGGCTGGGGGGGAAAAAAAAAAAGACTCTAGGCTGGAGTTTAGGTAGATCGAGCAGGACAGAAGAAGCTCTCAGGCTGGATAGGAGAACCTTTGGGCTACAGAAGAAGCCATCGAATAGAAGGACAAATAAGGTGTGAGGTGAAGGCCCTAGGCTGAGCAACATGAACCCACAGAATTGACACCATGTTGGACGGGAGATTAGACCCCAAATTTGACAAGCAATTAATCCCTACTGTGGACAGGAGATTGTACACCAAGCTAGATCGAATATTAGACCTGAGGCTGGACAGAAAATCAGTTCACAGACTGGAAAGGAGATTAGACCACAAGCTGGATGGATGCTTAGATGCCAGACTGAATAGATGCTTACACATCAAGCTGGACAGAAGAATAGATCCCTAACTGGACAGAAGATTATACTCCAGGCTCTGTCCAACCTCATGTTTAATATTCTATCTAGCTCGGGGTATAATGTCCTGTCCGTTTTGACTTTTGTTCCATTTCCATTTAGGACGATTCCAAAGCCTGAGCAAGAACTTTGTCTCTGTTTTCATGTGGAAAATCAAAGTTACTGTTATGCGGCTGTAAAAGTCAAGCAGATGGTGCGTGGGCAAAGAGACAGAAGATCAGTACAGTAGTGAGCGCAGCCGGAAGGTTAAACGCCGCAGTAAGCGCAGTCGTACCCCTGAGACAATAACACAGTTCTGTTCTTCAGTGATCTCTGGTCTGAATGTCACAGTGTGCTGCAAATGCTACATTATCATTTCAGCCATGCTAGAGACAGCCATGACACGACCACACGCCCACCACACAGACCTCCGGCATAGAGGAAAGCAGTGTGTGTGTGTGTGTGTGTGTGGTAGAGATAGACTTATAAAGGGTGTCAGGTTACACCCTCGAGTTCCCCAAACACCGCTTAAAGCATTCAAATTCTCACAGCTTAACATGCTACATTCTGACATTTGCTTCTAGCTATAACACTAATACGCAAGAAACCTAGCAAGTCATAGAACACGAACCCTTTTCCAAAAAAATAGTGATGAGAGAAAGGAATGTATGGCTTTATAAATCCAGATGTAGCAAAACGTCATCTGGTCCTCATCCGTTCCTAATTCCTACGTGAGGGAACCAACAGCACGTAAACTTTACTTCATCTGTATTTATTTACCAAACAAGTAAACCTTTACGCCATCGGTGATGCCACCTTTCTCTCCTTCGTGGTTCTTGGTTAGGCCTTAAATGCTTTTCTAATTTACCTTAATCATATTCACATCAATGACATCAAATGTAATCAGGAATGTAATGATATTCTCATAATGATATCTTACTCAAAGAAACAAGAATCTCAAAGAAATCACGAAAGCCAAGTGCTTTCACAAACCCCTCAGTGCCCACAGTCAAGCATGGTGGTGTAGGTGTTTGACTATGGTTGTGGTGTGACAATTTGGGTGCGGAGCCACAAGTCAAGACCATCTTGCAGTCATTGTGGCAACCATAAACTTGGATATACCAAAGCACTCTGTAGGCCAATGTTAGACCATCTGTCCAGATGATAAAGGTACAGCTGTATAGACTGGCACAAGAGAAAAACATCAGGCCAGAGGTCTGGATTGAAGATTCCATGGCTGGAGGTCAGTATCAAAAGGCACCTCACTGAAAGCCCCAGGCTGGATCTGGATGGAAGATGCTCAAGAATGGATGAACGAAGCCCTTGGTTGGACATCCAAAATCCCTACACTGGACATAAGCTTCACTCTGGATGTTTAAGATGCACCTGGTTGGATGGAACGCATGTGGTATACCCAAGAACCTCGGACAGGATGCCTGGATGGATGTTTGGACCTGTGTCATGAACAAGCTCCACGGTGGATAGCTGGCTCATAATAGACCCAGACAGGGTGTTGAAGGGCCCCAAAATGGACATCTGGATGGACGAAGCTGAATGGCTAAAAATAAGAAGCCCCAGGCTTTATGAGTGAATGGAAGACTTTAGACTGGATGGATGAACACATCTTTTAGGATGGATGCTGTGTTTGGTTTTTCATTGTACTGTTCCTTTAACTCACCAGACAAAGAGTGAGGGCCTCTATTTTCCACCACTCCTCTGAGTAGGGAGGAAGTCATCTGTAAGTCATTCAGGACACAACCTCCCACACTCTGCTATCCCACTCCATCAAGAATATCCTGCTTTATTCAGCAATTCAGTCAAACTGAAGACATGGATAAAATTATTCTGTGATCTGTATCTCAAATTGTGTTTCATTTAACTTAAAATGAGTTTTACTGCATATTCAATGTGTCCACAAGGATGGTTTTTTGGAAACCCCAAGCTGGATGAAAAACAAACATGGGTTAGACACAGTCGTAGGCTAGAGCCAAGCTCCAGTCTGGGTGGAAGAATTGCAAGAATGGATTAATAAACGCTGTGGACTTGATGAAGTTTAGAAACCCCGGACTGGACAAAGGAATTGATTGTCACTGGATGAATGACACAGTAAGCTAGATAGGAGAGACAGTAGACTGGAAGAAGTAAGCCTCCTGCTAGTATCAGAAGCCCCAGGCTGGACATCTGAAGGCCCGGGCTGGACAACAGAAGTTCCAGTTCCCAGACTGGACATTAGAAGACTCATGCTGGACATTAGAAGCCAAAGGCTAGATGGAAAATACTCAAGGACAGATCAGATGAAAGAGATCCTTGGTTGACCAACTAAAGTCTCATGCTGGCCATTATAAACTCAATGGTAAACGCACCAGCCTGGATGGAAGAGGCTCTAGATTGGATGAGGGAAGCTCCAGATTGGACATTAGAAGCTGTCTACGACTACAGGCAATTTGGGAATACCAATCAGCCTAATCTGCATGTCTTTGAACTATGGGAGGAAACCGGAGTACCCGGAGTAAACCCACGCACACAGACCCCGAAACGGCAATCGAACCCAGAACCTGGAGGTGTAAGGGGACAGTGCTAACCACTACGCCGCCGTGCCATCCCGACACAATGCTCTTGCTTTTATGCTTAATTGTAAGCACTGCATTCTGGCAAGTAGAGTATTGTGTTAAAGAAGAAAGAAGTATTGCCTGAACAAATCTGGCTTAAGCTCCTCCATTTTTAGTCCAGGTACATCTATAACTCAGCTCAAACACAGCTCAGAGAACACTGATTGTTCATCATGAATATTGGAGTATATCAGATGACTGAGTACACACCGGTCAGATCCGTCAGGGACTCGGACCAGGCAGTGCAGATCCTGCCGGCTTTAAAGCGACATTAGACAAACCCTTTAATGAAATATTATTAAAATATTATTTTCCACAAACATGCAGTGTAAACAGACTGTGAGACCACACTATGAGGTTCATTTCCTAAACACACACAGAGAGTGTGTGTGAGAGAAAGAGAGAGACTGTGTGTGTGGAGTGTACAGAGCAGCTGAAGCCATGATGTCTAGGAACTGGGCAGCACATGAGAAAGATCTCAGTGGGTCAGATTACATCAAAATCCTTGAGCGAGCTCAAAGGGAGGTCCTCCATACCAAACCCCACACACACACTTTTCTCCCTTAATAGAAAGAAAGAGTCTGTAAGAGAAAGAGATATGTACAGTATGAGGGGCGTCCGATTGAAGCCAGTACTTGTGCTGAGATGTCTGGTGAATAAGGGCGTAAAAGCGGTTGACGTTAACAGCACAGTATGGTAATGAGACTCTTAGCAGCAGTAAAAAATTCGAACGGTTTTAAAGAAGGCCGTACGTCCGTGAATGATGATCACGGCTAAGGTGGCTTGGAGCCCACTGCAGTTTTTCCTGTGAACATTCTGCATCTGATCCTTGAAAATCGACAGATAACTCTTGCGGAAGTTGCGGAAAAGACGAACCTGTACATACAATCTTTCACCAACACCATTTGTACGTTACAGGAACTCAGCTGGGAGTTATCGCCACATTCCCCTGTACAGTCCTGACCTCGCTCCAAGACATTTCCACATTTTTGGAAAAGCCATTAAAGGAGTTCCTGGGAGGCCGGCGTTTCAGGTGTGAATCAGACAGGAAGCCCAATCATGGTACCGAGAAAACTTTCTACCTTTATTACGGCCAAGCACTAGTGAAACGCTTTTATTGGCCCATAGCAGCCCTCGTCCTGTACACCCTTAACGCTTCCATGAATCCTGTGCGGCAGCAAGACGGTAATTAAATAGAATTGCATATTTTATACAGTATTGTAATTTGTTTATGGGAAATCACCCTAGGTTAAACTCGCGGAACAATTCACCCTGAATCACTCATGTTAAAACCATTAACAATAAAAACCACCTTGGGTTTTAGGTTCCCTTTGTGCCCCCAGGGTATTGCTGTAGTGGCTGGCAGGGAATTTGTCCTTTTTTTGGCAGCAGATCACCAGTTTACTGGGGTATAATTAATGATCACTCTTATTTAATTCACCTGGTGGTGGTTAACATTCTGGCTGATCGATGAATCTTAATTTCACCGGTGAAAATCTAATCAGTTGACAGCTGGAAACTCCGACTTCCCAGTAGGAAAGATTAAACATTTAAACAGCTTGTAAACCTAGATGCAATTCCTACTCTGAGTTTTAAGCTAGGGCTTATCAGAGACTTCATCACCACCATCATCATCATCATCTTCTCACTCATCATCCTGTAGATCACCAACTAGCTACTCCGTAAATCTGCACTGCATTCTGGGACTATGCATCAACATCCCGACTACATCCATGCTGGAATTCTCTAAATACAGTACCTATTTATCCGTTCTAGCAACAACCGCTACAGTTTGTGTCAAAGAAATAAACATATATACGATACGACAGCACAGAACAACAAATATGTTAGGTTTAAGTTTCAAGTTCATGGATCGCTCTATACCTTTAATTAGCTTTTAGAATACCACTACAATGATGAGATACAAGTATACACCTTAGTATCCCTTTTGAAGTACGAGAAGCTTTGATGTTTAAAGGAATGGTCAAGATCAAAAAGCTTTTAGATTGCTCACATTCTCTAGGCTTTATAAGCCACGCCCATTTGTACTATCGTTATAATGGGATGTGTTATCACACAATCGCGCACACACACACAGGGTTTACAAACACACTTTAAACATTGTTTATTCATATAGAAATAAGTACAATTTACGTTACACTTCGTAAAAAGAGGAATTAAATTCTATTAGCTTGAAATTAGCATTCAACCTGAAACCCCTTTCCAAGCTTTTCACTGTGAGGTGTGTGAGTAAGTGAATGAGTGAGTGAGTGAATGAGTGTGTGTGCAGTGTGTACGTGTGCGTATGCGTGTAATGTGTGCATCAATGCCAGTGCAAGTTCAACAGCAAGTCCGCAGATTTACGGCAGTCGTCTCTCATGACCTTCGTCTAGTTTCCTTTCCGTCCTTCTCGGCGATGCCGTGCACATCCGGATGAACGGAGCAGAAGAAAAAAAAAAAAAGAATACATCCTTAAAAATATAGATTTATATTTTCATTCCGTTCACTCCTCATTCAGCACAGACAGACAGACAGACAGGCAGACAGACAGACAGGCGGGACTCTGAGAACGTTCGCCCGAGGTTCATCCTTCTTTTAAAGATAAAGAAGAGGAGGAAGAAGAAGAAGAAGGAAAAAAAAAAAAAAAAAGCTACAATATCTGCAACAGAGTGTGAGTAGAAACCCAGGGATCCCACAATCCACTCTGTTTTTTTGTTTTTTTTTATTTTATTTTATTCAAGATTCAACCTGAGTCATCCTAACGTCCCACAAGTCCGTTTGTGAGTGTCCGTTTCTCCTGAGTCCGATTTCATCCCCCACCGGAACGCGGAGGAGCGCGAAAACCCGAGGGCGTCGAGGACACAAACACACACAAAAAAAAAAAAGTCTCAATTTCTCTCGATCTGCTCGATATCGAGTTCTCCGCCCAAAACGTCCCTCTTCAACCCGCACAGCCCCGCCCACGGAGGCTCCTGATCCTTCCCGTTGGTCCAGTCGGCGTCCGATTCGTCGATAACGGACGAGTCGTCTCCTTTAGGGCTGAGGGGACACGCCTTCCTGCTCTGGTGGACGGGGCTGTTGAAAGAGGGCGGGGTCTGGCATGATTGACAGCCGCCGTCGCTGTTAAAGTGATTACAACTGAGGCTCTGGAAATTCTGTTTCTGTAAGAGAGAGAGAGAGAGAGAGAGAGAGAGAGAGAAATGTAAAGCGGTGCAGTCCAAACAGAACGGGAAACATTTAAAAAAAAAATATATATATACAGTAAAACCTCGGATTACGAGTAACACGGTTTACGAGTGTTCCGCAAAGCGAGCAAAGATTTTTAATAAATTTTGACTTGGAAAACGAGCATTGTCTTGGTTTACGAGTACCGAGTATCATGTATCACGCATGCGCTTCTTGTTTTGATGCCGAGCGTCACGTGATCACAACTGAGCCAACGGTTTTTCTCTCTCTTGCGCTGCGGGTAATCATCTCCCCTGCTGGGTCTTAGTGCTCGTCTCTTACTGGTATAATCAACATCCGTGCGTGTGTGTGTGTGTGTGTGTGTGTGTGTGTGTGTGTGTGTGTGTTTCTTTCTCTTGCGCTGCGGAGTGTGTATACACTCTCTCTCTCGTCTTTAGTGTGTGTCAGTGTGCGTGTGTGTGTGTGAAGCAGAGAGGGGTTGCTTCACTCACACACAACCGGCACGGTGTCAAATTACGCGCGCGCACACACAACACACACACTCCGCAGCACAAGAGAGAGAGAAACAGAGCGCCTGTGCGCATAAATGGAAACACTTATCTGTCTGGATTTATCTTTACTTTTTTTAAGGTAAAGTGCAGGTTAATTTGTTTTATTTTTACTTTATATTTTGTGTTAATTATTTTTATGTATTTATTTTTTGGGCTGTGGAACGAATAATTTGAATTTCCATTATTTCTTATGGGAAGATTCGCTTTGGTTTACAAGTGTTTTGGAATACGAGCCGCTTCCTGAACAAATTATGCTCGTAATCCGATTATTTATGCCATAATGATAATGATATACAATTATGCCAATAATCTGTATTGTAAAGGACACTTTACAATTAGTGCATTTGGAGGAAAACAATCTCCAACATGCTGTTTTTAACATTAACGGGTTATGATGTCATAAAAGATAACAACCAATCAGGATCAGTATGTAAATGTAAGCTGTATAAGGGGGGGGGGGACTTACAAGGGTGGGAGTCATTATCATAAAATGATGGCAGCATGGAACTTATTATTAGAGAATGAAATAGAAAAACATTATGATCTTCAAAGAAGCTTATTTGTTTATGGTAGTAAAAAAAAAAAAAAAAAAAAACATTTATTTTTATCACATATCTACTTTGAACTCCAAACTTTATGAGAGCGTTTGGTATGTTGCGCCTGTGTTACAGCCCGCAGGCCTGACAGGAGAAGCCTGTTCTCTGAGCTCGGCAGGTTTTCCACTTCTGTTCCACCTCAGCACTTTTATCCGGTTATGCAGATTCCTTACTTAGATATTTTTTTTTAAAAAAGAGACACTGATGCGCAAATTATTTTTAAAAATACACCATACAACAGTTTCTTATTTCCGTAGGCACACTAAATACGCTTTAGGCCACGCCTCCTAACGCGAGTTATTGTATATTTGTACGATTTTGATATCGTTATGTAAATGTTCTGATTAGTGGGCAAGAATTAGCTAAGATTAAGGCAGTGGTGGCTCAAAGGGGTAACACACTGGGTTAACCATTCAGAAGTCTGGGGGTGTTTTGAGCTCAAGCACCACCAAACTGCCACTGTCGCGCCCTTAGCCATGTTTGCTCCAGGGGAGCAGTATCATGGCTGAACCTGCACCCTGACTCCAGCTTCATAACAAGCTGAGATACTGCAAAGAAAAGAAACAGGTCATGTACAAAAAACCGGATCTAAACCGACAACAAGTCCGGACCTAAACTCGAGCCTTGAGGGACACTTTGGACATTATGGTATTTTTCAATGAAAGATGATAGTTATAAATTTGTGCTAGCAAACCGCTTTAGTGTTGCTCAGCTAGCCACACCCATCCTGACTCTCCTAGCACATCAGATCAGAATAGTCAAGTTGTTCACAGCGAGGCAAGCAAGAGGAAACCGACGACAAGCCTCCATCCTTCAGCTTCACCACCATGTAGAACCCCTACGCCAGGGAAAACCCTGTGTACAGGTATCGCGCTCTCACTCAAGAGATGTTTTAATACATTTCAAAAGTAACACATGGCTCAGAATTACAGGGAGAGATAGAGTGTGTGTGTGTGTGTGCGCGCGCGAGAGAGAGAGAGAGTAAGAAATGACACCTACAGGGAGGTGTTTCTAATCATTTTCACACACACACACACACACTGCTGGCTGTGGTCAAGCTTCGTTGCTTCAGAGACAGAATATTTGCTTTGTAAATCAGGCCATGTTTCACCTCCACAACTCTGTCCCACAGAGGAAAAACACACACACACACACACACACACACACACACACACACACACACACACACACACACACACACACACACAAGCGTCTATCGTGTTTAACAAGCAAGACGGTGAGAAAAACCAACAGCTTGAACAAGGCAGCTGCGATCACACAATCGCAATCACACAAGCATCACTGTGAGGAAATAAAAAGAGAACTACGACCATTTCATTTTCAGGTTCCTCTAAATTTGCATCTATTCGTGCACATCCATAAATATGTGTATTTTAATGAGGGTGGGCAGTCCCGGATCCTGGATCATTTGGTTAGAACATTAAAGAGTTACTTATTCTACATGGTTGACGTATTTATGAATAACAGGTTAGCGTTCAGAGGAACTTTTTACAGAATTCCCAAATCGGTTACAGTTTTGTGCGGATGCAGCAAATATAGCTTGAGCGAATCGCGCGGTCCAGTGTTGTCTTGCGGAAAATTTTATTAGATCGTGTTAGAAATTTATAAACAGCAACATGGGTCCACCTAAACACCTCAGACGCACCCTAAATGTGTCTGGACCAGGGTTAGTCCCGGTAGTTCTACCTTTTAAAGTCATGATGTTCTACGTACAGAAACCAGACGGCGTCCTGACTCGTCTCGTAGCAGACTCGCGGCTATAAAATACTTCATTTGTTTAAACTGATGAGTCGATTTCCATCCCGCAGGAGGCAAACCGGAGAGCGAGTGAGTGTACTGCGAGAAACAGGAGAGATGGAGACGTTTATTCTCGTTTTCAAGCTTAAAATCGGGCGTGTCTCGGAGCCGAGGCGGAGAAGTTAGGTTAAGCCTTAATTTGTCACATATACATTACTGCATAGTGGAAATTCTTTCTTCACATATTCCAGCACAATTGGGGACAAAGCACAGTGTCAGTAATGACACAGCGAACCTGGGTTAAGGGCCTTGCTCAGGGGTCCAACAGCGGCAACCTGGTGTATCTGGGGTTCGAACCAATGACCTTCTGGTCAGTAACTCAGGGGCAGTGGTGGACAGAGGGTTAAGTCACAAAAGAGTGGACAAATTAAGTCCAGGATTATCGCTACGCATCTCGTCGTCTGTAGTAACGGCTTCCTCTATATGGAAAAAGTCCACGGTCAAAGTTAACGTAGCGAAACAGCTTCAAATCGTTTTACTTGTAGCTGAAAAATAAATCATTAACGACACCGTAGCGAAACGATACAACATCACGTGGCTCAGAGGAAACATGTGGTACTCTTCATCCTCCCTGGTTGGTAGTTGTTCCCTTGATGGGGGAGTGCCCTAATGAGTGCCCTAATGAGTGCCCCAATGAGTGATGGGAACTGGCTACGATCAAATTAGGGAGAAAAATACTAAAAATAAATAAATAAAACCGGATCCAATTCCTCACACCATCATGGTTTTCTGATGAAAAGCTCTACACGGGTCGCGGTATTTATTCCAACCTGCTGGACACCATGACAATGTAGTAAGTGTGTGATAAGAGCGCGGTGCAATCAGATCAAACATTATCATCATCACCATCATAACTCGGTGCAATCTTATCAGACCTGGTGTGTGTGTGATCATGTGTGTGTGTGCGCGAGTGTGAGTGAGAGGAAATTAATGACAACATGATAGACGCTTTGAGAACCTGACAGCGTCGCGACTAGGAAGGAGTGTGAACCTGAAACGTTAATGTACATTAGACCATTCTGACCTCGTTTCTCAGTGCGGTATTTTTAGGATGCAGTGGGAACTTAGTGGTCCTCATCAGAGTGTGACGGGGTGTTAAAGAGAGACATTAATACTGAGAGAAGGAGGAGTAGAAAAGACTTTAATGCCGAAAGAGAGAGTGAGGGGAGCATGACTGAGACAGAGACAGACAGAGAGACAGACAGAGACAAAGAGACAGAGACAGACAGACAGAGAGAGACAGAGAGACAGACAAAAAGACAGAGAGACAGAGGCACAAAGAACAAAGAGAGTGAGAGAGACAGACAAAAAGACAGAGAGAGACAGACAGAGGCACAAAGAACAAAGAGAGTGAGACAGAGACAGACAGAGACAAAGACAGAGAGAGAGAGAGAGAGAGAGAGAGACCGAGACAGAGAGAGTGACAAAGAGACAGAAAGAGAGATAAAGAGACAGACAGACAGAGAGAGACAGACAGAGAGACAGAGAGAGACAGACAAAAAGGACAGAGACAGACAGACAGAGGCACAAAGAGAGTGAGAGAGACAAAGAGACAGACAGACAGAGAGAGACAGACATGTATGATGTATCGCAGGCTGTATGATGGATCTGAGTGAATCTGACAGGTGCAGGAGGAAAAGGGGAGGAGTTTGCAGTGTTGCTATAAGATCCAGTGTCACCTGTATCAGGTACATATTGGGAACCGGACATGAACACACACACTCACACACACACACACACACACACACACACACACTAAATAGAGCTGAACTCCATCCCGAGTGTGTTTAGTAAACACATCCACTAATCCCATATAATTGCACACACACACACACACACACACACACACACACACACACACGGTTTATCACCATGGAAACCAGGCACGCCTCGTCCTGACAGGTTCCATCAGGATGATGATAAAATCATGCAGGTTACAGATTCTCGACACAGATCGAATCGGCACTCGGGTGTCGTGACGACGTCGTATCAGGTGACCTCCTGGTGAGTCTCTTCTCCACTTTTTACTATTAAAATCTTTTACATTTTAAACATTTTACATTAAACCAACACTACAAAGCCGCGTGATTGAAAAGCCCCGTCGCATAAAAAGACATAAAAAGTGAAAAGCAAAAAAAAAAAAAAAAGAAAAAAAAGAAAAAAGTGTGGTTGTGATGTAAAAGGTCGGGATGTGGCATTCACACAAGTGTGCAGCGAGCACTTCTGCCTTTCATACTCACTTCTTCCTTTCAGGTTTGGGTGTGAGCTCAAAACCCGACACAAAAGAGGTTTCTGTTTTAATCAGAGGGAATCAGAGCGGAGGCGAAAAATAAAAAACAACAACAACAAAAAAATAGAGAGATAAAAATGCACAAGACGTTCCAGAGAGCTCGCAAATAAAATGAGAAACGTTTCAGATGTAATAACAATCTGTAGATATTAACTGAGCAACCTCTCGCAGGATCTCGCAGGTGCATTAATAGCAGCTAGCGTTTCATTTCCTAGCTTCAGAACTAGCATACTTCCCCATCAGCGAGGCTTTCACCTCGTCTTTGTGTTGCAGAGAAACCACAAACGAGTCGTAACCTTCTCCGTCTAGCAGCCTAAAGCGCACGGCCTCGCCTCGGGCTCTCACGGAGAGGCGCTGAAACTGGAGACTCCTTCCACAAGCGAAGGAAGCTGTGAACGAGCCGTTGCTATAGAAAACAGAGTGTAATTAACTATACGTCACGTGTTCCGACGGCTCTTATAGAAAACTAATCAACACCTTCTCTTCTCTGCTGATCAATCAGAATGCAGAATCCAGGATCAATGGGGGACCATGGCGTGAAAAGTCTCAGGATTTCGCTTAAAATCGGTATCAGACGTATTATTGTGGTTCAACATCATCTGTTCAGAAACGTGACCTCGGATTAACCCAGATATTAAACATCTGGAATTTACAGCTATTTTCTCAGATTTGGTTCAGCGACCTAAAAAAAAAAAAAAAAAACACTCATCCTGTCAAGTGTGGTATCTATAGCATGCACGTGGTGGTGACTCAAAGTGACACACACACACACACACACACAGGCGTGTTAAAATATCCGGTATGACTGTATATCCTTTGCATTTTGTATTAGAAGTTTTCTCGTTTCATTATTAGTATTTTTTAACTCGGCATCAACATTTAACACTCGAGTAGTTTTGAGAATTATTGAAAGTATTTAATCAACACTGAAACACTGTGTAACTTGTGGTGGTGTTTGTTTAAAAGTCGTGTCTCGTAAAAAGCCATAATCTTTTCTCCCTGTTCCACACTCCGGTCCAGTAGGTGGCAGTACTGCACCGACCGCTCCTTAATCTCCTAAGAAGAAGTTGAAGCAAAAATTTTATTTTTTAAAATTTATTTATTTGCTTGTTTGTTTTTTAAGATGCAAACAGGTTGTATTTTCTGTAAAGCTGAGTGATGTTTTTCAAGGAATTCGCTAATTGTCCTTGAAAAGACGGTTTATCACAGGGATTCGTGAAGGAGAACTGTAACGTAGAAAGCGGCGTCGCTTTTTGTGAAAATCAGGAAACTCAGGAAATAAATAATTAAACAAACAAACAAACTGCAGAAAGTGATACCTTAGCAAGTGAAAATTTAAGATCAATAAGCTTATTTCTAGACTAGGGCTGCACGATATTAGGAAAATATGCGATGTTGTTGAATATTGCGATAACGATATTTCTTGCAATATTAGCATTATATCACCTACTTGGAAGGCGGGTATAAAGATAGTAAGGGCCCATCTGATTGGTCAAATTTGGACACACAAATGCTTGGCACATAAATTTAATTTAATTTATCCCAACTCTTTGCGATACAGATATTGCGTATACCATTATCGCGATAACGATAATTTTTCGATATATCGTGCAGCCCTAGTTCTAGACTAATTTAAGTGAGACCAGCGTATCCACCATAACTATGTTGTTGCCCGAGATTCTGACCAACAACCATCAAATCCAATCACGAATGATTTCTTCAACCAAACGTGGGCGGAGCTCGAGTTAGACTTTTTCATTAAGATCAACGTTCGTTAACTCACCTGGGTCATCTTAGCCAAATCGAGCGACGGCCTTTGTTTGTGGGGTTCGTCCGGTCGACGGCGCTTCATCCCGATTTTCTGGTCGTTCAGTACGCAAGGCTGCGACTGGCTCCGTGGAAGTCCTCCCGCCTCGGAGGCGGAGTCTGGAGAACCGGCCTCCGGGGCGGCGGCGTCGATCTCAGCCAGGCAAATCCTCTCGTGAGAACAACAAAACGAACGAGACGGGTCAAAAGTCACTGCTGTGAATGACCGAGGGAACGCCGTCTCCGGAAGGTTCGAGCGGGCGGGGAAGCTGAAACTGGAGCTCCGCTGCATGCTGGAGAAGATGGATGAGGATGACGATGAAGACGAGGGCAAAATGGCCCCCCCGCTGTGACAGCGCCGCTTCTCCACGGCCGTCCAAAGCCGCGAGGCCTGCGGGCGCCACTGGGACCGCCAACTCAGCTCGTCGGAGCAGGACCGAGACCGGCACTGCCGCTTGCTGGGTGACGGCGTTTCGCTCAAGCTCAGGTCCCGGAGAAGGCCACTGATGGAGCTGGCGCTGCTCGCACCCGAGTCCCACAGGCTCTCCAGACTTGAACCCACAGGACGCTGGGCAACACTAACAAAGTCTGAAAAACAAACACAAACAAGGAGAACGCCATATTATCATCTCAACGTCTTTTCCATCCCTGGGCTTGTGAGATACGCCTGATGCAAACCGTTACCATGACCACCAGTAACCAGTTCATTACTTTGAGTTTGTGCTTTGATTGTGTGGATTAAACTGAGCGTAGAAATCACATCAGGAGCCGACTACATCCAAAACACAAACGGAAACATTCCCTCTGTTTTTTCGCGCTAGTCTCACTTCAGGTCGAGACATTTGTCTCAGCTTGTGCCGCATTGTCGACATTACTGTCTGGGCTGCACCTCGTGAGTTTTGGCTTTTTCAGAAATTCTGAATCATAAGTTGGCACGAGTCAGAAGGACAGATTACACGGAATACCATTTCATAGGTATTTCTTATATATTTAAGGCTTCTCCATGGTAATACTCATAACAATGGAGACTTATCCATGTATAAACATGACACTAAGGGATTAGGACCAGGAATTAGTGCTGAGGTTCACGCCCTTTAAACAGGAAGCCAGGAACGATCATGAGTCGGGTGTACAAGTCCCAACACCGAATCTGTCAGGTTACTGAGGAAGCGTTTAGCCATTACAGTGAGAGATTTATTAATATTATTATAATATACTGCTCATGGAGGCATTATAAATGATACAATCTTGACATAACAGACATTTCACAACAAAGGCGTCAAGTTTCCCTTTCAGGACCTCAATATAATATGGATGTAGGGGCGGGGCTACATATCAGTTGGGTTAGTGATGTCACAAATTACTACAGGATGCCAACAGGTACTACAGGTTGAGTTAGCTAGCTTGCTAATTTGGTGATGTGCTAATGTGGTGATATAGAAAAATTCAAAGGAATTCAAGTAGAAGAATAAAACAGAAATAATACAAGAGAATGAATAGATAGGAATGAAGCAGGCCAGAACAGAGTACGATAAAATATACAACGAAACATTAGAATTAGAAATGGGAATTGAACAGGACAAAGGACTTGTCCAAAATGAGTTCAACAGAAATCAGCAGAAAGAATATAATGGAGAACATTTATAGAAAACAAACAGAAAAAACTAAAAACCAATACAAAAAGACATAATACTATGGACTGAGACATGTTTGGAAAAGTCATTAAAGGAGTTCCTGGGATGCCGGCGTTTCAGACATGAAGAGACAAAGAGTTTTTACTCTCAGTACTGTGTTCTGTTATACTGGACCGTTCTCACAAGTCCGACTTTGACTCAAACAGAACACGTTCATCTTTGTAGACGATTGAGAACCGTGAGAGTCAGAGAGAAACCTCGATTATCAGAGTGGTCTCGGGGGACAGCACGCTTTCAGGAAGAGCTGCTCGTAAAAACCTGAGCTGGGGGGGGGGGGGGCCTGGGGGAGGTTACGGTGCGAAAGGAAGAGAGTGTAAAAACCAGCCCGTGTTTTGTGTAAGTGGAACAGAAATAGCTGCGTCTGATCGGTGGCAGACTGCCAGGACCGGAGACGGGCCTCGTCCCAGTATACACCACAACCATCTGTAGCAGTCTAGACACACGAGCTTCACTCTCGGGCGCCGCCGACTCGCTCGCGCATGTACGTTTATATATCCACACGTTTATATAACGAACAGGGTCGCACGAGCGGTCGCGCGGCGCACCTGGGAAATGTCAGCGCGATGTTTAAAAGCGATGAGCGTTGCGCTTCTTCCCGTTTTTTATTTTTAAACCACTTGTTGACAGACAGGCTCGGCCAAGTTCCCACCAAGGAAAACATCTGCTTTTCTGACTTCTGCACAGGACGCGAATGTGTTCTCTAGGTCAGGGTTTCGCCAGAACGAGGTGGCGGTTCCTCACGCATAAATCCTTAGGCTAAGATCGAGCAGGACATTAGCGCTTCACTTTTTCAAGGAGGGGTGAGGGAGGGAGGGAGGGAGGGAGGGGGGAATTTTTCTGAAGTCAGAAACAAAAATGCCCCTGTGCTGGAGGACCGGGGTCAGGGGCGAACAATAAGCGCCCGTGAGAGCGTACGCCGGCGTGGGCATGGCGCTCGGCTCCCGGGCTAGACACTAGCACAAAAACAAAAAGACGTCATTCTGGGGTTGGGGTTGTTTACTAGCGTTTCACAACCAGATCATTTTCATCCGAAATATTAATAACAATAACTTTATGAAATGGAAATATCTACAAATTATTCAGCTCAGATCCCCAAACCCACGACCTCTACCAGTCTGATAACCAGCTAGTCAACTCAGACCCACAACACAAGCCAGACCCCTGCAATAATATTTGTATCGTACACTAATATTAGCCAGATTAGCTAACTAGCCAGGTTAGCATGCATGTGTTGCGGCTAAGAGTTTCCACCTGATCTAATAATCTGCATACAGGATGTGATTGGTTCAAAGTGGTACGGCTTATTTTGTGACATCACTGATCTTGTACATAGCTCCGCCCCTAAATGGTTAGTTCATATAGATAAATATGAACATAAATAAAAAATCTTGGAAAATGTTACATATAAACATTTAGTCCTAACAGTTTCAAACTATATCTTTACAATGAATATGCAAATCAAGAGTTAAACTTGAAACTTGAGCCTTTGAGGACATTATTACATCCTAATAAAATATATAACGTACAGCAATAAACTTAGCATGAAAATATTTACGTTTTTCTTTTCCGGAAGTGTGAAGTACTTTTTTTTTTTTTTTGGCCGATTGTGTATACAAATATAAAAAAAATAAAAATAAATAACAGAGTGAGTTTGTTCTTATATTTTTCGATTTAGGGGCGGGGCTACGTATAAACTCGTTTAACGAGTTCACCGGGGCTGGAAGTTTTGGACAGAGATTGCCGATCAAGCTACCAGGATAAAAGTTAGTTTGCGAATTTGGGTACGTTAGCATACTATTTAGCATGTTGCTTATACGCACATTTATAGGTGTTTAACGAACTTTTTAATAGTGATAGTGGCGTGAAGAAGCCAAGTGTTCTGTTAAAGGGAGAGAATATTATGTAACACACTGAAGCAAGCTTTCACCTCAGGAGAACCCTATCGGAAGTGGTAACATCTGCGAGATTAAAGCGCACCGCTATCAGGTGACAGAGGCTCCACGCAGAGCCGGCCCAGGTGTGTGTGTGTGCAGGGAGCTGAACACCACGGCACTTTTCTGTTTAGGCTTTTCTGAGAGGTGGAGGATCGTTCCAGCGATCCTTCAAACTGCCAAGGGCGCAATTAGCTGTGATGTCGGGCGATGACCTACAAAGCAAAAGGTTAACACGGGAAACAATGCTCCAGAATGGGTTACACCACTTACCCATGATTCCACAGGAGAAGAGGGCCGTCCCCTGGCTCATGGTCGATGGCTCGCGCTGTGGAAAGAAAAAACGATTTTTTATTTTTTATTTTTTTTAAATGGACAAGTTATGAAAATCAACTCCAAGGACTTACCCCCAGAACCATCCATCCCATCCCCTAAACTTTGACACTCTCCAAAAGGAACTAGACAATGCCCAAACGTGACCTCTGACCCCAGCTTTCTCACGAGTCACAACTCGTGAAAGGACAATTGTGGTCACTAAAAGGAGACGGCGTGAACAAATGGGACGATGTACCCAGCTAGAAGTGAAACCCCTCCACCGTGCCGATGGTGCGTGCACAGTGAAGACAGGAAACCAAAACCTCCCTCCCACCCACCCGCCGTTAGGTGCTGAAAAGCTCAACAATGACGAGCTCATGCAAACCACAACCGGCTCTCAGCCCGTGGAAACTGGTGCACTGAAAGCAGATGCTCGCTAGCAGCCGAGACGCGCGCTGGGTCTCGAGGTGTAGCTTTGGGCTACGGTTAAAAGGGTCAAGGTTAAAGAAGAGAAAAGTGCTTTGAGGTTGTTTTTTTTTGTTTAAAAAAAAAAGTCCTCTAACACGCTCGATTTGTGTGTGTGAAAAAAGTGAAAGGTGCAAAAATCTGTTTTCAACACCGCCATGTGTTCAGGTCACGTTTGCTCTTAACAGGAGGGAAGCTCTGGGATTTTACTGTAGAGTTCACGGATCAGTGTTTTTCCCCGCAAACAACTCACACTTACCACCTTACATCATCACAATGTCCACATCATTTAGCATATTTATTTCTAAGGTAGATAATGGAAAACTTCTGACTAACTACGCTGACTATTGAAAGCGTCGTCATTTTTGCATCGCGTTCCTTTGTTACACGACCTCACAATTCTTTCAGATTTCAATTTTTGTTGTTTTTTCTTTTAAACCAGAAGTTTGTAATCAGCGTAAAATTCCAACATTATGTTTTTCTTATCGATTCAGCAACATAAAAACAACAACAAGGCATGTGCGTTAGCTAGAGCTAGCGGTACAACAATAATGCGCATGACATTAAACAGTAACGTTATCTGAAAGGAAAAAAAAAAAAAAAAAAAAAAAAAAACATGCCAAGGTTGAATTTTGCAGAAGAGAAAACACAAACAGCGCACCAATAGTACCGTATTACGTTTTTAGTTCCAGCTCAGGTCATGTCCGTAGTTAAAAGATGCGATTTTATTCAAAGTTATTACACGAAAATTTGTGATTTCTATGGAAACGCATCTACTATTTTTTTTTTTAACTAAAAATTGGGATCGTCAGTACAGATATTTCCTGCGTAAATGAGGTTTAGTAGCTAATTGTGGTGGAATTGATGGTTAAATTACAATTTTTTTTTATTGCTATTATAAAAAGCTGCTTTGTAAAGATTGTAAAAAAAACTTGACTTGTACGATTTACGCATTTCGAAGCTTTTAAAACGTTGTGCTTTGTTTAAACCTAACTATAAAACAATTAGACATAATTTGCTGGAGATTAACGAAAGATGATGGTGTTAGTTCAGTGCTTAAAAACACTTTCTAGGAAGTTGGGGATATTTTATACTTGACAAGACATCAAGGTCACTTTGTGTCGTCCAAAAAGACGTAACAGTACAGCAGATAGTTTAATGTCAATTCTTTAGGTATTTATGTTCGATCCATCATCAGGTCAGATTATCATCTAAAACGAGACAAACTCAAGTTGTTAAAAAACTACCAAAACATTGCTAGAATAAAAAAAATAATAATAATAAATTAAAAAGTAGAAAATAATATCACTTTTTTTTTTTTTTTTTTTTAATATTTGTTTCCAAAATCAAAATGGGAAAAAAAAGTATATATCCTTTCCATTTGTGTTTATTTTCATCGGATATGTTGTCATGACCTGGATGTTTTTACCTGATTAATTTATTTTTATTCATTCTATTCATTCTAATCTAAGGTGCATTGCAATTTTCATGCCGTATAAGAAAGTAAAACTTGTTGATCAGCTATAAGGGGCGGGGCTTTAAGGGGCGGGGCTTTTACACATTTTACATTAACATTTACACTAACTAACAACACTAATATCATTAACACTAATATTAAGCTGTGATTTGAATTATAGGTAGATTATAGAATATTATGTTAATCCACACCTTCTGACCAATCAGAACAGAGAACTCGACCCTGGAGTGTACTGTATACGCGTGTAGTTTGTGTCCATGCCAAGTTGCTTTTTTTTGTTGTTGTTGCTGGAATCCTGATTGGAGAAGCGGCTGTAGCGGGCGTGACCTGGCGTAGCTAACGCTAACGGTGTTATGTAAGAAGAGGAGACGAGCGTCTGTGATAAAGGAGTGACTCGGGAGTAAGGCCTTACTTTAGATAATAACTAATAACAGCAGTACATACGTTTAAATATTTATAAAAACTATAAATTAGTCGCCTGTATGCACCAGTTTTACAGATTAGTTTTAGCTCGCCTGTCGGACGTCCAGGATGCGCGTGAAGCCTGAGTGATTTTGGAAATGACAGGAACGTCTATGGAACTCTGATCTCGAGAACCCTGACTGGTAAGGTTCGAACAACACCACGCCTTCTTCCGAACACACTCTGAGCGATGCGAGCGATCCTGACATCACTTCCCATCATCTGTGTTGTTGTTGTTTTTTTTTTCCCCTAAGAAAGTAAACTTCATGAATGTTAAAGCCTTTGTAGTGGACATCCGCTCGCTCCAGTGAAGTCGTGACAGGAAGACGAGTCCCCCCCCCCCCCCGCGGGAAACGAAGACGTCAGCACAAACGCGTCGTTACAGAAACAGAAAGTCGTTAGCGACGGAGAGCTTCATTCTTACCAAGTCCAAGCTCGAGTCCTTGGAGGTTACATCATCGACAACCTTCTTTTCCAGTGTTTTAGTCTGAATGATCACCATGACCGCGCACATCTTCGCAAAAGCCCATTTCAGCGAGAGGAACAGCCACGAGCGTCCATCTTTACACGGTAGATGATGATGATGATGATGATGATGATTTGCTCACGCTCCCATCTGGCCCCTTTTTACTTCTGGAATGTTCTTCGAGAGGAGCCCTCTTGACCCTGAGGAAACAAAGGAAAAGATGCGGGGTTTAGCGTTCGACTTCCCACGACGCCATCAAAACACCACACACACACACACACACACACACACACACACACACACACACACACACACACACACACACACACACACA
>JAQMYL010000006.1:25646665-25663447 GCA_030014365.1 Clarias pachynema | reverse complement strand
GTAACACACTCGGAGGACAGCGCTATCCGCTCCTTCCGCATGCGTGAGCTCACAGACGCCCCTGATTGGCTGTAGAGACGTGATTAATGTGGGAGCACGAAGTACCTCTCAGAGAGAGCTCGGCCAATCAGCTCTCTCCAGACCTCCGGCTGCGAGAGGTTACAGCATCACCCGGGAATCGAACCAGCGATCTGCACCACTTAATTTCATTCACATTTAAAGTCTCTTTCATGTACATCGTTGATCATATAAAAGCTGAACGTTAACAAAATTAAAGAATTAACGGCAAGTCAAACTGACGGTGCAAGATCGAGACACGCAGGACAAATTTCAGACAGATGTTTGCGTAACGCTAAACCCGCTATCTTTCCTAGCTAGTTAGCTTCCAGACTTTAAGCATCAATCACCTTAATCGATAACGTGATCGAGTACAGTACGGTTATGTACTTTTTACGACTTTTCTCACTACTGCATCGAGTCAAGTGATAGACAGGACGTTTAACATTGAAACTACAAAGTTTGCACTTTATGCGTTAGCTTTTTACTAGCATCACCTGCTAAACTGTCCCAGAATGCACAGCAATCTGAGGCGATTTTCCTTTTTTTTCTAACATACATTTATACGTTGCTCTACTCATGTATGTGGAAGAGGGCAGACAGCGCTTCCCTCCAAACGAGCAGAGAAGAGAAAGAATGTAAAAAACGTGGAAAAATTTAAACCGGCGCTTTTGTTTTTGTTCCAATCTGGATCTTTTACAAACGTCGCCATAAGATGTCTGCGATGTCTCAGAGACGGGGACAGCGGCGCATAATTTCCTTATCATAGTTTCAGCCCTGACGTCAACACAGTCATTTTGAAGCACCCCCCTCCCCCTCCCCCCGTGTGGGTGATGTATAATCAGGATCATCCCGCTCTCCTGTCTGAGAACGTCCATACATCAACGATAATCACGGCTGAAAACGACCACCCGGTCTGAGGAAGGCTTCACCCCCGAGGGAGGAAACTGAACAGACGCGGCGTGGGCTCGTTAGCCAGACGGAAAAAAACAAAAACAAACAAACAAACGCGAATGCATTACTCGTACGGGACTTCTCATTAAACACGGACAGAAGTGACTTAAAGTGAATCTGTAATAATCTCATGAATGAATCTCATTTCCGAACTCCTTATAAAAGCCGAGAACTTCTGGAATGTTCCGGAATTGGAAACACCCCAGAGCTCGGAGGTGTGACGATTTACGTGTTATGATCAACTCATTTTCGATGACAAAATAATTGAAACTAGCAAAACTTTCTTTCAGTGCATCGTATAAAAGGACTGCAGTCATATATGAAGGGCGTTCGAGTCAAAGCGGGACTTTTGATAACCGTACAGAATAACAGAACACGTATTTAAAGCGTACAAACCGTTCAAATGTTTTTTTACTGCGGCGGAGAGTCTCGTCGCTGTACTGTGTTTCTGTAAGTCGTCTGTAAACGTCAATCACTTTTACAATTTCATTCACCAGAAATTCTCACAAATCCCGGTTTGACCCGAACAAACGTAATTTTTTTTTTTGACACAGTGAGGATGGGGAGGGGGGGGGGGGTCAGATTTAGATCTTTCGCTTCCAGTTTTCTGTGTGGTTGGTTAAACACACCCTCACGATGTGGTGAAATAATGGCCGTGAGCGACAGACGGTTTTGCCTCCAGGACGAGCGCGCGTCTCTGTCTTTGTGACACCTGAAAGGCCTAGGAAGCCGCCAGGACCTCGGGACAAACGAGCCCGAGATCAGCTTTGCATCGCACGCGGGGAGACACAATGAGAGCACCGGCGTGTACAGAGGGGGGGGAAAACAAACAAAAATACAAAACAACATGCTTGGAAAGCTGGAGCGCTGAGTAAACACTGGGGTGTGTGTGTGTGTGTGTGTGTGAGAGAGAGAAATACAGAAAGCTGGAGGTGGAGCGGACCAGCATGAACACCATCTCTCAGTCAGCTATAATACAAAGACGTGTCTTTAACCCAAAAGTGACATTTAGAAGATTAACGACGTTCTTTACAGCAAATTAATTCCATCAGCTACAAACATGATGATGATGATGATGATGATGATGATGATGAGTGGGAAGGTTGCATGTTGCACTTGCAGTTTTTCTAAAGGTGTAAATATTATTCAAATAAAAAAAATTTTTTTTTAAAAAGTCGTCCACTACTTTATATGTAGTCCTTAATATCTTATTAAATAAATAAAAAAATCTTAGTGTTACTTGTGAAGTTTATAATAATTTCAGGTGTTTAAGTGAAAATGTAAAGTTATTTTAAGAACATTTAACTTTTTTTCCATTTAAAAACTTATTTAGCTTTAAAAGAAAAAACAGTAGTGTTGAAAAAACTGCAATATTTAAAAATTGTAAAGAATATATACATTTCTGATTTGTTTTGTTAAAAATGTGTTAATTACAAAACTGTTCATTTCTTGAGGTTATATCTTACAGTGTAGAATTTATTTATTTTTTTACTTTTATTTACTTCCAATACGTTTTACGTAGGTAAAATAGTTAATATATAAACATTTATTCTTATTTTTGAAAGTTAATGCTTTTGAGTAGCATCATTTTAAAAAGCAAAAAATATATTTTTTATTATTTTTAAAGCTTATTTTTTTAATACTTGGATGGATATTAACACAAAAAAGTAAATTTTCTTTCTCTCTTTTCTTTTTCTTTAAACATTACCAAAAAGATATAATTTAACATTTAGAAAGTACTACCACTTAAAACATTATTGTTTTTTAAACTATACTTTTGTTAAGAATTTATAAAAACACCTTAACGTTTAACATGAACGGACATAACCTTTACATCATCATCAGTCGCTTCATTCCGTTAATTTTCTAAACCTAAAACCGTTACTATGGTTACGACTGTCTGGTGGTTAGCAGAAATGACAAACTGATAACTGATTTAACTTTCAATTCAAACCAGTTCCACCAGAAACATCTTCACCTGTAACGGACGAATCGGTGTGATGATTCTAACATCATTAATCCTGATGTTAATGAGATTATTGTTGAATTTTTGCTCTACAGAATAAATAACTACAGCGTCACAGTCACCATGTGATCACTTTAATCACTTCTGATGTACATGAGATCTAAAGTCCACCTTCCTACCCGCGTCTGGTTTCGAGATGAGCGCGGCTGTAAATGTTTAGACGGCGTTCGTTAGTTACTCAGATTAAAACTAAAATTAAACTGGAACGCTGCGCGCGGCGCTGAAACAGGGGGACGACGTCCCCGAGCGCGAGGCGGAAGCCACTCTTTGCTGTGCAGGTGGCCACACTTCCTCTACTAGTGGCCCCGCCCCTTTCTGCCACGTTACTTCTGGACGGTTCAAGTCGCGTCTCGTCCCTTTAGGAGAAGCGAAGCGATAAGCGAAAGAGAAAGAGAGCAGAAAGAACGAGGGCGAAGGTTTACACGGCGTTATCTGAGCGAAGCAGCAGTGATGGAGCAATCGTACAGTTTGTGTCACACACACACACACACACACACCACGCTTATCTGCTGGCACGCCAACACAATTAAGTCATGTGACCCTGGTAATGTGACACGTTACAGCGCTGACCTTCACCTCCACCTGGGTTTCAGCAGCGTGAAAACCTTTTACATCTCATCAATAAAACGTGAAAATCTTCAGATGTAACTCCAGAAAATTCCAGAAACACTCCGAGAGTCCATCATTCATCTGGTCGCCAAAACCTCCTCAGCACTTCAGCTAAAATCCTGAAGTCTGACCGATCGATCCAAGACCTGTCCCAGTCTTAGTGGGCGTGGCCTCATATTTGATTCTATATTGTTGCTACGTCGGCTCTCGTTCGATCGGTTAGCTTTCGTTTCATGAGCTAGCTCTCGCTCATGAGGTCGGCTTTTGAGGAACGCTTAATCACGTCAGACGGGGCCACGCGCGTCGGTCCCCGGGTCGGAAGGACGACGTGGCGGTCCCCGGGCTGGACGGGAGGCGTGGCGTGGCGGTCCACGGGTGGTGTGATACAGGAGGCCGTAATAAAGAGATTAAAGTGGTATAGATGATAAAAACCTCACCAATAAACACCAACCTTTAATCATGATGTTTTGCGAAATCCTGGATGCTCTGGTGTGATTATGTCACAGAATTGCAGCACTCACTCAACACACACACAGCAGGAATTTAATGCTTTAGGGGGAAGGTAAGCTCCACCTCGTTTTTTTTTACGAGTCTGTCCCGTAGCCATGAGGCTTTTTTTACTCTTACACACACACACACACATTTCAGTTCCTGAAATCGGTTCACACGCAGAGATAACACACTCCAGTCCGTTTCTCAGCTGTGCTGAAGAAACGAGCAGGACGGAGATGAGGGACAGGGAACGAGGGACAGAGACGAGTGTGTGCGTGTGTGTCTCCAACATTTAAAGTTTTACTGAATCTCTCTCTGATCTCACCGTCTCTTTTACCCCCTCTCAAAATCTTGCCCTCTCCCCTTTACCGTCTCTCACACACACTGTCTGTATCTCCAGTCCGTTTCTCATGCTCTCTCCATCATGTTCTCTCTCTCTCTCGCAGTGTTACAGTAAGCAGACATGCCGTAGTGTTTTTTTTTTCCCCCCGTCGTGGGCGGAGCTGCAGTTGCACACGACACTCGCGGCCTTGCGCCCACGGCGTTCTGAGCGAACTGTCCCGGCTACGGGTCGGGCCTGAAGCGTCGCTCGACATCGTCCCAGCTGGCGTGATCGCAAATCACTCGGAGAAATGAGTTCAGAAAAACAGAAACTCGATTCTTTGTGAAATGCTTGAAGCTCCAGACCAGGTGATGAGTCACTTAGTTCATTTCCACAAACACACACACACATACATTTCAGTTCAGTTTCTAAAAAGACAGCAATCGAAACTTCGGGACAAACTGAAACACACGCTAGCTGCATCATCATTTATTCCAACCACAACTGCTTTCGCACCACGCCGTTTTTAAAAACCCCGAATGTTTTCTGTAACGAGGTGTTTGTTTGACACTTAGGGAAGGAGTCTCCAGTGTCAGGGTTAAATGCAACGGGGCCGTATCGTATGCCACATTAAAAGCAACTAGTCCATGGTGTTAAAAGAGACGATGGCGTATCGGTGTGGCGTTAAAAACAAATAGTGCCGAATCCGTGTCGCTCTGAAAGAAACGGTGCGATATCGGTACGGCATTAAAGTGACGGTGCCGCGCCAATATCAGCGTCGCGTTACAAATCGATGGTGCCGTATCGCGCGTCACGTATCGGTATGGCGTTAAAAGTGACCGCGCCACATTGGTGTCGGGTTAAAAGTGACGCTGCCGTATTGGTGTCAGGTTAACAGATATTGTGCCGTCACTTTAAGAGAGTCTGTGCCGTATTAGTGTCACGTCTCCGTATCGCCGTGGTTTTAAAACCGTGTGTACAGGGTTAATGAAGCGCACTGCATGTATACGCGTACGTTTGCCCGTTAGTGACGCGTAACAGCGTAAAGGCGACAGGGTGAACGCGGTCACGGGCTCGAGTGCAAACCTGTCAGCTCACAGAGCACCCGGGGCAGAGCAACACCAAACACACAGCTTTTATACCACACACACACACGCTCGCACGCACAGCTGCCCCTGTGTTTAGCATACACACAAAAGCCCTGGCCATCGTAAAGAGAGAGAGAGAGAGAGAGAGAGAGAGAGAGAGAGAGGGGGAGTTTTTTTTTTTTTTCCCCAGAAAAGACAAGGCCATTCCATTTAAAAAGCCACCACAGAGTCTTTCGCTCTCTGTCCTTCGTGTCCCATATGCTGCACCTGGAAAACAGAACAGCTACACTTCTGCAAAACACACACCTATAAAACCATGTGTGTGTGTACAGTAACTACAGAGTAGAGAGATAAAAACAAAGAGAGAAAGAGAGACAGCGACAGAACGAGAGAGAGAATTTGAGTAAGAATAAGAGACAGTGAAAGACGGAGGGATGAAAAGTAGAACGAAGGAGACAGAATGAGGAAGAAACTAAAACAGAGAGAGACAAAAGTAAATGTGGACAAGGCAGGACAGAGAGAGAGAGAGAGAGAAAGATCGCCGGGGAAAAGAAACCAAAGAAAGAAAAAAAAAGTATGAAAGTTTTTTCTTCCTAATCACTTCATCCGTCTCCCTCGCAACACTTTCACCAAACTACAAACAGGAAGTGACATCAGAACTTCAACCGGCCCTGTTACTCGCATGCCGAGGGGTAAAGACACAAAACCTCACGCCGCGTGTGGTGGAGAAAGAAAAGCCGAGTGTGAAAGTGTGAGGGCGTCCTAGAGGTCTAACACGGCGACGTCACACCCTAGGCTAATCGATTAGCATTAATGCTAACGTAGTCATTATTCTGAGTGGATTCGTCCCCATTTTCTGAAACTGGTGAAGCTCTGAGGAAAGCGCTATCCACGTTTATGGACAGCCGTGATTGGCTAGTGGCACAGTGATTGACACGGGGGGAGAAAACATGTCCCGCCCAGAGATTTCATGCTCTTAGACTCCTGACCAAGGACAGAAACGTCTATTTGTTTTTTATGGCAACATGTATAATCGCATTTAAATTTTTTTATAGTTGCATTTGGGTTAATCGCTTTAATCTGATTGGTTAAAGTGGAACTATGGGTGGAGCCTTTGATCCAATTAGTTATACTGGCACTGTAGGCGAATCATGTGATCCGATCGGTTACTGTGGCACTGTGGGCGGAGCATGCGCTAATTGGTTAGAGTTGCACCGTGGATGGAGTGCTGTGATCTGATTGGTTCCAGTGGCACCGTGGGCGGAGCATATGATCCAATTGATGACAGTGGCTCCATGGGTGGAAGCCTGTGATCCAACTGGTTACCATGGCACCATGGGCGGAGCATAAAATGCGATTGGTTACACCGGCACTGTGGGCGGAGCCAGTGATCAGATTGGAAGTAGTGACACTGTAGGCGGAGCTTATAATCCAACTGGTTACACTTGCGCCATGGCCGAATGATGTAACTGATTGACTGATTGACTACTGTGCCACTGTGGGTGGAGCATGTCAACTGATTGATTATAGTGGCACCGTCGATGGAGCATGTGATCTTGGTTATAGCGACGCTGTGGGTCGCACCATGAGTGGGAGCCTGTGATCCGATTGGTTACCATGGCACCATGGGCGGAGTTACACTGGTAATGTGAGCTGATTGGTTGCAGAGGTACAGTGGGTGGAGCATGTGAGCTAAACTGTGACTAAAATGCTGAGGAAAACTCACTACTCCGCTTGTGCAAAACACCATCGGTTCAGGGTTACACACACACACGTGTGTGTCCAGACACCGAGGCATACCGCCAGCAACACGGCTAACCGCTCACATGTGCCAGAGACATCCTGGCTTTAATTTGACGAGGATTTTATTTGGCTCGATTAAATCCATTGTCTTGGATAGGAATATGTGTGTGTGTGTGTGTGTAGCAGCTCATTAAACTGCCAAAATACACTCGTGTAAGTGTAATAATCTACTGGGTGTGTGTTAACACCTCCCTGTCTAACAAGCCGTCATTCAATTTAAAACTCTAGTTTCTCATACACACACACACACACACACATCTGTTTTCACACAGAACTTGCCTGAGAATCCTTATACGCGTTTCATCCTGCCGATGATAAACCCGAGCGCTAAGCGGCCGTGGAGCAGCGTACCGATATCCCGGGCGCGAGGTAATAAAGACTGCAAACGGACAGGGGAACTTCCAGGCTAGGTGGGGTCGCGCGCTGGAAACAGTGTGACCTAGTTAATGCTAAAGCGGTGGCTGTAAAACACCAGAGCCATGAGCGCTAGCACGCGGCCTCCCAGAGCCTCCGGAGTACAAAGGCCTCCACAGTATATCGGAAACTTAATAAGGCCGCGCTCGGCCATGTGTGAACGTCTGATAACTCGCTTCTGTCTCGGGGCTTTAATCTGTACATGGCAGACGCTGCTTCTGTGAATCATCATAAAGTCAAAGATACAATGAGGACGTCGGGATAATCAGTTACGCAGAATATGAACTTGAATGCTGTACTTTTATTAAATATGAAACTATCAGGACGAGCGTCCTAACGAGGACGGCGTCCTTTAAACTGTCTTTATTCTAAGAAAGGAGGATCTGAAAAGCCTGGAAAAACACGACTGATGAAATTTACACACTAGTCATTTAATAATTTATTACATTTATTAGAACGGCACAATTAATCGTCTAAAAATCGAAAATGTGATGCAGACCTGTGGGAATATTTAATTGCAAAAAACTGCAATTTATACCAGGTAATATACGCATAGTCTGGAATTTATGTAAAGTTTGACAATAACATGCATTTGTTTAACTTTTTTAAATAATTTTTGCTATTTAAGTGTTAAATGATATTGACAAACATCCTCTTAATATGATCACTTAAAAATATGTTTGAATGCAAAATTGTACGTTTAATAGTTAAATATCGCAGTTTAAATCGCAATATGATTTAGAAAAAATTTAAAATCGTGCATTTTTAATAAATATCTATACAAACACACATTGTTTGTTCAGCTAGTGAAACATTTGTTTTCGATTATAGCAGAACAATTTTCATACTTGTGTGTTCGCTTTTGTTAAAAACTATAAAATACAGTCACAAGCTTTAAAGCCTCAAGAAAGTTCATGGCACATTTCCATTTAGCCACACCCACAAAACTCCATAAAAGGCAATCCAAAAGTCGACTAAACCCAAATCTCCTGCTGCGTTTTGTCTTTCAACATCTTTGTAAATTAACCTACTTGAATATAAACATAGTCAACGTGACGAGTGTTTCACTTATACACACAGTACACGCGAAAAGACGCCAACGTTTACCTCAGGAAAATGTTTATTAGTACAAAACGTAATTAAATCTGAGCTGTAGTTTAGCATTAGCGCTTAAAAACAGCTTAACATAAACCCGTCAGGCCGTGGTCCTAAAAAGCAATCAAAGCGCTTGAAGAATAATGCTAACAAAATCTCTCAGGTATTTTTGCTTGAGTTTTTTTTTTTTTTTTAATAAAGTCTGTATAATAAATAAATAAATCTGGATTTCTAAGCGGTTTGTAGTTTCAATATAACTTTTAAGTTATGTTCAATAGTCAATATAATCCTTAAATTAATGTATTAAAATACAGAATGATGAAAGTTTACCAAGCGACACCTTAGTTAATTGAAAAAACCCAGTTGCTAGACAACTACTGTAATAACCAAATTAGCTAGCTAGCACATCGATGAAGATTGACAATTTGTGCACATTGAGCGGAAGGCGGAACCTTTCAGAATAACGACTTTCCCTCTGATGCTGGTCATAATTAGGTTTATCCGTATTAAGTCACATCAACTTAGCAATAACTCATACATGCTGATTTAAACATTAGGTATATAAATATTTATACCAGCACGACCAATACTGCAAATATCGATCCTGTTCGTCCCAGAATATCCGAGTGTATAAATCACAGCGCGGTGCCATTGAAAACAACAAAGAATGAAGAAATAATCGTGTAAGCATGCATGTAGAGGTGCCTGGTCTCATGCCAGCAGGAAAAGTAAATGCTGGTGGCTTGGATTTCTAACAAGCGGCAGGTGTTCGATGCCAAACCCGTTCTGCATGCGCTTGTTTCCAAGGTCTTGAGAAACCTTGGCGTGTTACCAAATTACACACCCAAAACCTCACTTTCCAAAATAAAAAAACGTCTGAGAAAACAAAACCAATTTGGCGAGTACTAATTAACAGGAAAGTTTCTCAGCCAACAAAAAGAAATTCATTAAACCGCAGAATTTAACACGATTTCTTATTTGTTATCATTTCTTTCAAGTTACTATGATTTGTAAATCAAGCCTGCATTACAAACATAAGTCAGTTATGCTTTATTTTAGCTTTATGCCTAACTTCCTTGTTTATCTAGGTTATATAACTTGATAATAAGCGTGTTAGCTAGCTACTATATGAGTTACAAAAGTGTGACGTAATGATGCTCTCTTTCCCGGTTGGTTTTTGTATACACAATAAAATACTTTTCTTTTTTTCGAAGAACTCTTACTTCATAACGAACTTTTACATGAAAATAACCACCATTTTCTCACTGAATAATTGTTTATTAAGCTGGAATTGAACAGATGTGTGAAAATCGTTTGTATGATCGTTTACACACACACAAAAAAATTGGTATTCATGAAAATCCAAGCGTTGAACAACTAGAACGACAAGTCAGAATTTCCCCAACTATGACTGAGAAAAACCTCAGCTTGGAATTCCCGTCCAGAAACTCTGGAAATTCTTCTCAATACCAAGTCTAGAAATTATGTTGAATCAACATGGCAGTTTACATTATCAAACAGTTAATAAACTTGTGCCTTTACAGAGCCAACCTGCCGTGTCAAACTGAACGCAGCTTTAGTTTCCACCTCAAACGTTCCGCTTACAACCAACCATTTCACATCTCCTGTACGCTCTTCTGTCCATGACATTCGGAATCTTCGGAAGTTGCCGTCTGATTGGCTCTCTGCTCTTCCTAATCCTAATCTCTAAAAAAGTTGTCTCAAACTGTTGTAGGTCCTCTATAATCCTATAGGTGGCGCTCTAAATGATTCACAGATTGGCAGGCATCACATCATCCTGTGTGGTAGGTAGGAGTTAATTATTTCCTAAGTTTGTTTGGAATAGTAACGAAATCTAAAAGAACAAATCAGGATATTAATAAAATCATGAAGAATCGCAATACAAATCGAACCGGCACCTGTGTATCGTGATATCGTATCGGGTGATCCCTGATGGTCCCATCACTTGATCTACAAGAACATCACGGCCTATCCTAGTCTAGCTTAAAGTTCAAAATGTATAAAATTCAAAGTACGATTTCTACTGAACTTGTATCGCCTTCACATCAGCGTAAAGTCAAAAAATACAAAAAAATTAAGTCAACCAGTCTGTACACATTTTTGTGTGAAATAGTTATAATATTTTACAAATTATAAAAGCTCTTAGAGTTACTAAGTATTTAAGTCCTGATAAACACATCTTAAGTTGAAAATATCGCAAGTTGGAAATTGAATAGCGTACACTTAACCTATCAGACTGAACATTAAAGGTGACCCGAACCTAGCTTAAAGCTCAAAATGTATCAAATGTGAAATACAGTTTCTACTTTATGTGCATCGTAAAGTCGAAAAATTCGTTAGTCGAACTAGGGCTATTCAATTAATGAAAATGAATTAAAAATTAATAAAAATTCAGGAACACTAATCGAAGTAATCTTGCTCATTGTCAATTATTTTTCAATTCTGTAAATACTGGCCTCTTAAAACCACAATACCAAGTGAGTATCACATGACTCCGCCCCTTCCAGTCTGTGACAAGGAAGAAACAGAAAATCTTTAAAAAATATATATAATAATAATAAAAATAAATTCCCATCTTTAAAAGTTAAGCAAATTTACAGTACATACCGTGTGACTGAACAATGAAAAAAACAGGAAATAATTATAATAATCGTTCATTAATCATAATCGAGGTAAAATTTTCAACTGAATCGAGATCATATCGCCCAGCACTATTTTTATTTTTTGCATCAAATAAATAACTAGCACTGACAACCTGCTCTTAGGTACAGGACAGTCATAATCAAACTCCTTTTCATCACGCCATCCTGAAGTTGATTCATTTCCCAGGATGGCACAACACAAAGACTTTTAGCCCCGCCCCCAATACTCCTAAGTTCCTAAAAAGTAAACTGAGGGCACTTTCTCGTCACGACAACGCAGAGTTTATGCAGCAGATCAAAATCTGGATGACGGATCCCTAACCAGACGGATAATTGCTGTTAATTTGCATGCACGGCTGGAGATCCTGGTGCAACAAGAATAGGAGCTGCGACGATGCCATGCGTGCAGGGCCTGCTCATTAGCCCCGGCGTGGATCCTGCTGCCCCCCTAGACAGGGATTCAGACTTGAGTCGCTTCTCTGTGGGGTTAAACAAAGACTAATCTGCTTTAAGATGGTGTTAAAAGTGATGTCTGATCTTAATTCTTAACGTTCATCAAGAACTGGGACACACATTAAAAAGAAATTATAATAAACCATCAAAAATCACCAGATTTTAACTTTTTTTTTACTTTTAAATTATAAAACAAACCATGCATGTGTAGGAATATACAGGTTAAAGCAATGCATTTCAATTAGAAAACTCATGACAAGTGTTTTTTTTATTATAAAAGTTTGTAAGAGTATACAATAAACTCTCTTTTTTTTTTGTAAATCTTACAAGATGGTAATTAAATAAAGTATGAAATACGATGTCACACACTATACCAGAGTTTAAATCATTAAAATAATAAAATACTCCTATACTACAGAGACACATGTATACTACTGTACACACAGCTTCAAAACATGCCTTGGCAAACAATGGCTACAGGCTAGTTCAAGTTAGCCTTCCACTGCCTGAGGACTCGATCCCAATCCGCTGCTCGATGCCTACGCATGCGCACTACCACCTGCGCTCAAACCTCAGCCGCGCATGCGCCCTACCTAGTGCACTTCATAGCGATTTGGACGTGTCCTGAACATACTGACGACAAAAGTAAAAGTTATCACAGCGCCCAAAGAGCTGGGAACACTTAAAACACTCAAAACACGAACATGGTGTTAGTTCTTGAGATTTTGAGATGATGATTAAAAAACAAAACAACAGATACTCACCAAAAACAAACATTTTTCACGCTTTCGAGTCGAACAACATCCCGAAACTCAAGCTGATGCTGGTTGATTTAGTGCAGAATGCGATTAAAAAGTTATGAAGTTTATAAAAACAGGCCACACACACACTCTCGCACACTCACACATATATAAAAACAACCACACAAACACTCACACACACTCACACCGATATGCACTACTGTGTTTCCTTATTGCTGCATGTTTCCTACTAAACACACACACACACAGACTGTGCTCGCGGTGCGGGAGTGAGGAGTGGAGGGGGCGGGGCAAACCATTCGCGGCTCCGCGCGGGGGTGGACGGTTTACTGACAAAGTCTGATTTTCAAATAGTTCAAAGAAATTTGACCAAACAAGATAATCACATACAAAAGAGATTATTTCACATCATGTCAGTTAAATAAAATGTTCGAGTTTTTTATTCATTCTTGACAAAATAATCGTACAGATTACACGCCCCCCCCCCTGTCTGATTGGTACAACCCCACTGAGAAAACTCAAACGTGATTAGCGATGACGCAGTTTGTGTAAGACTTTTTTTGTTTGTTTTTTTTAATTGACATACTAAAAGTTTTTTTATGTAATAATAATATAATACAATTAATAAATATTAATAGAATATTAGTGAAATATACAAAAAATATATATATATGTAAATTTATCAGTTTTGTAATGTGGCCTTGCACCTCAAGTGTCGAGGGTTCGATTCCCACCATAGGGTCTGTGCTCCGTGCTTGGTGGGTTTCCTCTGGGTACTCCGGTTTCCTTCCACAGTACCAAAAACATGCAGATTAGGCTAATTAGTCGTTCCAGATTGCCTGTAGTGTGTGTGTGTGTGTGTGTGTGTGTGTGTGTGTGCGCCCTGGGATAGGCCCCAGGCCCCTGAGACCATGTATACAGGATACAGTGGTATCAACAATTAGATGAATTAGTATGCGCATGCAAAAAGATTGCAATCAAACACATATTATATCTAAAAATGTATTGTGTGTATATCAGCACATCTGTGGCGCGGTTGTATACAACCCACAAACACAATTTATTATAAACAGATTATGATTTGTTTCTTTATTTAACCAGTTATTTTGCTCCCACACATATCCTTTCGGGCCTGTAACTAACTAACCCCGCCCGGTGGAGCTGGCAACCCCCAGTGTACGGGTGAATGTAGCTTTAAATTTTTAGTTACTAGGTAGCCAAAATGTTTGGACAATAAAGTATGGAGGTGGGGGACAGTCCTGAGAAACCTACAGTATGAGGATTATTTTATATTTTCACTTATTCTGCTTTAAAATATCATCTTTCCTAACTTTTTGGTTCAGGGGTTGAATCCCAAATAGTGTGAAATCGAAAACTAGTCCATTATGTAGGGTTTGTGTTTTTGCTGAAAGTGCTTCTGTGACTGGTTGTGAATGTGGGTTTTGGCGGGCAGTTGCTCTCTCCTCAGTACTGCAGACCTACTTTCACCCACGCTGCAACCGACAGTTAGTGTAATTAACCACTGTAGAACACCTGGGACGCCCAGTGATGCATATAGTTAAACGTCCCAATGCTGTTACTGTCTATTATCGCCACTGGTGGAATGCCTCTCATACAATCAGATTATTCGGTCAGAACTAACTGTTGTATAATATTTTCATTTAGCATTAGTAGCAAAAGTGATAATAATAACAATCTGATAATTAATAATTAATTAAAATCAATAATGAATTGATTAATATTGAAGGGACATGCTCCAAATATATAAATTATTACTTATTATATTGAAATGAAACTAATCTTTTTTTATTTCGAATTAAAATTGAGAAATGTTGTTTCGCAACCAACACTATAAACTAAAAAGAGGAATATAGACCTTTCAGTTACCCAATCTGCATTACGTCAACTGATCCACCCGGTGTACATGTCACATATCGTTTAAGCCATCGGTTTAAGGTGTTTCAGGAGGACACAGAGCTCGGGTTCACATTCGGCGAGAACAACAAAGCTTATTTGTGGGTGTTAGTGCTACGGACACACCTATCACATTTTCTGTGCCATGTGAAGTTTTAGATGGAGTTCAGAGAGGGTGTGAGCAGAGGAAGTATGAATCCTGGGGAAATGGTGTAATTAAAAATGACATGCTTTATAGTCATAAGAGTTCCTCTTTTGTCTGTACGAGCCTTTAGCACTGGCCTACATACTGTAGTATGTGTAACTGTGTGGTCAAAGAAACCTGTGGTCAGTGTTGTGAAGGTTGCTAGGCAGCTGGTAAATACAGTATGTACACTAAGTAATAATTTAGGTAGCTATCATGTAGCTGTTATTTTTTGCACAGTGTGAAGGTGTACATCCTGGAGAAATTAGACAAAATCATCAGAAATGTCAACATTTACTTCAGATGTGTTTTAAAAACAGTAGGAAAATACTTTATATAGCTATAATTACACCATAATTGCAGTTAGCATCACCTGCTAGCATGGTAAACAAATAAAATACCAAAAGGATTACTGTTAAAGTCATAAAAATGATAGGTAATGCTAGTTAATACTAATAATTTAGCTAGCTGTTGTGTTTGTACACAGTGTAAATGTATACAGTCAGTAAAAATGAGAAACATGAACATTTGCCTAAAAAAAATTCTTATTAATAAATATAACTATAATTACATTTAAAATTCCAGTTAGCATTAACTGGAATAGTATAGTAAACAAATAAAAACAACAGAACACCCATTAGTTTACTGTTAAATCATTAAAAAGATAGGTAATTACTGAGTAATAATTTAGCTAGCTATCACATAATGGCTATAATTTTTTATACAGTACAGTGTAAAGGTGTATTGAAATTCCAGAATATTAACAGTAATGTCAACATTTACCTCTGATGTGTTTTTAAATAAGTAGGAAAAAAATTCTATATAGCTATAATTGCACTATTAGTTTAGTTAGCATCAACTGCTAGCCCAGTAAACTAATTAAAGAGCAGAACTGCTAAGTAATGCTAATCATTTAGCTAGTGGTTGTACACAGTGTAAAGGTGTGCAGGCGGTACTAATGAGCCAAATTCCTCGGAATTGTCAACAATTACCTTAGATGTGCTTTTAAATAAGTAGAAAAATACTCTATATGCCTATAATTGTATTATACTGTAATTCCAGTTAGCATTAACTGATAGCATAGTAAACAAATGACAACAGAACACCCATTAGGTTTACTGTTTAAGCCATAAAAAAATATGAGTAACGACTAATATTAGTAATTTAGCTAGCTATCATATACCTGTTACTGTATGTCTTTTATACAATGTAAAGGTTTATTAAAATTCCACAATATCTCCATAAATGTCAACAGTCACATCAGATATGTTTTACGTTTAGAAACAGATTTGTTATAACCTTAACCTTAGATTAATAATTAAGCTAGCTATTATGTTTTTATACAGCAGAAAGGTATACCTCAAATGTGTTTTTAAATAAGGAGCAAAAAATATTCTATACAAATGAAAATATTAGAACATCTAACAGGTGTAATGTATAAGTCATGAGAACACTAGGTAATGAAATCCTCAGAACATTTACCTCAAATGTGTTGATAAATTGTTAGAAAAAGATTCTCTTATCGCTTCCATGACAGTAAATTATAATGTCAGCATTGACATTGCTAGTAAAGTGAACATTTGAATATAGTCATGAGAATACTGTTGCTAGGGAAGTGGAAAATACAAGTGCAGTGTTTATGCTAGTTGATGTCTGTAGATAATATTTTAGTTTGCTAAATCATTGGCAGTAATTTCAGGAATACCAACATGTTGTTGAATTTCGATGTAATACAGAAATTCTATGGTTTGCTCATGTGGATTTATTATCATTTTTTTTGTAAAACAAGAGTATCTGTAAAATTTACAGAATTATTATATTACACACATTGCCAGAAAAAACAGGTACATGTTAGTGTAATACCCTAGGGTTCATCATTCATTCATCTCATTATTATCTAGGCACATTTTCTCACACATAAACACTTTATTAATTCTTTAATTTTTT
>JAQMYL010000006.1:25633718-25644587 GCA_030014365.1 Clarias pachynema | reverse complement strand
TATTTTTTTTTTACTTTTGTTTGAGTTTATTTGTAGTTTGTAAAAACAAGAAAAAAAAAAAAAGTAAAAATATACTTTTGTGTTTAAAAATACTTTTTACTTTTTAATTACTGTTTCCTTAACATGAGCTTAATGTATGCTAGCAAACATATTAATTTAAGCAGCAAAAGACATCAGTTACGGTTAGCTTGGCTACTCTTTTTTATTACACAATATAACTGTTGGCCCAGTACTCGCTAACCTTATAGCTGTTCTGAATAGCAGGTAACGACAAATATCTTGGTGGAAAGGTCACATTAGCTAAGCTAACTCATATACTATCTCAACAGCGTTAATGCAGTGTTGAGAATGTTTAGACAGCTACTATGCTAATGCTGCTAGACTATTTAGGCTATGTAATGCAAATAATCATGTATTTGTTATGTCATTTTTATAGAGGGTGTAATCATCAACTTTTACCTAGACGCTGATTATGACATTATGACTACATTTAGCAGTGACCGCTAGGGAACAAATTAGTTAAAGTTGAATTTTAGCAGAATACATACATTAATACACCTTAAGTCATAAAAACACTGTTGATAGGTAACTATGGAATTAAGGGGGCGGGGCCTGCATAGTATTTCTAAGCTGTTATTCTAACCTATATTATGCTAAACTACGTAAAAACACCACTCATGCTAATAAATGTACTAGTTAGCATAGCTTATGTGACCTCAGGAGACGTCTGGCTTGCTTATCTTACAGTATGTTGGTGAATTAGTAAAGTTAAAAAAAAAAAAAAAAGCACATAAATAAAACAGAGAGGATACAAGAGATATAATGAATACATTAATTATGCTAAGCAGTTCACCAAACTAATTAACCAACTTTGTACTTTTTATGTTTTCTGTTTAAAGGATTTCTTCTGCTGTACTTTGTTGTATTATATAATTTATTATTATTACTTTAGTAATGTAGGTTCCCTATTGTTATCCCTTGGCAAATAATTCAGGACGTGACATCAGATGTCTGGTAGGCGTCTGCCAGTCGGGTTAAGGGAGTTTCAGATGCCGTGCTGTTTGGTCATTGAGCATACTGAGACTATCATGGGATCTGTCTCACTCAGTAATGAGGTCTAATTGACTTGGGGCCTGCCTCGTTAGCCAGGCGTGTATCACAGCTGCATCAGTATACAGATGCCGTAAACACAGCTGTTAGCCTGGGCAAGCTCCACCTAAAAGAATACAAATCCGAAATAACATCTGATTACTGTAGCTAATCGACTCCTTGGTGGCCGGTTAGCATGTTATGTATCATATGATCAGAATAACATTGTCTTAAATATGTATCCAGGTTCAATTTCCGATTGTTTTCCCCCTAGAAACGAGTAGCAAGTGCGTTTTTCTACATTAAAAACACACAAAGGCAAATAAAACTCTTTGGTCCATGGGTAACTCCCTAGGAACTTTCTGGAACGCAATAGTAAAACATTTGAAATATGCAAACGTTTTAAAGAAACCTGTACATCCGTGAATGACGATCCCTGACGAGGTGACTCAGTTCCCATGAACACTTGTCACTGTGGAAGAGACACATCTGTCTGTGGGAACCGTACACACACTCATTCACTAACACCACTTGTATGTTACAGGAACTCGGCTGAGAGTTTTCGCCACATCCCCTGTACAAGACATTTCCACATGTTTGGGAAATCAATTAAAGGAGTTCCTGGGAGGCCGGAGTTTCAGACATGAAGCAGGGAGACCGATCACGGCTCCGGCGTACTGAGAAAACCTTCTACCTTGATGGTGTCCAAGCTCTAGTGAAACACTGGGATAAGTGCATTAGTGTATCAGGAGATTATATAGAGAAATAAAGGAGAGTTTTTACTCTCAGAACTGTGTTCTGTTATTCTGTACAATTAAAAGTTCCACTTTCATTTGAACATTCCTCAAATTATATAGGAAAAAAACGCGTTGCCTTATTGCTATATGTTTTATTTTTATTGGGTTATGTGATAACGCGCAGTAGTTCAGCACATCAGTGTGTTTTATAATCAGTTGTGTAACTGCAGTGTGACTATACAGTTAACTATATGAGGTTCAGAGATTCTTTGGAAGATTCCAGTCGGGTTTTGTGGTTAAACCTCGTTTTGTTCTGGTTAGGAACTGAAGACTCGAGCAGCTGTGAGACGGAAAACTGTCATCAGAGAGACTTAATGAGTTACACACCTCCATCTAGTGGAAAGATATAAGTGGTGGAGGTTTTTAATGAGTTCGTTGAAGAGACAACTCTTTTAAGTGAACGCAGTGGCGGGACTCACTCATACGAGAACTTATATTGTTTCCTTTAAAATATGCTTTTAATATCCTAGCTGTTGAACAAGTGGTGAGAATATTGCAAATTTCTCCAGTTTAGATAAAATGAAGCAAATGGGTCGTTTAGGAGCCGAAAGAATCGACTCAAAGCGATGAGTCTAAATAAATATAATCTTAATTGGAATCTCATGATGGACCTACTTAGGTTTAAATAAGCAAATACTTGAGAATATTTAATTATATAATTACTGCAAGTTTCTCCTCTAACAATTCTTTTACAACTAACCGCTGCAGTGTGAAGGCTATTAAAGATTTCTTAGACAACCATTCTCAGATTATGTATTCCGTGGTCATGGAAAAGATGCTGCTGTGTTTCAAAAGCATCAAATTATTGTCCTGCATCAAGCAAAGGAAACACTTTTGCTGAAATGACTGGAATTTGGTTAAGAACAGTCCAACACTTTAATAAAATCTGGAAGGATAGTGCGAAACCCAAATCATGAATGGAGATCACTTAAACGCTTGGTGAAAAAAAATCAACAGTAGGTAAACCAGAGCTATGTTTAATTGTGAAAGTAAGAACATTTCCACAACCACACACAGTTTGATGAGACACAAGGGATTGGAACTGAACAGCTGTGTGTCTATAGGAAAACCACTTAACCACTTCTGTGACAGCGATGCTCCCATCGTGTATAGTGTCCACTGTACAAGGGTCTGGAGACAGTGTTATGATCTTGAGGTGCTCAGGTCGAGACTCAGCAACGTTATGGGGCAATAAAATGAAGTCAGCTGACGACCTGAATCACCCGGTTATCACATCTATGGAGCTTTTCTTCCTCCCTAATGATACAGATTGTGAAAGTGAAGGAGCGGCACGGTGGTGAAGTGGTTAGCACTGACGCCTTGCACCTCCAGGGTCCGGGTTCGAGTCCCATCTCTGTTTGCATGTCCCCCCGTGCTTGGTGGGTTTCCTCCGGCCCCAGGATAAAGCGGTATAGATGATGAGTGAGTGGTTCTGGAAGCATTTCACACAAAAACTGGACTGGACTTTGACACAGATTCCTGACTTGAGCTCCAGTGAGAGTCTTTGGAAAGTGCTGGAGAAGACTTTACAGATTAGTTCGCCTCTCCCATCATCAGGACAAGATCTCAGCCAATAATGGATACAAATTAATGGATATAAATGCTGTGATGTTGCATAAGGAATCAGTCAGTCAGGGTCAGAGTGGCTTTTAATTTTTACTCCCCCCAGAAAAAAAGCAATATATATTTATATTAGTCTTACAAAAACATTTAAACAAAACTGAAAAAACACATTTTTTTACAGGAGTGTTATGAACCAGAGTTTTAAATAGAGAGCATCTCCTGCGTACAGTAACGTATTTAACTAGTCTGATGGTGAGCATGGTGTTCACTCGATCAGACATCAGTGCTGTCCGGTTTGCTTGTTTTTAATATTCAAGTGCTCTTCGTCATCCTCTTTCTTCTCCATGTAAGACTGAACGGATCTCCATAAAGCCCGGATGTTCCCCTCTCCGAAGCCGGTGGCTCCACGCCGCTCGATCAGCTCCAGGAAGAACGTGTCCTCGGAGAAGATCGGCTTGGTGAACACCTGCAGCAGGTATCTGCTGGAGAATGAAGTCTGGATTAAGCAACAAAGTGAAAAAATTTAAATACAGACCCCTCCCACCTTCCGGTGTGGTAGAAGCAGATTATTTGCTAAGTTTTTTTTTTTCCCTCCAAAGAACTCTAACAAATAAATAATAATAATATCGTATCATGAGTAGTTCTGAAATTGGTACAAGGGTATCATGATAATATTCTATCAACTGGTCCCTCGTGATTCCCCTCCCTGACACACACTATATAAGGTTTATTAGACCTCTTTGTGCGTGCGCTCGGATCCTCTGCGTTCCCCCGCAGGTCCGTGTCTAACAGGATGCCGTGCTGCATCAGGGCTTTTGGGTCGTACCCCGCCTCCTCGATTTCCTGCCGCCTGCCCACCTCTGTGTAATAGGCTGCCGGAGGAGAGACGAACTGAACGCCGGCATCGGCCATGACCTTCACCGTGGACACGATGTCCTGCGTGAACAGTCCGATGTGCTGGATCCCTGCACCTCTGTGCTGCTCCAGAAACGTGTCCACCTGATTCCTGCCTGAGTCACACAAACAAACAAAAAGTCATTAAATGTTCATCGCTGAAAAATAACAATTATGACCTGATTCCATGCATGTGCACAGAAACTGTCCCAGTTCTGATAAAGTGTGACGCCGCACCCTGCTCAGGCAGAGACTCGGCGATGACGAACTTGCAGTCCGGCTCCTTTCCGCCTTTAAAAGTGTGTTTGATTCCCGTCTCGCTGCATTTCCAGTACTCCATGGCGGTCAGACGCAGACCGATTCCGTCCTGATCCAAGACATAGCCTTCCTCTGCGTCCTCGTCACTGCACACAAACAGGACAACACGTGACGTGAATCATCCTCTTCATTATTACAGATCGAGATCAGCTGCACACAAACCTTCAGCCTGGGAAGATACTAGAAATTAAATTCTTTAATTCTTTATAATTAATGTGTTATAAAAATGTATCCTGGAAAATTTCTCAACTGCATCTTCTCTGTATAATACAAACTTAATTTATATCCTCCTGAGACCCGGACTATACATTCGTGTGCATGTGTGCAATTTCTACCGACAGTTTTTCTTTATTTATAATAGAAATAGACATTTCTGGCCTCAAGAGGATAAGGAATAAAACACTTTGTGGTGTGTTGCAAAGTGTTCCACACCACAATTTCCTGTTACAGGAAACTAATTAATGACAGGTTAGTATGATGAGTTATTGCAGATCAAAAACGTTGTCTGTCTTTCAAACCGCTCCCGTCGAGGGAACTAATCAAGGAGCTCCAATTGTGTCAGATTTACATATGCACTTTAACTGATGCAACCAGGATTGGCCCATCTTATCTACGCTTCCGGATGCCCTTCCTGACGTAACCCTCCCACTCTTTACCTGGGCTTGGGACCGGCACTGCGTCCAGAGGCTGAGGTTTTGGGCATTGGGTTGTAATCGAACCCAAAGCCTTCCACATGGGGGGTGGGGGGATATGGCGAGAAACCTACTACTGAGCCACCAATTCACCTGATTCTGCCCTGTAAATGGTATAGAGTAATCTCACAGCTCCCCCTGCTGGACATTAGAAGTATAGAAGGCATTACACTATGTACAGTACTGTACAGTAGGATGTATAGGAGGAGTGTATGTAATTTAAGGGGGGGGGGGTGCCAAAGGGCATTTAGGGCATTGTTTACGTTAAACTGAATATTTTGGACCCCCCCCTTGTAGGGGAGTGATTAAGGATTTTGGGACACAGCCCACACACACACCCTTCTGTCGTACCTGCTGATGAAGAACCTCTGGAACCCGAAGTTCCTCTCGTACCACTGCATCACCTCGGCCGTGCTGTGTCTCGGGCACGCGTACGTGACGTGATCAAAGTGCGTCACCGGACACCGGCCGTCTTCGTCCTCGGCCGTTCCGGTCCCGACCTGGCAGAACCCCGGCAGGAAGGGCCCTCGGTACCGGCTCGTGTCCACGAGCGTGTGACAGACGTTGCCCACGACGGACTTGACGACCGAGTAGGTCACGAGGCCGCCGTCGTCGCGGACGCGCGTGGGCGGCACGAGCAGGCGGCAGCCGCGCGCGCGCAGCGTCCGCGCCGACCGCTCGACGTCCTCGACCTCGAAGCACACGTTGCACGCGCTGTCCACGTGGTACTGCGGCCGCACGTCGTACAGCAGCACATCGTTCAGAACCCCGACACTGTCGCTACTACTACTACTACTGCTGCTACTGCCGCTATCACCACCACAACCATCACCACCACCACCACTGGCGGCGCTGCTCCCGACCCCGTGCCCTTGCGCGCGTGTGCCTCTCTCCGTCAGCACGAACACCGCGGCTCCTTTGCGGAAGGCGAGCTGCCGAGACCCGGCCGTCTGTCTGGAGGCGAACACACGGAACCGCAGCTTCGACACCAGCTCCTGCGCCAGTCTGTCCACGCTAGAGACGTGCAGGGAGATGTGGTGCAGCCGGCTCAAGTAGGCCGCCGCCATGTTGGATGACGTCAACAGAGTGGGCGTGTCTCCCGCTGTCACCAGGCTTTAAAAAAAATCAAACACGGAAGTGATTATCAGACATAAACATAAACATACACACCATCTGCCCCTGTCTGTTTATCCATCTGTCTGTCTGTTTATCCATCTGTCTGTCTGTCTACAGAGCCGTGCAAAAGTATTCGTACCCCTTGAACTTGTCCACATTTTGTCACGTTACAACCACAAGAGTAAATGTATTTTATTGGGATTTTCTGTGACAGAACCACACGAAGTGGTACATCATCGTGAAGTGTAAAGACAATTCTACATGATTTTCACAATTTTTAGCAAGATTTTTAATTTTTTTACAAATAAAAATCTGAAAAGTGTGGTGTGCATTTGTATTTAGTCCCCTTTACTCTGATACCCCAAATTAAAATCCAGTGGATTCTGACTGTCTTCATAAGTCACCTAATTAGTCCACCTGTGTGTCCTTTAATCTCAGTGTAAATACAGCTGGTCTGTGAAGGCCTCAGAGGTTTGTTAGAGAACATTAGGTTCATCTATCTATCTATCTATCTATCTATCTACAGTATCTATCTATCTGTCTTGTAAATGAATAAGAAATCAAAATTAAACAGGAAATAATTTGCTTACTTATTTTTTAATTAGCTCATTTATTTCTTAATTTGTCAAGTTTTAACTACTTTGTTTCTTCCCATTTTCATTCTCTTCTTCTTTTCCCCCCACTTCCTTTGTTATTTAATATTTTTACATCTTTGCCTTAATTCTTTGTTCATATATTTTTTTTACTTCTCTCTCTCTCTCTCTCTCTCTCTCTCTCTCCAGTTCTAGTGCCCCTAATTAGTGTACATTCTACACTCTTTCTTTGTAAGTATCCTTTATTAGTGCACACTCCACACTCTCCCAATTTGAGTGTCCCTTATTATTGTACACTCCATACTCATTATTTTTTAGTATCCTTTATTAGTGTACACTCCATAGTCTTTCTTTTTTAGTATCCTTTATTAGTGTACACGCCACACTTTCCCAGTTCTTGTGTCCATTTTTAGTGCACACTCCACACTCTTGTTTTTTCAATATCCTTTATTAGTGTACACTCCATACTCATTCTTTATTAGTATCCTTAATTGGTGCTCACTCCACACTCTCCCAGTTCTAGTGTAGCTCTTTGGTGTACACTCCACACTCTCCCAGTTTGAGTGCCCCTTATTATTGTACACTCAACACTTTCCCAGTTCTAGTGTACCTTATTAGTGCACACTCCACACTCTTGCTTTTTCAATATCCTTTATTAGTGTACACTCCATACTCTCTCAGTTCTAGTGTCCCTTATAAGTGTACACTCCATACTCTTCCAGGTCTAGTGTCCCTTATGAGTGTACACTCCACACTCTTGTTTTTTTTTTTTTTCAATATCCTTTATTAGTGTACACTCCACACTCTCCCAGTTCGAGTGTCCCTTATTAGTGTACACTCCATACTCATTCTTTTTTAGTATCCTTTATTGGTGCTCACTCCACACTCTCCCAGTTCTAGTGTTCCACATTGGTGTACACTCCATACTCTTCCATTTCTAGTGTCCCTTATTAGTGTACACTCCATACTCTTCTTTTTTCAGTATCCTTTATTAGTATACACTCTCTCTCTCTCTCTCTCTCTCTCTCTCTCTCTCTCTATTTATACTTAAAGTTAAATTCCAGAATGTAGTATATATATAATAAATATATATTGTATGTACATGTATATAGTAATACACTATGTAATGATGTACTGTATGTTTGAGATATTTCTTCATAAGTCTCCTTCTCCTCTAGGTTGTGCTCTTATGTAGTGAACACAGTCTGTTTGTTTGCTCTGGTCACATGACCCCTGAGGAAGCCACGCCCCCTGTGCTGGAGGTTTATTTGGGCTTCCTCTGTCTCTCCCTCTTTACTCTCCGCCGCCATTAGCGGACTTTTACACCCGACAGTCCTGTGAAGACATGAAGACACTTTAAACCCCTCAGACTGGACTAAAGCCGCGGACTGGTGTGTGTGTGTGTGTGTGTGTGTGTCGGAGAGAGAGAGAGAGAGAGAGGATGTGAGGAGGAGAAAAGCTGCGGGTTTGTTTTGGTTCCTCGGAGAGAGAAGAGGAAGAAGAAGAGGAGGAGGAAGAGGAAGAGGAGGAGGAGGAAGAGGAGGAGGTGAGCGGGACTAAAGAGGGTCTACTGGGGTTTAGACCAAATCTCTAGTTATGGACAGAGATGATCTTTATATCTGCTTATTGTGTGTGTGTTTTGGTGTACAGTGTGAGGCTGTAGTGTGTGTGTGTGTGTGTGTGTGTAAACAGTGTCGCAGCCTCGGGTTCATGTCCACACTGTAACACTGAACAGATACAATGTTTCAATAATTAACGCTTAATGAGTTTCTCACTAACACGAGAATCAATTAACTCAATTAACACAATAACTCAATAACTCACTTCCTGTCCTCATCTTCAGTTTATCTTCACATTATTTATCCGAGTTTGTTCCTGTGCTCACTTACATAACTCCTCCTCCTCCTCCTCTTCCTCCTTCTGCTACTTTATTTTTAAACCTTAGCATCATTTTGTTTAGATTATTTTATTTATTTATTTATGTATTTTAAAATATACAATTTTCAGATTTGAACATTCCCCATATTCTGAATCTCCCCTGCGTTGATCATTTGTCCTGTAACATTTGTTTATTTGTTTTGAAAGCAAGGGTGCCAATAATTTTGCACAGCCCGTATTTGTGTGTTATGTATTTATTCCTTTTTTTTTTTTTTTTTTTTTTACACTGACACACAAAACACAGATTTACATCTTCCCCTTATCCAGAATGTCTTACATTTAGATCTCATTATACTGTACACCTGCGCAGGTGAGGTTTTAAGGGCCTCAATCAAGGGCCCAACAGTGGTAACAAGGTGGTTATGGGGTTTGAGCCTGAGATCTTCTGAACTGTAATCCTATGCCTTAACCACTGAGCTAACCCTTGACCCCTGACAGTTCGTGTTAGTATACGGATACACACTCACTGACTCACACACTCATTGTCAATACCACTTCATCCTGTATACAGGGTCGCGGGGGAGGGGGAGGTGGGAGTGGGGTCTGGAGCCTATCCCTAGAGACTTGGGGTACACCCTGGACGGGGTGCCAGTCCATCGCAGGGGACACACACACACACATTCACACACTGTGGGCAATTTGGGAATGTGAAGTAGCCAAATGTTCATATCTTTGGACTGTGGGAGGAAACCGGAGTACCCAGAGGAAACCCACCAAGCATGGGGAGACCCGAGGTGGGAATCGAACCCAGACCCTGGAGGTGCGAGTGCTAACTGTGCTGCCTTGGATACATGCCGTATAATTAAAATAATCTGAATTGTAATGTGTTTTACGCAAATTAAAGGAGATGAATATTAGAGAAACAACAAATAGGCCACACCCCTTTCTTCATGCACAGGACATGGCAGAGACTTATAACAGTGCTAGTGGAACAATATTAATATAAATCATCATCGAGCATGAACACGCCCCCTGCTTCTGATTGGCTGAAACAGTGCCACTTTGTTTGTTTACTTTGTTTACTCACCCAGGGCTGCGTACGCACACTTTTTGTTTGGGCCCGACACCGCATGGACCGCTAGCTGCCCGTGAGAAGACGTCCAACAAGTTTGACGTAAAGTGTCCTGGGTTAGAGTCGCTAATCGCTCCTGTTCGGTTCAGTTCAGTGTCCCAGATGTGTTTCAGATCCATTCGTGCATGACCCGTGATCTCCGTGTCGGGGAGTGTGTGAATAGAAATGACTCAATAGTAGGTCACATGACCAAACGTAGCATGTTCATACAGGGTACACCATACACCAACATGTCCGCTTGGATCACACGTTTGTTAACTGGACTTTTTTTATTTCTGCTGCTTTCAGCACCATTATTCCAGAGATGCTCAGATACTCAGAACATAACCACAGGAAACTAATCCTGTCTGAATACGGCCGTATCAACCGCTCCAACCATGTTTGAGAATGAAACACTTCCTTAACATTTACGGAAGGAGTCTCCAGTGCCAGGCTGTGAGAAAATGCCGCGGTATACAGATTAATAAAACGCTGTGAGATGTCCGGGTGTGGAGTTCCAGTGCCGCCTCTCATCACACCTCACTCACGTTGTTGATTATTTTACTGGAACAAATCAGCACGTTGTGGTTTATTTCTTAATTGTATATAATCTTAAAGGTGTGCATTTATATGTAATGTGTAATATATTTACTGTGGAAAAGCTTACCGGTGTGTGTGTGTGTGTGTGTGTGTGTGTTTTTTCAGCTTGGTGCTTTCTGGAATTGACGCCAGCAGTGGTGTAAGCAGAAGAGAGAGTGAGTGTGAGTGAGTGTGAGTGAGTGTGAGTGAGTGTGAGTGAGTGTGAGTGTGTGTGAGTG
>JAQMYL010000006.1:25586677-25599159 GCA_030014365.1 Clarias pachynema | reverse complement strand
GGGGGCAATCCATGGCAGGGGGGCATTTTAGCGCATAACACGTGTTACAAAAAATAAAGTGAGCTCTTTTGCCATTTCGTCTCCAATCGAAGGGCTTGTGATCAGTGTTTCTACTGTCGCCTTTTAAACCAACGCACGAACGCGCAATAATCCTAGACAACTCAATCCAGCCATAATAATCATCAACAACAGGTGGCTCGAAGAACCAACTTAGCCAGGTCTTAATTATCACCATGATCTCATCTTAGACGTGTCACTTCATCTCGGATGTGTCAAGCGACGTACGAAGAACCGACTCCAGAAAACAAGAAACAAATAAAATAAACAAACTGAATCCTGAACTGAATCAAAATGAACTGATTGAAATCCAGAACTGGATCAAAGTAACTGTGACAAGATCCTAAACACGATCAAATTCAACTGAACTGAAGTGAATCAAGTTGAATTAAACAAAGAAATACAGAAATAACTGTTTAACTGAACTGAATTACAAACCGAATCAAACGAAACTGAATCAAAATATGATTTCTATTAAACTCCAGGAAGTGCTTATGTGTGATGAATTAAACCGAAAGTGTGCTCTTACATAACACACACACACACACACACACACACACACACACACCTCAGATTAAAGCTTCAGTGTTACTGACTTCAGATCAGCAAAATGATCTCAGTATATAAACTGATTAGCTCCTCCCACTGATGCTCTCCCATAATTCCTTGCAAACCCCTCCCCTCTTTTAACCTTTCGAAATCTTCAGATTATCCAGTACACACACACACACACACATACACATACACAAACACACATACACAAACACATACAAACACACACACACACACACACACTACTCTCCACCGTATACAGACCCGTGCGGTTCTCCATCCGAGCGACTGTCAGTTCCATAGCTGGTTGAGTGTTACAGGTGTGTGTGTGTGCGTGTGTGTGTGTGTTAGTGTGTGTGTGTGTGTATATAAGCCTGAGCTCTGACCAGTTTGTTACTGCGCTTCTTATAGAATTAACCAATCAGAAGCTACTTCTAAAGACCCGCCCCTTCCCATGTTAACATCTAAACTTTTGGTTTTATCAATACCAGAGTGCAACTAACGCTTTTACATCACACACACACACACACACACACACACCTCCATCCACTTATGCAAAATCGACCCTTCTGGATATTTTCCCTGAAAAGCGAGTGTGTTGATGAACACGGCTGTGTGTGTGTGTGTGTGTGTGTGTGTGTGTGTGTGTGTGTATACAAGAGTCTTAGCTTCTTTAAATGCTTAGATTATCCCTGTGTGATTATTTAACCCCCCCAAACACACACACACACACTCTGTCACCTAGCAACACACCTCTGACACACTCAGAGACGAGACGAGGCGAGACGGGAGAGGAATTATGGGACGGAAATTATGGAGCAACAAATGTCAGGTAGAGACTGATGAGTGTTCTGTGCTGAGAGGAGCGAAAGATAAAGAAATAAAAAAAGGATAGAGGGGTGATGATGAGAGGAAGAGAACGTGTGTGTGTGTGTGTGTGTGTGTGTGTGTGTGAGAGAGAGAGAGACAGAGATGCTAGAGGAAACAAAGTAATACACAGAAAAGGAGGGAAGAGAGAAAAAAAGTAAAAAGAACAGTTGAGTAAATTACAGTAAAAGAAACCAAAAGAATAACAAATAAAAAGAAATAACACTAAAGAAAAGAAATAAATAAAGGAGGACAGAAAGAAAGACCCAGTGACAAAGAAATTAAAAAGAATGATAGACAGAAAGAATGAATGTCATAAAAAAGAAAAAAGAACAAAAGAACAAAAGATGAAGGATGAAGAAATACAAGACAAAAAGGAAGAAGAAAGAAAAGAAAGTTTGATTAAAAAAATGACAAAAGAAAAAGAAGTCAGAAGTTAGAAAGAAATGAAACAGAAAGAAGAGGAAGTTCAGTAACAAGAAAATAATGCAAAAGACAAACAGCAAAAAGGGGATGGAGGGATGGAAGGGGAAATGAAGACAAGTGAAAAATAAAAAGGGAAGAAAATGTTAATGAGAAAGAAGGAAAGAAAGAAAGAAATGAGGAGACAAAGAAAAACAAAAAAGAAAAAAAATGAAAATGAAATAAAGAAAAAAGAAAGGATGAAAAGTGAAAGACAGAATGAATGACAGAGGAAAGGACAAAGGAAACGGAAAAAGACAAAAAGAAAGAAGAAAAAAAGAAAATAGACGATGATGATAAAATGAAGAAAAAAGGACGACCAAAACAATTCACCAAACAGCACTAAATAAAAGTGCAACTAACAAATAAATAAATAAAAGCAAAGAAAGAAGAAAAGAAAGTTGGCGTCGCTGTGAGCAGGTTTTATTACACTACATCTTCCTGCTGACCAATCAGAAACAGTCACCTGACCTCCAATAAACACCCTACTGAGCACCACACACACACACACACACACACACACAGAGAGAGCGTGCTGATTAATTATTGACGCCTGACACTCTTCTCAGACAAAGCCTGGCCTTTAGCGCATGCCGTCTCCATGCATAATACATGCTAAAGAAGAAACTCTGTGATGCGTGACGGACTCCACCGACACGGACGTCTCGCCTCGGACAGGACGAATGGATGGACAAGGACAGGAAACACCCACGGAGAGGGACACGAACACAGATTCGGTCTTTTTAACAACACGAAAGAGACACCTGAGAGATAAAACCAACAACAAATCAAAATCCCGGGAGTGTGTCAGGGATCTCGCAACGGCTCCATAAGAACAACAAGAAGAAGAGCCGTTTCAAACACTTCTACTATTAGTTGTGGTGTTTGTAGAATTATACAGAATAAAAGAGTCACTTGACATCTTTAGTTTAATCCCTCTGGGCCACATTTGACGCCTCCAATGTCAGACAGCTTTCCCCACCTAACACCTAACACGCCACTAGAACCAATCAGATTCCAGCAGAAGATCTTAAACACCAGTATAATACAAAACCTTTAATACCAGTTAAGCCAATTAGACCAAATACCAGTTTTACCCATAAGACTGTAGCATACAAACCTATAATACCAGTTTAACCAATCAGACTCCATCCATCCGTCTACAAACCTCCGGAGTCCAACTAGGGACGGTAGAGGCCAATGGTGACCATTGTATTTATTCCCATTTTGTACGACTGTGGTACAGTAGGACCTCCGGCTAATGGGACACACTACTGGGCAAATTGGGAACGCCAATTAGCCTAATTTGCATGTCTTTGGACTGTGGGTGTAAACCGGAGAACCTGGAGGAAACCCACCAAGCACTGTAATTCCAGTTACACCAATCTGACTAAAGCCTGAAATCCACAAATACCAGTTTAACCAACCAGATCCCAACTACAATACCACTTTAACCAACCAGACCCCAGCTACAATACCACTTTAACCAACCAGACCCCAGCTACAATACCAGTTTAACCAACCAGATCCCAACTACAATACCAGTTTAACCAACCAGATCCCAACTACAATACCACTTTAACCAACCAGACCCCAGCTATAATACCAGTTTAACCAACCAGATCCCAGCTACAATACCAGTTTAACCAATTAGACTGCAGTTTAAATTCTTGAACACAAGTTTAATCCATCAGACCCCAGCTTCAAAACCCCTCTAATACCAGTTACACCAATCAGACCAGCGAGCAAATACATTTAATTCCAGTTAATCCAATCAAACTGCAGTGTACAACCCTACAATACCAGTTTAACCAATCTAACTGTAGTTTAAAACCATTTATACCAGTTTAACCATTCAGACTGAAGCATGAAAAAAAGTCAGACTGCAGTTCAAATCCTTGAACACAAGTTTAACCAAACAGACTCAGTCTTGAAAACCTCAAATAGGCCCAATTAGACTGCAGTTCAAAAACTACTAATACCAGTTAAGCAATCAAACTGCAGCTCAAATCCTTGAACCCAGGTTCAAACAATCAGACCTCAGGTCCAAAAAAAAATTATACCAGTTTAATCAATCAGACCAGAGTTCAAAAGCCTCTATTACCACTTTAACCAATCAGACTGAAGTTTGAAAACCTCAAATAGTTGACCCAATTAGACTGCAGTTCAAATCATTGGACCTAGGTTTAAACAATCAGACCAAGAAAATGTTTTATATCGGTTTAATCAATCAGACCAGAGTTCAAAAAACCTTTAATACCAGTTTAACCAGTCAAACCACTTTTTACAAATGTCTAATAAAATTAATTGTAATTCCCATCCTGTATTAATAACTGGCCATATTTAAGTCATTAAACATACATAAAATTCTGAATTTAGCAAAGGTTAACGTAATTCATGTAGTTTTTTAGTTAATTAAGTTAATTATATAGCATGATTACGCTTTGTCCAACATATTACGGTTCTTTACTTAAACATGGACACTTGGTAACGATCCCAGCTATTTATTTTCGCTTCATCATGTTAATCAGCCATCACCAGAACTCAGCCAACGCGTCCACTACTGTGTGTCTCGTATCTTTTAAAAAAAAACTGGTGTAGCCACGTGCTCGTGCCTGCTGCATCCTATTAGCGCTAAACGGATTTCAGGGATTTAAGACTATTATTACTTTAGCAGAGAAGGAAAGCAGAGTGAAAATATGGAGCGAGTGTCCAGGATAACTAACATTAGACCACTCAGCTGCAATACAGCAATAAATGTTCAGTCCGACTAAAATATTATGCTTATTGTGATTTACATTTTAAAATGCCGTTTCTGTTAAAAATACATCAAGTTACTGAAAGCAGGAGGTTATACACTTGTCACAAACTTATTTTGATAAAGTGAATTATGAAATTGTGCACACATTTCAAAACATTTACACTGAGTTCCCAAAATGTACAGCTCACGAAGACTGGCGTGAAGAAAAGACGTAGCTTTAGGGGTGGACCGCACATGAAAAACATTTTTAAACTTTCAAATAAACATCCATTTTTTTATTGTAAAAAAGTGGAATTGTGAATCTAAACTGATAGTCACCGCAGAAGATGTCTACAAAATACGCAGGAGATAGATCAAGAGATGGAAGACAGAAAAAGAAAAAAATGTAATAAATAAGTGAAGAATTTTTGTTTACTTGTCTCTGGTGAAGCCATGGTGGAAACAATGACTGGAGGACCAGTCCGGCGAGACATCTTATTGTTCGGGTTCAGGGTTTGAGATTGGGCCGTGGTACCCGAAGACACGAGCGCACTCTCCACAGCAGTAACTCCTTTCCTCAAGAGCTGAGGACCGGGGTGAGCACCCGGGGTTTGAGGCATATGAGGTAGACTAGGTGCTCTCTTCATCAGCTCTACAGCTGTATAAGGGCTGGAGAAAGCTTTTGGTACTAGACCTGGGGTACCTAAAATACCTGGCTGCTGTGGCTGAGGGTGGCTTGACATCGGCAAACCGGTATGAGGGTTGTACATCGTGAGTGGTCGCGTCTGCGTCAAGGAAGTGCTATATGCCCCAGGATTGACCGGAAGCCCACCAAGTGAACGGACCCCAGGATAACTTGTAGCTTCTAACAGATGTTGAGACGGTGCACTGCTTGGTCTGCGGTTGATAAATTCGCTTATCCTTGGAGAAACGGTCTGCAAAGTGTTTGAAGGCTGCGGCAGAAGGTGGGAGTCCATAGCTAAACCTTGGGGCTGCGTGTAGAGATCATTACGATGGCTAAAGCTGTTGGAGCGGGCACGCATTGTTGGCAATCCAGTGCCTCCTGTCTTGCAGTTAAGTACCACCCTTGACAGTACCCGTGCCTGGCCGAGGTTTGGAGCCATGGATCGGATATCATGTTCTTCCATCATGGACAACATGGCAGTGGAGTCAAAACCTTGCTGCAACAGAAGGGATATGGTGCTTTCAGACAGACCCTCGGTACGCAGGTAAGTTAGGAAAGCTGGATCCACAGCCCTCTTTGGATCCATGGTAACAGCAGCTGAAGGGTGGAGGTTTGTAATCCCAGCTGTGAGCTGAGCCGGTGTAGGGGCCACCATAGCTGTGCTGGTATCATATGCAGGATCATAGGGCAGCCTTTGAGCAGGTACAGTACCATAAGCAGATATTCCTCGAGCTATACTTCCATCCATGACAGGAGTGGGTGTAGGATCCATCATGATGCAGGTGGAGGGAGGGTGGTCAAAATGAAGGCCGTTGACTTCGTTGTAACCAGAATGGCCTAGAAGAGAGGCCTGATCGGCCGTGATACCGAAACACGCAGGAGAGGCGGCCCTACTGCGAATACGCTGACTGTCTTGGAAGGCTAGAGAATCCCTGTACAAACGGTTCAACTCGTGCGCAGTGGGTGGGGGAGGCGGAGGAGGAGGAGGTGGAGGGGGAGGTGGAACCGGGCCAGGTGTAGGTGCACGAGTAGCCCTAGGTTGCCCTTGATCCCAGGGAGCTCTAACCCCCCCTGCTCCCAGCCCATAATGCGAGCCTGATCTGCTAAGAAGCTGGTGGCTTCCTCTATAAAATCCCTGCAGATCTTCAGGCGGCTGAGCAGATAAGGCAGTGTCAAACGGGTAGTAATCAGGAGGAGGGACAGTGCCCCTAACAGCCATGGCGTCCTCCAGGTGGTTGCTCGATTCGGCTACAGGATCTGTCTTCATGGGAAGATCAGCATACCTTTCAAGGTCACCGTCGCTGTACACTTCGTCCTGGCTGCCAAAAAAAACTTGTTCTGGCGCCGCTAGTTCAGGGTACAGCAAGGAGCAGGGTGGCAGAAGAGGATCAAACCAAAGTTTACCGTCGGCCCCAAAGGAAACAGAATTCCTTCTCGACGCAATGGTGACAAAATTTGTCCGGAATAGCGCTAACTATCTATCCCACCAGCACTCGACCGATCTCAACTTGATCTTGCCAAGACGGAGACTAAAGCAGAACTACACGATTCTTGAACGGAGAAGAAAACAAAAGAAGGAGCGAGGTGTGGAAAAAAAGAGTAAGGGTTTCCATTTCACCTCTCAGGTTTCAGGTAAAGAAAAAAAAGATGAGGTATATAGGGATCATTTCACCTGATCTCTGGGAGGCATTTTTTTTCTCTCTCCCTTCAGGCAACGCTATCATGTAGCCACATATTGCCAGGTAGCCCCTAAATTATTCAGCCCTGGAAACATAAGCATGAGATAGAGGGGAGGACGAGCAAAATGCGACATAAAATAAGACAAAGGCACAAGCACATAAGACACACACCCACACACACAAAATAAACCCACACACCTTATAAGAGTGGTCGGTCTCTATCCCAGTAAGGACCACATAGAGCAGGAGTCCCGGGTATATTTCCAGTACTGGATTACTGGTAGTGAAAATAAAAAGAGGAGGGGTCACGCTAATCCAGTGGGGTTATTTATTTATTTTTTATCCTTTCCTGTGACAAGGCCGTTTTACACCCCCTCGCCACTGCTATGAGGGATTAGTCAAAATAATTCCTGCTTAACTCCACTGGCCCTTGTTGCTTTACTCAAACTAGAAGGGAAAATATCAATGCCTCACGATATAGGTCACCTCTGATGCATCATTCTAGCAACCTACACCTTACAGTAAGCGCTCGGTCAGGTCACGACATTAACCACGTACAGTTTCTAAGAAGCCGATCCGAGAGCCGGTGCTAATCCAAAGGGCTTTTGTTTTTTTCCTCACAAGTGGACATTTGATATCTCGTTCCTTTGTTTAGCTCATGGCACAGGCGCTCAAGATATGATATGAGAAACAATAAACTATTCTTCATGGAAATTACTTTGTAAATAAATAATCATGTCTTCTTAGAACTTTAAATACACCATGCTAGGAAAGAGCAATCAAAGTGGAATTGAAAATAAAAGTCTTTTTAATAAGCAGTTAACAATTTAGATTAAGCAAAACCAAGAAGGTAAGGACAGTACTGTGCAAAAGTCTTAGCACCATATTATCCGTAGTACAAGTACAAGTGTACTACATTACTGTAATAAAATATTGGTATGTGTGTGTATCATCGTTATTTACAAAACCATTCACTATTTCCCACCCCATCGTGGGTTGTGCATGAAATTAGAAAAGAGAGAGAGTGACAAAGTTACCAGAACTATTTCAGAAGAATATTCTCCAGCATGCTCAGTAAAACCTAACAGCTATTTTATGTAAACATGTTTATATGTTTACATATTTTATGTAAGCGTAGATGTTTATAAAAAAAATCAACATAAAAGAAACTTCTATAAAGAGTATTAAAGGGTAATAAAATAAACAGTCATTACTTGCTGTGAAAACTCTTTGCTTGAAAGTAATCAGTAGTGTTAAATACAGATGTGTGCAGTTATATAAGTAAAGCAGCTGTTAGGTTTTATTGAGTGTGCTGGAGAATATGCCACAGTTCTTCTGGTAACTTCTGGTCACACTCGCTCCTTTCTATTTTCATGCAATACCCAGGAGCCTACACTGTTTTTTGTTTGTTTGTTTCTGTAATATTCTGCTTTGTTTAGAGGCATGCAAATATTCTTCTGTAATGTTATTTACAGCGTCATTTGTACAGACATGATGAACACATATGAAGAACATTTGTACTAAAGATAATATGGTGCCAAAGACTTTTGCACAGTACTGTATGTACCATAAACTTTCTAAAAATGAGTCAAAAAAGTCATTCCGGCAGCCTGGATATGCTACAGTACTACGCAAATTTCCCAAGTCCTTCATATATCAAATATATTCTGTGTTAGTTGTCGCAAAGCAGCTTTACAGAAATAAAAGGTAAGATATATTTATAAGATATATTTATATATATAAAAGTATCATTACATTAAAAATTGATAATAAAGTCCATATTTCTAGTACAAATTCATTGAAACAAATTGTACATGTTCTTTATTACATAGGGGGAAAAAAAGCTAATCTTTAAATTTCAATGTAGGCACCGGTGGTTTCCTCAAATGGCCAGGGATGGAATGTACAATGTCTTCTGAAGGAAATCATTTGGGATGTTGCTGAGAACCTCCTGAATCCTGAATGCCTCCGAGTCCTCCAGTGTGCGAGGCTTTGTCCTGTACACCTCCTCCTTTGCGAAACCACACAGGAAAAAAATCACATGGAGTGAGATCTGGATTTCTTGGAGGCCGTTCATTTGGTCAGAGTCGTCTCAGTCAACGTCCTGGAAAATGCTGGTCTAACCATGCACGCGCAGTAAGAGCAGAATAGGGTGGTGCACCATGGGGTGTCGATCCAGTGATACTGCAAGTTCTACAGCCATTAAATATTGTCTAGTTCATTTTCGTCCACTGTGTATGGAAAAGAAACCTTGAGAGGAACCAGACTCAACAAGGAACTGCGGAATTTCGTAACTCGAATGTCCGTAAGTCTGTAATGGGAACGGCATATTTTGCTTCCAAACAGCCACAATTCTTTCTTTTCCAGGCTTCCTGAAGGACTTTTTTGTCTCTCATTTTCAGTCAAGTCTCTGTACCTGATCGGTTTCAGAGGAGTACTTTGTGTTTGACATATGAATCATTCAAGCGTAATGTAAGGCAAGAACCAGCGAGGAACAGGTGCAGATGATGACAGATGAGATAAATAAATGTAAAAATAAGCTTTCTCCTATTTATATCCAGACAAACCTTTATATCTTTTGTTGAAAGCGTATACTGTAGACCGGCTGGTCATGTGATATCATCACACCGTACACGTGAGCAGTGTGTGAGCTCCGGTGCTGTTACAGTAGGAGACTGACTGTGTGTAGAAAGTGCGCATCATGTACAGTTCGGAATTCCACTAGCAATTTGGTTCTTTTTTTTTTTTTTTGGTTCCTGAAGCTGTTTGTCTGCTGGACGACTACAATGATCTAGAAAAGTCTTATCTTCTAAATCTACTAGGAATTCTTTATTCCAAAGAAACTAAATCAAATCAGTTGAACTGAAGCCACAGAAAGTAAAGCGTTTGATTCATTTTCGATTTATTTTCAAAGTTGTGATTTTTAGTTTTTTCATTAAATTCATCAAGAATTTTAAGAACTTCTTCAGACATTTTGCTTACTGCCTGATTTTTCCCCAGATGTTGTATTTCTTACAGAACTTTGAGTAATAAAAACTACTACAGAAGTATCTGAAACACTGAAATGCTGTGTAATTTAAAAGTTTGTGGTTTAAAAGTTAAAAGTAATTAATTCTTTTTTTTATCAATACACATTTTATTATGTTAATCTGATCATTCAAGATGTTTTAGAATCAAGCATTAGATCATTACAAAAATCATTACAAAAAATGTAAAAAATAAAATAAAATTTAAAAAAGACTAAGAAGTAGTAATAATTTTAGTAGCAGTAACAGCGCTGGTTAAAATGTTTCCATGAGCATTCCTCTGGGCACAAAAAATATATTTATTTGTTTATTTATTTACTCATTTTCAAAAATCTGTCAATGCCACCGGGGAGAGGGGGGGGGGATATATTAAGCTTTGTACTGTGAATAATTTGTGTCAATTTGTTTATTGACTCCAGAATACTTTTTTTTTTTATTATTATACATTTTTATTGATTTGTTTGCATGGGAGGCTGCAAAACATTGCTGTTCCTATAATCCTACAGGTGGCGCTCTAAATTATTCACATCAGCACCCTGGTATCGCGATAATATCGTATCGCCTGGTCCGTGGTGCTTCCCATCCGTAGATTCTCATTTAATGATTCCCTAAATAATAACGTCACAGAAACACCTTTAATCCGACACAGCTGCAGCAACATTACACAGTTCATTAGACATTCCTCTCGTGTTGTGTAACTATGAACTCTACGAGGATTACATCACGCTCGGAGAACGCTGCCGGAAATGTGTTTTCCTGACCTGTTGAATAGAGCGCTTTATGTTCCTCGGTAGTGTTCTGTGTCATCGGGGGGAAACGGGTTTGGGGGTTTTATATAAGAGATAAGAGACGGATGAGAAAGCCCGCGCTGTGCTTTAAATAGCGCCGAAGATGGGTGTGTGACTAATTGGAGTGGCGAGCGCACTGAGTGGGCCTCTTACAAAAATATAAAAAATAAAAAGAAGCACATAAAGACTCAGCAGGATGCAGTAAAGAGATCTGGCCTGCAGGTCAGCGCTGACTGCTTCTTATGTGCCCGAGATCTTCTCTCGGTTTCTGTTATTGGTCCGACGCAGAGGTCAGTCGTGATACATCGAGAGAGAGAGAGAATAAGAGGAAGAGAGAGAGAGAATAAGAGGAAGAGAGAGAGAGAAGGAGAGAGAGAGAGAGAATAAGAGGAAGAGAGAGAGAATGAGAGAGAGAGAGAGAGAATGAGAGAGAGAGAGAATAAGAGGAAGAAAGAGAGAGAAGGAGAGAGAGAGAGAGAATAAGAGGAAGAGAGAGAGAGAATAAGAGGAAGAGAGAGAGAGAGAGAGAAGGAGAGAGAGAGAGAATAAGAGGAAGAGAGAGAGAGAGAGAGAAGGAGAGAGAGAGAGAATAAGAGGAAGAGAGAGAGAGAGAGAGAAGGAGAGAGAGAGGAGAGAGAATAAGATTTTGATTTTAAACTCACTTTTATTGTAGCAAAATGGTGAAAGATTTTTCTGTAATTTTATATATACTTATATACAAAAATACATATGAACATACGTATTACGCATACAGACATATTTACACACACACTCATACATATACATACATACATACATACATATATACATACATGCATATATACACACATACACATAAGTGCATATATATACACATACACACATACTGTATATGCATATACACATACACATACATACATACATATTGAACTGAGTGTTAATTTTTAATAAAAAATTAAAGGAAGGAAAAAGGAAAGAAAGAGAAAAAAAAAGGGGGAGAAGGAAAGAAATTGAAAACTAGAAAGAAAAGAAAGAAGACAAAGGAAAGAGAGAAAGAAAACGAAAAAATATATGTCTGTGTCTACACACATAAAACTACACGTGTACATACACACATTCACACACACTCACTTGCACACTGTGTTTTAACCTATGTACATTTTTTTTTTTTTTTTTGGACACCTGTCTGTGCACACATACACTTCACATGCACCATTCTTTTCAGTTTTTAGGTCCATTTGTTTTTGGTCGCACGTCTCTCTACCCAAGGCAACTCCACGACCTTTTCTCCCGGTTCGCCCGGTATGTATGTGATTTGTCTGCAAGTTTTTTTTATGTTGTCGTAGACTGTAACGGTCGTTTCCTCTCCTTTTCTTCTGGGTTTTATTGCAGTTTTGTCTTTGGGTGCCGGTGTCGGTGTGCAGGTCTGGGGTTCCTGTGCCTCCCCGGTGCTGGCGGCGGGGGCGGGGTCACTTTTGGGGGCGGGGTCTGGTGCTGTCAGTTTATTGTCTCCGGGAAATAATTTATTGACTACTTGTCCTTTGTCTTTTTCCGATAATTGTAAGAATGTGTTGATTTGTTCCTCGACGTCTCCTTGCGGTTCCTCTTGTGTGTGTGCGGTGCTGCATCCTGCTGCTTCTGTGTCCT
>JAQMYL010000006.1:25553323-25565589 GCA_030014365.1 Clarias pachynema | reverse complement strand
AATTGTCATTGCCTCAAAGCAGCTTTACACAATCAAAAGAATTATTTAAGTTTGTATGGAATGTGAATGCATATGAAATTCACATTTTGAATAATGTGGAAATTTAAAATATTCCACATTTTGTCATTTGTAAACATTATGTGTAGAAACAAAAAATGCGCAGGGAAAAAAAAATCGCTGCCTGTTTTTCTTTTTTCATTTGTGTACTGGCTGGGGGGTTTAAACAAGCAAATCAGATTTTCACCCCCAGTGTGACCTCATATAAGGAGAGCCCCTCCCCCCAGCTTGTTCCTCAGTTCTGTGGAGGGGGCGTGGCTCAGCAAGAGCTCATTTACATAGACACTGAAACGGTGCATTTAAAAAGTGAGTGAAATAAAGAGAGTTTAAGGCATGATACATTGTATTTTCTGAGGGGTATTTCGGCTTGGGCATTAACACACACACACACACACACACACACACACACACTTTGGTAGAGTTCTGAGACCTGCGTTAACTTGTTAAAGAAACAGTAACACATGGGATCTTTATCTCTATAGCATACAGTATACTGTATGTTACAGTAAACAGTATATTTACACTTGAGTGCTGAGCGTACGTAAATTGGACTTGAACTCTTAACTTTAACTCATTTTATTTCTGAATCTTTATATTATATATTTATTACAAGTTGGACATTTCAAACCGCTCTCCTTCTCTCACCCAGCCAGTCGCTGTACGCTGTACATACTGTAACTTCCTGTACTTCATATTTGCAGCTTATTTAAAACATCTAATCAAGTATAAAAACTATCAATAATCATACAAGTGACTTCATGCTTTAAGCATATGTTTATATGTGTAGTTAGTTTTTAATTTATTTTTACACCGTTTATTTTACCTTCATGTTCTTCTTTTTTTGTTGCATTAGCTATTTATACAGTTTATATTTGTTTACAGTTATTTTATACAGTTGTTTACTTGCAGTTGTTTTGCACAAACGGAATAATTCAATTTAGTTATTGTTACAACAGTTACTTTATTTTATTTTATATGCACTGATGTCGACTCGTCTCATTCCATCAAAACGTCTTGATGTACAAATTGATAAATAAAGAGGTTTTGAATCACAGACTAGCAAAGACTCGCTAACTAACTAGCTAAGAAGCTAAAATAATTGGCTAGGCAGCAATACAATTCTAGCTAATGCTAAATAAAAAATTTTTTTAATGTATTTTTTTTAAATAATGGTTGTTCACATCAACAATGGTTGTGATCTTTTACTTCTGATTAATTCATTAGCAAAACTTCAGTAGCGCTAGTCATGCACATGACTAGCCAATGTACAGAGACAGAATAATGCTTTCATGCTACAATTCAAAAATTTCCTCAATATTTTTTTTAACCGTTCACTGTTTAATATTACTTAAAACTAGCTTTTAATGTAATTTTTATTATCTTTTTATGTACAGTTTTTTTTTAATGGTATTTATGCATTTAATGCACAAGTATAAACTCCCAATACTTCTGCCACCCTTTTCCGCGCACTCCCTCTTTGTCTCGTCAGCATAGCTGTCCCAGTCTGTGATGGCCTCTGTTTCAACTCGCGGGGGGGGGAGGGCTGTAGGGGGGCGCCACTGGGTCAACATGCCTTTTATAGCAGTGAAAAGACTTGTCACGCCGCTAAGTTTGTTCACGTCGCCTGGCACAAAATGTCTCCTGACACAAAGGCAGGCTCGCTCACGAGACGTCACTTTTCACCCCCCAAAATAAATAAATATTTCAAAGAAAAATCTTAAAATAAATATGGATAACAAATCAGTTCAGGTGCAGAGTTACTGTACAGTGAAACACAATCACCACAAAATATACTTCTGAATTTAGTACAAAAAGAGTTTTGTGTATAAGAGGATTTAAATCTTGATCTAAAGTTTGGCTTAAAGCCAAAATTAAAAGCCAAATCTTGCCTCCACTATGTGTGTGTGTGTGTGTGTGTGTGTGTGTGTGTGTGTGTGTGTGTGTGTTTATGGAGTTTGCACGTTCTCTTGGCTTTGTCCAAAGACATGCACTGATTGGAATGTACAAATTCCCCATGATGTGTGTTTGTGTTCATGTGCCCCGTGGTGGGTTGGCGCCCGATCCAGGGTGTACCCCGCCTCATGCCCTGAGCTCCCTCGGATAGACTCCAGGCCTCCTGTGACCTCACACAGGATAAGTGATATTAACAATGGGTGGATGGCAGAGCAGGACAAAGTACACAAATCCTGTAGTTAATCAAAAGTAGAGATACCCAAAGCAAAATACTACTTAGGTACAAGTAGTAAAATACTTTCATTTGCGTACAACTGTATTTAAGTAGAAATATAATAGTACACACCTTTAAATTAAGTATTAATAGTATTGTGTTTGTATTAGCTCACAGTAGCCTGTACCCCTGTAGACCTTCATAGGGCTCAGGAATGTGCAGTATAGAGAGACATACAGTGGAACCTCGGATTACGAGTAACACGGTTTGCGAGTGTTCCGCAAGACGAGCAAATATTTATAATAAATTGTGATTTGGAAAACGAGCGTTGTCTTGGTTTACGAGCACCGAGTATCATGTATCACGCATGCGCTTCTTGTTGTGCCGCCGAGCGTCACGTGATCACAACTGAGCCAACGGTTTTTCTCTCTCTTGCGCTACGGAATTGTGGGTAATCGCCTCCCCCGCTGGGTCTTAGTGCTCGTCTCTTACTGGTATAATCAACATCCGTGCACACGTGTACTGTTTCCTATAACACTGTGACCACGTGTGTGTGTGTGTAAAACATATTTTATTTTGTGTCTGTATGTGTGCGTGTACAGCGCGCGGGTAAAGCAAAAGCAAGTCTCATTAGAGAGGTTAAAGATCAATATTCTCTCTCTGTATCAGCCTGCTCTGTGTGTCTGTGTGCGCGCGCGTCATTGAACACCGTGCCACACACACGCACGCACACACACATACAGACCCCTCCTACTTTCGCCTTCACACACACACACACACACACACACACACACACACACACTCTTTCTCTTTGCTCTACACAGAAACACTGCTCTGTCGCGATTCTTTTCAAAGGTAAAGTGCAGGTTAATTTGTTTTATTTTTACTTTACAGCAGTGATTCCGTTAGTATGTCGATCAACCGAGTGTCATTAGAGAGATTTCTTGTTTATTTTTCCAATAAACCGGTGTTTTCGTTGCGTGCGCGTGTGTGTGAAAAGAGTGGAGGAAGGGTAACTGTGTAAGACGAGAAGGGGGAGAGGGGAACTTACTTTAGCTTCACACACACACACACACAGCGCCTGCGCACACAAACGGAAACACTTATCTGTCGAGATTTATTTTTACTTTTTTTTTAACAGGTAAAGTGCAGGTTAATTTGTTTTATTTTTACTTAATATTTTGTATTAATTATTTTTATGTATTTATTTTTTTGGCTGTGGAACGAATAATTTGAGTTTCCATTATTTCATATGGGAAATTTCAATTTGGTTCACGAGTGTTTTGAAATATGAGCCCGCTTCCGGAACGAATTATGCTCGTAATCCGAGGTTCCACTGTAACTTGTTTTTTCAGCACAGCCCAGGCGATATGATGGACTGAATTTTATTTCATTTGAACCATCTATACAAACATGACCGAGCAGAAAATTTGAAAATGGGTCACACTGGGAAAGAAATAGCACGATACACATGATCACATGTTTTTATGATTGTTTTTGGTTGCTTCAATGACAAGGGGGAAAAATGCAGATTTTGAGAGTTTTATTATTTATTTGCGATATCATGACCATATTTCAGTAGTGGTAAACGTTTACCCTTTATAGTAGTAATGTTAACTTTTGTTGTACCTAAAACATATCCCAAATACACATCATTGACCTGTTCTGTGCTGCCGACTCAGATCAGTGCTACTTGAGTTTTAAGGTTTTACGCTATAGTAAAAGATTCTCCTCTCTCTCTCTCTCTCTTTCTCTCTCTCGCTGATGTCTGAAACCGTCTCCAGTCAAACACCTGCTCCATGATTAACTGTTTGGCCTAGTGAAGGCAAATTACACAGTCAGCAGGTGTCAATATCACCGCTTGAAATACTACACACTACTGTGGTGATGTAACATACAGTAACGCCTTGCAAAATTGTAGTGAAGTAGAAAGTACAGATATTTGTTGTAGGATGTAGTGGAACAAAAGGAAAAAGTATCCACTAATAAAACTAGTGTTATTTGAAATATATTTAAATACTTAAATAACGAAGTAAATCAACTTAGTTACCTTTTACCTCTAGTTTATGGATGAGTTATACTGCATGTAAGTATTAACTTTCGATCAATTAAAATAAGATAAGATAAGATGAGATATAACTTATTTGTCCCACAGCGAGGAAATGTCTTAATGCACAGCAGAATCAAAGAAAAATGTGCAAACAGAACGTAAGGACAGTACAGTGTATAAACAAAAGAAAAAGAAAAACGATATAATAGTTGCACTTTGAAACAAATTGCACCAGGGCAATATTGCAGTTTGAAAACTTTGTCATTCCACCAGGGGTCAAGGGTAGCTCGGTGGTTAAGGCATTGGACTACAGTTCAGAATGTCCCAGGTTCAAATCCCACAACCACCAAGCTGTGGCCCTTAAGCAAGGCCCTTAACTGCTCTTAAATTATACTTAATATGTATAATAAGATAAAAATGTAAGTCACTTTGGATAACGTCGTCTGACAAATGCCTACTTACCTTATGTGTAATATTACTTATACGTTCAGCTTGATGCACAAAGGATAAAATTTTATAAAAGTTACAGCTTTGTTATTCGGAGTCAGACACAGCTTGAGCCCTACGACACTGAAATGAGGCCTATTTACCTGAGATTCTTTACAATGTAATTTCTGCAGACAAAACAACTCAACACAATAGTACAGAATCCTAGAATCTTCTATGCAAAGTTCTAAACGTTCACGTTTTTTGCTTTATTTCCCAACTATGAGCTTTCTCACCTCTACACCAAGCAGAACATGACACAGAATAAATCTCTGTCCGTCCTGAAAGCTCACCAGGCCCTGACTCTTCGACTCGGGGTTAAAGGTGTCGAGGTCCTATTGCTATTGTCGATTGCTCGGCCCTCCGGAGAAAAAGCCTTTTAAACCCCTCAGGACGGTTTATTGTGTTCGAGTCAAGCAAGTAGGGACGTTTTTATTGGGCACCTGAAACCTGATACAGCATGAAATATCACCTTCTATAGCAGCTTGTCTTTTAGCCAGATTAACTAGAGGGAAAGTAATGAAAAAAAAAATACGGCGAGGGGGGGAGGGAGGAGGGCGAGATAGAGGAGCGAGGCTAAAGGGTGACCCGGGGATCCGTCGTCCGCACACTACACACTACACACACACACACACACGAATCGCATTAATTAATTACACCACCGCACAAGTGAAACGGATCGGGCGGCATGACGGGAAGGAGCGGAGAAGGCAAAAATAAAGGAACTGAACATTTCTATAGTATATCGTCCAATTAAATTTAACCACTTCTCCCGCTCCAGGAGCATAAAGCTGTCAGGCCGGGGCGCTGATTTATCCCGGCCGTACGCCGCTCCTGTCCTTACTATCACACACCTCCACTTCCTGTCTACTTCTTTCTCCTGTAAATGTAATGAGATTGCAGCAGAAGAAAGCGCTGACTGCGGTCAATTCCCTAATAACACGGAAAGCCAGGCACAGATGGACAGCCTGCTAGACTTCAGACATGCTTTTTACATCGGAAAAGAAAGGCTGTTGTGTCAGCGATGCGATAAATATTATTAATCACTCAATCGCTTAGAGCAATCTTGAGGATGAATTGGAGACACACACGTGGCGATGTGATGTGATCTGATGTGATGTGCGATCTCGGAGCGCACTTTAATCAAAAGCTCTCAGACAGATTTATCCGGAACAATCTTTATCTGGAGGTCTAAAGTTATTTACTTAATTGGGTATTTAAGCATGATATACTTAAGTGATGGGGAATAAAAATAAAATAGTATATTATTAGCCTGGGTTTGACTGATGAACCACAGTTTGTCAGGACGAATCATGTCGAGCGTTCCCGAAGGGTGCAACAGAAACGTGTCCGCTCCGTCAACCAGGAGTCGCGAGTTGGGCATATTCACACGTCTACGCCAATCACAGCGACACTAGACGGTCGTGAGTGTCTGTGAACGTTACGTCGTCCCCTTCATGTAGCTCCGTCCCCCGCCACCCACCCCCCACCAAAATGTTGAGTTTGTTACTCTCAGTAACTGTGTTCTGTAATTCTGCACAATCAAAAGTCCCGCTTTGACTTGAACACCTCTCATACAATTTAGCAGCAAAACAATTACAAATAAATATATAAAAATAATAAATTATCTCACTAGACTATATTTCTTTGAGGATTGTGCACATATACTGAAATCTTAATTACACAAACATATATTTTCTTAATAATTAACATACTGGATGCAGATGCTGGTTAAACTTTACATCAAAGTATAAAGAAAACTCAAAGTGTCGATAATTTTTTTTCCTTTTTTTGTTGTTGGTGAAAGATTAACATAAAAGTGGCACATATGGATAACTGAAGCTGAAAAAAAAAACATTATGTTAATACATTCATTTAAATATTTTCCCCTGTGTATAATTTAATGCACTTTGAAACGGAAAAAAATAAATAAATAAAAAAAAGGATCAGGAATGCATTTTGTGCTAAGAAACAAAATCTCAGCCGGACAAACACTTGGCTCCACCTTGGAGAATGAAACTGTAATAAAAGTTTATACAATGTTTTCTGGAATTTGGGCAGATTTGGGATTTCTACACCAACACCGTCCACGCCCCCATCGGACCATCGTTACGCACGATCTCGCCTAAAAGAGATTGTTGTTGAGTGAATAAACCCATCAGGAGGCCTGCAGGGACACGGCTTTGTGTGTTTCCCCTCACGCGGCCCGGCCACGCGCTAATTACTTTCCTCTTAAGACAGAGCGAGTTTACCCGCCAACAAAGGTCAAGGATACAGGCTAATTGAGTTGGGATTTTAATTACAGTATGTTTATAACCTCTCAGACACGGCGCAGACATTCTCCAGCCCGGGGTGTGGACGGATGATTTGAAGAATGGAAACAAAAAGGCTGTAAATTGACCTTATTAAAGGTCTCCAGGAGGAAAAAAAAAAAAAAAACAAGAGTGTGGAGAGCACAGGCAAGGAGAAACGTCCAGGGCTGCATGTGGACCACTGGGGGCAATAAATGGACGCCGGGGTCAAACGAGACAGCAGCTGTCAGGTGTGTCCGGGGAAGACATTTATAACTATCGTAAACAGGAGCAGACTTTTTAAGTTGTTGCGTTTTTGTCGCGTCCTTGGTGAGAACAACTCGTTTCGTTTCAGGACAATAGACGTGTGTGTGTGTGTGTGTGTGTGTGTGTGTGTGTGTGTGTGTGTGAACCCTATCTGCTCATACTTCCTGCCATCCTGTGGCCTCACCTCCTCACTCCAACGCCTGTATGCTAATTGACACGAAGACCCAAATAAAAGATCTGCAACAGTGATCCTTTTATTGTTTTTTTTATTATTTATTTCTGTGCTCCTGATGACTGACGGATGTTTTTTTTTTTTCTTTTTTTTCCCAGAGTGTAATTGTGACCCAAGGTGAAGTTTTGTCTTCTCTTCGTTTCTGTCTGCGTTCATTAGGGAGTCCTGTGAAAGATCTGGGATCTGCTGCGCAACAGCGAGAGCACCGGCCGTAGCCAAGCATGTCAAATTAGGAAAACATCGCCGCAGGGACTCATTAGAATAAAAGTCTGCGAGTGTTTATTCATTCGCCGTGTTTTTGATCCAAACCTCATGAAGTCTCCGATTTCAGCACGCATCGCCGACCAGACGCTTCCTCACAAGTCCAGCCAGATGCTTCTCGTGATTATTACTGACACACGGAACAACATCTTCTCAAACCTAAAGCAAACGGCTAATAGCTAGCAACAACTAAGACATTTTAAAGCAGCTCTTTCGGTCTTTATCTCATTTTGCGGCGTTAACAGTAAATCCATTGTTGTTGATTAGTTTCCTATAACAGCAGGACGTGAAGCGGTTTATTCCTTGCTTATTTTCAGTCAAAAGCTTTATCATAACTCCGTCCTAAAAGTTTCGCGTAATATCCATGAGGGGCGTTCGAGTCAAACTGGGACTTGTGTTGAAATTAAGAGGCGCTTCTGTCCGTGTGAACTGTACACACAATTATTCACCTACACTACTTACACATTACATTTACTTTTGATTCTGTAAAGCTGCTTTGCGATAGTGACCGTTGTTAAAAGTGCTATACAAATAAAATTGAATTGAACTACCACATGTTTGGAAAAGTCATTAAAGGAGTTCCTGGGAGGCCAAGTGTTTCAGACAGGAAGTCAGATTGTGGCTCCAGTGTACTGAGAAAACTTTCTACCTTGATGGTGTCCAAGTTCTAGTGAAACACTGGAATAAGTGCATTAGTGTATCAGGAGATTATATAGAGACATAAAGGGAGTTTAACTTTCTGAACTGTGTTCTGTTATTCTGTACAATCAAAAGTCCCACTTTGACTTGAACGCCCCTGTCTAAGAACTAATTACATTTTTTGCTCACCGAAAATGTATCTTGTGTGCACAAATTGAAGAAGAAGAAAAAAAACGCTCACCTTATCTCATCATGCCTCATTTTGGACTTGAATTTAACAAAGTATTAAATATTTAATTTTGTTATTTTAATTAAATACTGGACATCTTTTCATTTAAAATGCTAGACAGGAGTTTCACGCTTTAACCGTTCTTTAAGTAGTATAAAATAATAAATTAAAAGAAAATCCAAAAAAATGTTGTTCCTAGTGTTTCCACAAACATCAGTTTTTTTAAGTAGCTAATACTTAATATTACTATTATTAATTAATATCTTAATGTTACTAATAAATTATTTACAACATGACTAGTGAGATGAAGTAACAACAGATTTGATTAAAGTCACATTTATTACAACAATTTTAACATAAATTATATAATTACACATTTATCCACTTTATCAATGTTTAGACTAATATTCTGGCTTTAATTATGATATGAAAGTTTATACTATTGCCCCAAATTTGGTGTTTTATGTATGTATATATATAGTTGTACAATGTTAGCTTGCTATGTCTAGCGATAACATTTTATGCTAAGTATTATTCACAGTAACGTTTGAAGCCCGGAAGTGAAAAGAAAGTCTGTAAACGTTAACCCGAGTGTTGCTGCTGTTTACTCAGGAAAAATCAGTACGCTCGCTATGAGAAATAATACAATCGCAATTAAAAATAACTCTTCAATAAACCAAGAGTGACTTTATGACTAATTTATCGTCCTTGTATGGAAACAGCGCTCTCTTAGTGCCACCAGACTCGGAACGCGCGTCCGTCCCCCTCCATCAATTTCCCGCCTGCTGCTCGCCAGCCCACGCTGCCGCCCCGCCACAACGCCGGGGAAGTGTCTCCTGGTTGCTATGGCGAGCTCCTTCACTGTTGCCATGACTCCGTCTCTCTTCTCCACCCTTGTGTGATGGCATACCTGGACATTTATGTCTGCGCTACACCCACACTCCTCTGCTCTCCGGTTCAAAGGAGCCGAAAACATCAAAGCTCGATGGACCTTTAGAAAAAACGGTCGAGCAAATAATTATTTATTTCAAAAAGGGCCAGACTGTGAACGCTTTACTCAGGAGGATACCCGAGCACGAGTGAAGGCAGGTGATCCAGGTCCACTATTTGGACAGGATTAGTTTTCCGTACAGGTGTGTATAATTTTTTCAAAGGGAGTCTGATCTATTCGAAGAAGGTGTGATCAGGTATAGTGGGCGTGTCTGATCATTAGGAGGTCACTAAGGAAATGTCACGTGTCCAATACATCCTTTAAAACCTCACACTTTCAGTTTTATGACATCACAACTGGAAAAAAAATGCACGGAAGCTCTTTTCCATCAGGATGTAACGTGAATCTTTACTCACATGTCGGTCTGGACCAGATGTGCACTTTATTACCCGCATGACTTATTTCTGAAATCACTTTTTTCCCCTGCAGACAAACTATTTCCTTATTTTTATAAATTCCATCCAGTGTCATTTGCTTGTTCATTTATGACGTCTAAGCTTTTTTCAACAAAATGAGCAATAATAAACAAACAAACACATTACTTATTCATTTCGAGTTTCCTCTCAGTACCAGACATGCGAAAAAAAATCTCCTCTGAATATTACCCACACCCAACTTCCAACACAGTCCTATTAATAATAACAGACTCGCCGCGCGCGTGTCCATGTGTAGGTGGACGTAATAGATTTGCAAAATGCATTTGTCACAAGGAAAAAAAAAATCGCGCCTCTAATGTAGCCACGTAGCTGTTTATATTTCAGTGAGGAATTCAATTAGTGAAAAATTAAACCAAAAAAAAACCAACAAAAAGCAAAAGTACCGAAGCCATTAGTCAGGTTGAGCACAGAGCAAACAAACCTCTCTCTCTCTCTCTCTCTCTCTCTATACTTAAACAGGATGTTTTTTAAAGAAGAAACACGTTTGTGTAAAAGAGGACTGGAGCCTCTGATCGATATTCCAGCATCTACAGAATACTGTACGCTTCATGTTTCAGTATGAATATGGATAAGGGATAAAATTAACACAGGTGTCAGAAGGCAGGCGAGACAGATGGATTATAGGGGAAGGAAAATAAAATAATCACAAATCCAGCTCGCTATAGATCACACGCGCCGCGTTCGGGTCAAAAATAACCTGGACGCTTATACAACCACATATACTCACACACACACACACACACACACTACACACTATACTGTGTGTGTGTATATGACATGCAGTTTAGCCTCTACCAGAAGTGCAGATAGTATTGTGTACAGTACGAGGCTTCTGGGTAAATAAGGAAATGTATATACAGTACATGTGTATATAAATATAAGATCTCTCCTGATGTTTATTTCTTTCTACACTGTAAAACAATACTGAAGGCGTCTAAATGAACTTCTCCTCTACAGCAGAGGTCATTTGTGGTCTCGCTTTCCAGTGAAGGTCTTCATGAGAGACAGTTTCATCATGAAGCTTGATGGGTTTTACAAAACCCATGTTCTGTTTTCCAGAACAGCTGACCGTCATGACTTAAAATAACATCTGGTTGTTGTTGTTGTTACATAATTACCTAATTCCAGATGTGTTATTTCATAGTTTTAAAATCTCCAGTATTGTTGTAGAATGTAGAAAATAAATCACTAAAACAAAAAACGTTGAATTAAAAGGTGTGTCCAAAGATTCTAATTATTTATTTTTTCATTCTCTGACTCGTTAACCCTCGTTAACCACTAAGCTCCGCCCCCGAAAAGACTTATAGTGGTTCAACTGCAGTTAACACGCTAATACTAAACTAAAGGTCTGTCATGACCGCCATGACCGTTCAAGCACACTCACTATGAAATTATTTATATGAGCACGAAACGAAGAATTCTGACTCGTGCACCTTGAAAGACTAGCATAAGCAAAAACACAACATTATAAGGAAATAATGTTAACGTATTCAGCATTATTTCGTAATGTACAGTACACTAGACCAGACAGGCGCAAGGCAGTAACCTCTAAGCCATGCATCATACAGTAAAGCTCTAGCCTGAGTAAAGTCATCTCTCATAAACACCCTGTGCTTGTCTCCTGCCAAGCTCCGCGTCGAGTCTGCCGGCATTTAGCTGACATGGCTAACATTTAGCGGAGTCTCTCAGCACGCCTCTGAGTGACAGACCGCTGAGGCTCGACTGCCTCTCGAGTACGTCCTCTCGGTCACGTCTCATTCAATCAGGCGCCGGTGACTGAATCAACGACTTCCCAGCAGGCCAGAGTGCTGTGTCTGAGTGATGTTCCTCCGCCACGCCACAGCGGTCACTCACTAAAAAATCACGGCTAAACAGACTGTGAAGTGACCTCGCGCAGAGACAAAGCACCACGCTAGCTGGACAGCTCAGAACAGTTACGATTGACCAGGATCGGATTATTTCTCTCCAACGCATACAGTACACTGGGGCAAATAAGTATTTAATCAGCCACCAATTGTGCAAGTTCTCCCACTTGAAAAGATGAGAGAGGCCTGTAATTTTCATCATAGGTGAACCTCAACTAAAAAAAATCCAGAAAATCACATTGTAGGATTTTTAAAGAATTTATTTGCAAATTATGGTGGAAAATAAGTATTTGG
>JAQMYL010000006.1:25517175-25518617 GCA_030014365.1 Clarias pachynema | reverse complement strand
GACATCACACATTAATCCATATTTAATTTCCTGTGGGGGCCCCCCCCCCCCCCTCTCTCACTCTCTCTCTCTCAGTCTCTCCCTCCTTTTCACTCTGTGTCATCGAACCTTATCAAACCCTCCGTGCGTAACACAACAACATCTCACTGTTTGTTTTTGCCTGCCTGGGATTTTTTTTCACTGTTTATGCGAGGTTCAGGCTAGTCAAGCATAAAGTCCATAAAAAGAGCATTTGCAGTGTGTGTGTGTGTGTGTGTGTGTGTGTGTGGTTTCATGGTTTCAACTGAGAATCATTTTTATTTTGAAATTACACAAATACACACTGTAAAGATAATATTGTAATAAAAAACCCTTGATAATAGCTGTGCTTATTATATAAAGGTAAGAGGGTGCGTGTTTGCGTGTGTGTGTTTGTATGTGTACTGTATGTGTTTGTGCGTGCGTTTGTGCGTGTGTTTGTATGCGTTTGTGCGTGTGTGTATGTGTGTTTGCATATGTGTGTGTGTATATGTGTGTGTTTCTGTCCGTGTGTGTTTGCATGTACTGTATATATATGTGTGTGTTTTTATGTGTTCCTATGTGTGTGTGTGTTAGTGTATGTGTGTGTGCGTGTTAGTGTATGTGTGTGTATATGTGTGTTTTTACGTGTGCGCATGTGTGTGTGCTAGTGTATCTGTGTGTATATGGGTGTGTGTGTGTTTTTACGTGTGCATGTGTGTGTGTGTGTGTGTGTGTGTGTGTGGTCCAGCCCCCACTATTCTTCTCCAAGCTTCATGGGCTGTTATTGATCCAGACATCGATCTCTTATCATGAGCTGTTTTCTGTCCTCTTCATCCTCAACAAAATAAGACCTTTAAGAGCAGTACTAAGTGAGGGTCGTAGGCTAGTTAGCCGGTTAGCTTATACACTTGTCAGTTCCATAGATGATGTTTAGCTAACACTGTATAACTCTGCCTTATTTATGACATTCTGTTTGATTTCATTCTATTTTAAATGAGCTATTTAACTACAAATCTCACTCGCTAAATAGTTTGTAACTATTTATTTATTTACGTATTTATTTAATGTTTAGTTAGACAGTTGTGTTATGTTGGCCTGTAAAACTAGCAAAATAAAACTAGTAAGAGAAATCTGGCCTTCTGCTCAAATGTTAACTCAAGTGAAAGCTACTCTAGTCACTCAACCTTTCTTTCTTTCTTTCTTTCTTTCTTTCTTCACACCTCTTTCAATTCAATTCAATTTTATTTGTATAGCGCATTTAACAATTGTCATTGTCGCAAAGCGTCTTTATAAAATCAAAAGAATTATTTAAGTTTGTATGGAATGTGAATGACTGGAAGTTCAGTATAACAGGAGATGTGTTAAATTAAATGGAGTCCAGTTTTCACACCGCTTTTATTCTGTTACTTTATTTCTCTCTTTTTAGTGCTATAAATAACATA
>JAQMYL010000006.1:25492175-25512175 GCA_030014365.1 Clarias pachynema | reverse complement strand
CATCCCGTCCTGGATTTATCCCACCAAGTGCCTCGAGCCCCACTGGAATATACTCCACACTTTCAACAACCCTGTACAGGATAAGCGCTATAGGGATTGAGTAAGTTGATCTTTGTCCTCTTCTTCTTCTTCTTCTTCTACTATCATTTTCACCACAGTATACTTTAAAAACATTCTGAGCCCGTACGTCCTACAAACTCCTTCGTTCTAATACGTAAATGATCCTGAAAACTTTGATAGCATGGAGATGCTTGAAACCATACTCTGACAGCTTATAGATCTCCATAAAGGTCCTAAACCTGTCAGTGGATGAGTGTTATCTCTCGGTCAGGACATGCGGGACGCCTGTAACGCGCCGTCAACGTGACAAAAGCCTCAATACTAGCGTGTGACAAGTGTAAGAGCTGAACCTTCTGCCTGAGCAGATCCTCTAAATGGAGACGAGATGCTTTCTGGCTGCACGTCCATTAAAATCCACGCCGCATTTACTGGCCTGAATAGCAGCTTTGAGTGGAAACCAGACAAAGAGAGATGTTTTGACGAATGCTCAGGAGCTAATCATAGAGAATGCAAAAGGAAAATGCTTCTGCTTCTTTACAATGTGATAACTCAGAGGGAGAAAATGTCCGAGTCCTTCAGGGACGAGGCTAGGATTTACGAGTCTGAACAGAGTGTCAAAGCGTCAGGGCATGGTGGCGAGTTAAGAGAGCGGCATTATTCACACAGAGGAAAATCGATGTTTCGGAAGATGTGACATGAGTGATGGAGAAGCAGGGATGTTTTTCAGCTGCCTAAAAAAAAGAAAAGATATCTTCAGAATTGATTGCGCTAACATAAGAATAAACTATAATGTAGGAAAGTATTTGGGGCGTCTGGTTGGTCTACAGGTCATGGTGAGGACATTCACCTCCCTGTAGTCCAGTGTTGGTTTACACACCTGAGCACCCAACCATTTCAGTCTTTTTGGAGAGTTTGAGGATTCCAAGAGAGCAAAACTGTCCATTCTCTATCTGTGTGGGAGGAGCCTACTCAGTCCATCCTGTCAATCAGAGCAACACTAGCCAATCAAGCTCATGTATGTGGAAGGGACCAGATAGCGATAGCACTTTCCTACAAGCACATACACTCACACACTACGGAGATAGAAATTTGGAGATTCCATTTAGCCTAATCCTTACACCTTTGGACTGTGGGAGAAAACCTGAGTTCCCAGAGGAAACCCACCAAGCACTGGGAAAACATGCCAACTCCATACACACTGACCTGAAGGCGGGACTCGAACCCTCGACCCTGGGGGTATGCCTTTGTGCCACCATATTCTGAACAAACTCAAAATATTTGCGGTGGTTTGTATTATAAAATCCACAGATGTTTATTACCCGCAGGTCCGCTGTAGGTGTTTTGGATGTTTCCGAAAGCCAATCTGCTGTAACATAGTCACGTGTAAGCAGTGCCATGTCACGGGATGGCCAGGAGGGGTTCAATATTGAAATATTTTCTCTGTCATTTTTTCAGTCTTCTTTAATCATCATGGCCTCTGTGTTTCATTTCCATGCTATTCTAAGGCTGAAAGTAGCGATCAGTGCATAAAATCTCTACTAACTAAAACCAGAAACAACAACAACAACAACAACAAAAAACATGTCAAAAACCCAGGTTTTAATATTTACATAAAATCATCGTAGTAGAAAAAACTAGAGATAAGATCTATATTCTCTTTTCTCTTTTTGTCTCTCACTCACCATGTGTGTGCGTGTGTGTGTGTGTGTGTGTGTGTGTGTGTTATTTTGCATTTATATTCATCTATCCATCTCTGTCTCTGTCGGCCTCTCATTTTCATGCGGGTTGATATATAACGGCAGACGGGAGGAATCTCGATAATAGGATATTTACTTTCTGTGTGAATTGCAAAATGTCAAAATAAAGATAAAATATTCAAACACCTGAACGGGAGCAAATTACATTGTATGCCAGGGCTGCACGGAGACAGAGGTGGGGGAAAAAAGTTAGAGCATGACATTTGGAAAGTGTCAAACACTGAAGGATCTGTAATTTTACTGAATGTGTTATTTATTCAATTCCCTCGGGTTAGTTTCAGCTCTCAGCCAGCGAGTGTGGGTGGAGAGTTCCCTTATATGTCATCTTTAGTTACTTACAGGAACTAGTTTGCTTCGCAGGCATTCCAAAACATTAAATATATAATTATAGACACAGCGTTTTGAGGTAACAGAAATGTTTTTTGACAATTTCTAGGCACTTTGTTAAAGCTGAACGCTGCCTCGTTGCTGACATTCGAGGTGACTAAAGTCGAAAGTGAATTTTAACTTCAGGTTTAACATTTGTCTAGTAATAGCACTATACTATACATCATGATGTACATGCACAAATTTCTGCCAAAGTGAGCACTCATCATACAACGTAAGGCAAAGACTGAGGTAGAAACAAATTATTAGGGATAAATTTAGGTCAAGTCCCATCTGAATAAAGTTTAAACAAGAAATGTACACTGCCTAGCCATGCATAGTGTCCACTGTACAAGTCTCTGGAGGCGGGCTTATGATCTGGGGTTGCTTCAGTTGCTCAGCAACGTTATCTAAACATACAATGAAACTGTAAAGTGGGCGTGTCTGTACATTGAAGATATTTACGAAAAAATAATTTGTGGGGACGTAAGATGAGTAATAGAACACATCAAGAAAGTGTATGGAATTTATGTTTGCCTGTTTGTTTGTTTGTTTGTGCACGCATCACGTAAAAACTGATTAATGAATTTTAATCGGGTTTTCACAGGTGTATTTGGCCGAGCTTGAGGTGACATATAGGCTTTGTTTCATCGCAATCGACCGACAGGAAGAGTATATACACTACTTTGAAATTTAAATGGAAAACGCATTAAAAAAATCAACCTTGAAAAAAATCGTTAGTTCATCTCAAATTTCACCAGATGGCGCTGTACATTTTTCAATACTGAAATTATGAGTGTGCAATTGAAATCTACTTAATAAACCCGATCTCACACCTTCATTCCACACACTTCACGGTTAAACGTGAAACTTTTAGTTCATTCTAAAATTCAATAGATTCAATAGAGTTGTAAATTTTTTTAAACACGCTTATGAGTGCGCAATTAAATTCCACACGGACGAAGCCGCGGGCACATCTAGTGTGGCACCTGAATACTTGAAAGTTCCAGGTTTATAAAACTATTCGCACCATCTTTGTATTTCAAACTTTACAAAGTCACTTTCTCTTCATTGTCAGGGTGCACCCCCCCCCCCTTTTTTTTTTGGTTTAAGAAACACTTTTAATATTTCAGGTATTTTCACCCTGCTACGAGTTCAATCTGCAGTGGCCAGATAATGAGCTCCCACCCGATACACACCGAGGGTAATAAAAGAACAGAAACTCCACCACAATAACGATGTCTGCATCAATAGAATAAATTTCATCATTAGCCTTTTATTACCGCTTCCTTTCGTGCTCTGTTCACACTCACGCTGATGGAAACCCGTTTAGCTCATTTTCAGCCCCGATCATAACCATTCATTACCGCGGCTTTTTCTTTGCTTTTCTTGGACGGTGTTGTAATGCTGCTTTTAATACACTCTCGTTGACCTTCCCTTATGGCTCAGTAGTGTATATCACCTGTATCATGCAAGTGGCCACTTGAGTATTACTTGGGGTATTACATCACGCAGTGAAACACTCATGTGTCATGCTGTTATGGGGGAAAAAATCAACGACTATTAAAATAAAGTAAGCGTATTAAAATATTGATAGGGTGATGGTTTCTGAGAGGAGATATCTGTTTAATGTTTATGGAAGGAGTCTCCAGTGCCAGTGCTTTGTAACACTGAGAGGTAAGGTTGTAAAGTGTAAGTTCAGGTAAGAGGAGTTTATGCTTCATCTTTTCTTTCTTTCTTCTTCCAATAAAACAAAAGTTTTATTAACTTAAAAAAATGAATGGCTGGTGTTGGAATGAGTTTTTCTAGCTTCTATAAAATAAAGTATGTTGGAATAAGAACTAGCTTGTTTTTTGTGAACATGCCGCAATATTAAATGTCGCCTAAGACGATAAAAACACGATGAAGTTCTTTATTTAATTAGGAATTGTTATTGTTGATTAATTTCTGTGTTGTAAGCTGAATAAAATATTTGGAGACATGCTGCTCTGGGGAAATAATCAACTTCGGGGGAAGTAGCCGTAACGCAAAAGTTAATTATTTTCCTAAAACAGCATGCTTGCATTGATTATATATATTGATCACACCGTGAATTTATCGCACCGTGACATCCTTAGTCCTAGTGGCTTCATTCTCCTGTGTGTTGATTCATAATCCGTCCTCCTTTTTCTCCTTTTTTCCAGGCAGCAGAGAAATGTCTCTGCGTCCTCATCACTCACATTACATCTACAAAAACATTGATCTCTCTCTCTTTCTCTCTCTACAGTATCTCAGCCGTATGAGTAATGCTGCTTTCTGAACTCATCACACTGACCTGAAGTGTCTTTAATGTTCCTGCTCCTCTTTCAGTTTTTTTTTTTTTTATGTCTGCGTTGATGTAAAATGAGTAGTATTTTTTTTCTAACTGCTAATTAGCCAATTACCTAGCAGGACGCATTCCTGTAACGTAATGACATACCCTTGTTCACTGCATTGTGCGTTTATATATATATATATATATATATATATATATATATATATAGTATTTTGAACACAAGGCCTTGAGAATAAATGATATCTAAGAATGTAAAGCTCTGGGGAATACAGGACCACAGCTGTACAGTTTATGGGTCTAAGAAGATGGAAGGACTTGATATAGTGAATATAGCACCATGAATTTATAAAGGTAAGGTAACTTTGAATATAGTTAACAGTATAAAGCACTGAAAAATGTACTGGTATATCTCTATAAGACTCTGGGAACATCTGGATCCAAGATTATTGAGCACTGGGTTTGGAAAATACATGACCACATCTGTACCGTAGAGGAAATAATTATTCGATTCCCTGCAGATTTTGTTTAGCCAGTTCTCGCACTTACAAATGAAGGGTCTATAATTTTTATTTACATTTAGGCAGACACTCTTATCCAGTGCAACTTACATTTTTATCTAATTATACATCTGAGCAGTTGAGGGTTAAGGGCCTTGCTCAAGGGCCCAACAATTGCAACTTGGTGGTTGTGGGGTTTGAACCTGGGATCTTCCGAACCGTAGTCCAATGCCTTAACCACTGAGCTACCCCTGGTCTTTTTATCAATAAAAAAACATGATACAAAGGTTATAAATTGAGTTGCAAGTCAAAGAGGAAAATGAGGAAAATCAAGTATTTGATCCCCAAGTAAAACACGACTTTGTACTTGGTAGTGAACAAATCCACTGCACAAATCACTTTAATAAGACACTTTACGAAGCCGCATATTTATATTTTCATCTATGGACCACTGCACAAATCACTTTTTATGCATATTTGCACACCACAGCCGTTTCAAAAATTCTAAATTTCTGTTTTTGACAAATTTCTATGTCTATTTTCTTTTCTATATTTCTATATTTGTTGTACTTTCTATATTGATATTTTGTTCTTATTTGTAAAATGTACTTTGTACAGTACATTTCATTAGTTAATTTAATTTTTAACGTATTTCTTTTATTCATATTTATTTCTTATGTATAAGCTTTTACTATTTTTTAAGGTCACTGGTGGTCGTATAAGCATTTCACTGCATATCGTACTGTGTATGACTGTGTATGTGACAAATAAAATTTGAATTTGAATTTGAAACCCTTGTTGACTAGCACAGAGGTAAGATGTTTTCTGTAGTTGGTTACCAGGTTTGCATACGTCTCAGGAGGGGTTTTTGTCCACTTTTCTTTAAAGATCTCTAAATCCATAAGGTTTCTTGCATGTCGCTTGGCAACTGCAAAATGTTTATTAAGGATAATCTATGAATCACTGGGATTGTCCATCGCTTAGGTTAAAGAAGATGCAGACAACGGCTAGCGCTGATATACTATAAACAGAACTAAACAAGAAACAAGGCTCAGAACATAATGAGATAAATCGCATTAAAGAACAGAAGAGTATAAACTAAAAAACTAATTAATAGATTTAATCAGTTAACACACCAATAACAGAAGAGGGTGGAGACAGGGCAGGACAACAGTGATGGAGGTGAAGGGACATTGGGTGTAGTTTAAACACGATGATACGGTGAAGTCACTCTAACTGCAGAACGCACTTGAAAAACTTCAACAGCAATCGGTTCCATCTTTCCTTTATTCCCCTCGTCTTTTTCATCTTCTTCTTCCTCCACAAGCCTCGGTATGAGAAAATCACCCCGTGCATGCAAATCAGCTCTTTCCTTTTGTCCCTCCATCACACACACACACACACACACACACACACACACACACACACACACACACAAAAAAGTCCTCAAATTCATTGAGGTCGTTGATGGTTTAATCGAAATCTCTCTCATTCACAAGAGTGGGATTAAATCGGGTCCTTGTAGAGACTTCTAAAAAAGTTATTAGCCTAAATATATTCAGGTTCAGACCTTGCATTCGGCACATAATGTTTGAAGCCTCAGCAGGGTGGTTCACCGAGTTAAGAGACTCTCACTAGTTAATTAAAGTAGTGAGGACCTGTTTAACAAAGGTATTTAGCACCTCGTGTCCTTCACGCATGCTTTTAACACATCACCTTCCCTAATGAAGAAATAATGACCGATGGGTTTGCCCCGTCCTGTGGCCTGCGTTCTGCTTCTCTCTCTTCGAGTGGAGTAACGTTCACGAGCTCCTACTCCGGGTCAAGAAGCGTAATTGAGCTCGGACGTGACGTGCGTAAGGATGTAGACAGTGTGTGCTCGGTGTGTTTAATGTCGTCTACCAACTCAATTCCTGCGCAGCGTTTCATCATTTTTGCTGATTCTATATGTGCGTGACATCGGATCGGATGAGGAGCGGTGTTAAGTCTAGCGCCACTGTCTGTCAGAATGATGAACCTATAACGTTTTGTGCTGAAATTTATGTTTTTGGGTGTAAATACAATAAAAAATTTTAGATTAAATATAGAAATTCATTTATTGGAGCAAATAAGTGTGAGGATAAAACCTTGGTCACATTTTATTTACAGGAGAGCGAACGGACATCATGATGCTCCCCCTGGTGTACGCAATAATATAATATAATATAATATAATATAATATAATATAATATAATATAATATAATATAATATGGTAAGTGAATGGAATATAATAAGAGGCTGCACTGGTGCAAGTGCTCATTTATTAGCTGGTGCTGATGAGACAGTAAGAGCAGAAGCCATATCGTTAAATTAAAGCAGATTTGCGGAGATCACAGAGTGAAATATTTACATTTCGCCTTTTATGTCCTGAATAAAAATGTCTGTAAGATGGTTGTGTTAAAAGCTTAAACAAGGGAAGGAACGCAGCAGGATGTTATTTATTATAGTCTGATTCAATTCAACTCCGCAAGTACGTCAAGTAGATATTTTAAAGCAGACAAATTATGCAAATTTTTTGTTTTTTGATTATTTTAGAAAGCCACATGGATGTCTACTGTGTGTGTGTACATGTAAACAAAATAAGAAAAGCACACGCACCCTTCTTTTCTTCTTTAAATGAGCTTTTCTCATCAGATTCGTCTTGTAGTTAAAACATTTGAGCCTTTTTTTGGTTTTGCTTGGTTTGTTTTTTAACAAACATATGAAAGGCTCTAGATTGTGCAGTGTGGACTGACATGTACTTTTTTTTCAGTAGAATATGATGAACAGAGTTTTAGTTCATAATAACCACAAACATGACTGAGCAAAACATTAGAAAATGGGCCACACAGATACACACGATCATGTGTTTTTGTCGTTGTTTTCGGTTGTTTCTATGACCAAAATAATAATAATAATAATAATAATAATAATAATAATAATATGCTCATTTTTAAAGGTAAAGGACGTCATTCCGGTAGTGGTAAAATGTACACATTATAAAAGTTATGATAAATTTTCTTTTATCTGACATATCAGAAAACCCAAAATATACAGTTTGAAGTCTGAAGCCTCCCCGTAAACACACACCTGCAAGGCTTTCATATAAGTGCATATATATATATATATATATATATATATATACATATTTATTTATTTATTTATTTATTTATTTTTATCATCATTGACCTATGCTGTGCTGCCAGCAGGTAAGATAAAAAATAATAATAATAAATTTGGTTTATGGAAACGTTTAATTTTAATTATGGTGGAAACGTTCTGATAGCTCTCAGGCAACCTGCACGTGTACGTGTGTAAATATCTCACACCAGACTGCTTCCTGAATGAGGAAAAAGTCTGAGCTGGTTTCGCGAAAATACTAAGGCTCGTTGTACAGAAGTGTTTCTGTTTTATGGTTATTGTTTGTTAAGTTTGTTGGATTTAGGTTTACTGTGCCGTAAGTAGCAGCAGCTCCACTGTGTGTGGATGTGAGAGTGTTCTTTCACCTGCTGAGTGATGTCAAATATATAACAGGAGCTTCATCTCTGGAAAACACCAAAGTCACCCATCAAGAGAAAGTGAGACTGGAAAAGTGAGACTGGGAAAGAGGGGACTATCCCAGAGTTTGGATCAGTTAGAACATTAAATCCACCGCTTCACTCATAAGAAGGTGCAGGGACGAGTCAGGACAAAGAGGAAAGAGACATGACCTGCAGTGTAAGATTTAGAGAAAATACACACAGCAGGTCCTAATCCGCTCTTCTGATGATCCGGATACGGAGGAAATGAAAATATCTGTGTAACTCTGGTCATGAGGAAGTTGGTCGTCTTCGCTGTACCATAACTTTGGAGGCAGAAAATGGAGAGAATTCTTCCTATCATCCCAAACATACACAGGCTTTATTTTTTACTTACAATACAACGATGAAGTATTTTCCCTTTGATCCTGCTGTAAATCTCTTACTGTAATAATAAGACATATTTTCCCATCATCATTTTATCCTCCATGATTGTTTTTGCCAACTGCGATATAACTTTAGACCTGATTGTGCAGGACGTGAAAAAGGCTGCGATGTCACTCAGTTACATTAATGTTGGAAACTCGTCGATGATAGGGGCGCCAGTGTTTTGGAAAACCTATCATAGAAGAAATCTGTGAATCTTACTTCTAACTTTCATCCCTATAGAGCAAAATCATGACCCTCCTGTATTTGTTCACTGATTTTTGTGTTTTTGACTTTTTTGACCGCTATGTTTTTTATTCACCTGAACCTTGTTAAGTTTAATTATCTTCTTTATTTAAAGTCAGTGTTTCAGGTCTTGTCTTTGTTTGTTTAGTTCACAGTTTTTGGGACAGTTTGGTTTGTTGCTTGGTTTCTCTGGTAATCTTCCCTTGCTCTGGTTTGCCCTAATTGTTGTGAACATTAAGCTTAACCTGATTTCTTAGCCATAGTCATAGTTTTTATGTTTGTACCCGATGATTCATTTTTAGAATGTTTACACTTAAACACCCGCCTGCACATGCATCCTGCCTCTCCTTCATGTCACAGTGCAATGATAATAACAATAATAACAATAATAATAATAATAATAATAATAATAATATTGTTAGAAGAATATAAAAGTTACAGAATGAAAGAATAAATAAACATATAAAATATAAAGACTTTCCCCTCCTCATCATACGGAGAATATTAGCCAATCAGATTGTGATCCTGGTTTTCATAAGACCTCGCCTAGGATGCACAAGATATTTCTCATGAATAACTAGCACTTTTTCGCGAACATGATAAACAACGAGATTATTGCTAATTAGCGTAAAAATGATATTGATAAAAAATTATATCTGATATTGAGCGAGACGATCAATAAAAAGCACTTAATGCTGCCGGTCAGGTCGCACTGTTTATCTGTTATGATGTAACTGTTTAGAATAATATTAAAAGATGTTGAAGCTTCTTACTCGGGTTTGTACACATTGTCTCTATTATAAAGCAATCAAAATATTGTTAGAGGGAAGAAAAGACATCATTATTCTTTTTCTCTCATTTCCTCTCATCCATCACTTATTCATTACAAGAAAGAATGAGAGAAAGTGAGGGAAATGAAATATCAGTGTCTCTGTGACGAACCCATCACAGAGCGAGAAAAGGTGAATAAAACATCCTGCATTCAGATGTTCAGGCCTGCCTTCTGTTATTGCACCATTAAAATCAACGGAGAGAGAGAGAGAGAGAGAGACAGTGAGACAAAGACAGGAAAACAAAGGCAGAGAGCGAGAGATGTATTAGAAAGTAAAAGAGAGAACAGAACAGCAGTGGAATAATTAAGGCAGTAAATTAAATCCGCGGCTTTTGCTGTTAATAAGGTCAGAAATAACAATTTCTCTTCATGAAGCTGTGTTTGTTCACAGAACTGGGGACCTTTTCTAAGAACTAGACCGTCTTCCTAAACCATAATGTTCTCCGATAATTTCGTAAAGATATGTCATAATAACCTATAAAGTGAACATGTTGCAGCAGTGTGGTGATGTTGCAATAAAGGATTTAAGCTATAAAGGAAAACTAGCTTGCCAACATTTACACCTTTTATTGAAATAAGTTTTCATCAGCACTGAAAAAATCCTCCAATCTCACACCATTACCTCACTGTTTTCCATTTCCCTCACCAACCCGCACATTCCCTCACTGTTCCCCTACTGTTATATACCCTGAACGGCATCTACGCTAATTCTTTTCCACCTGTCCTTTCTTTCTCTACCCATCCTGAGGCATCTGGAGATTGTGCAGCTCCAGTAGGCTGAGGCCAAACCTGAGATGATCTTGAGGCGTCCAGAGAAGGACCAGCTCCAGCTGGATTCTGCTTCATGATGGTTTGGATCTACACATGCTGCTCTTGAGCTCCCAGTGATCCAGACCCCATCTGTCCTCGTCCCTGTGCTGAACTGGACTCCATGATAACTAGGACAACTTTTGTTATACTGAACTTCCAGCAGCCTAACACATATGATGTTGTTATATAATTCCTGTTATCCGTTATCACCCAGATGGGGATGGGTTCCCTGATTGAGTCTGGTTCCTCTTAAGGTTTCTTCCTATTGCCATCTCAGGGAGTTTTTCCTTGCCACTGTCGCCCTCAGCTTGCTCATCAAGGACAATCTCAAATTCTCATTATTATCCAAACACATTTTTTCTCACTCATACACACTTCCATGAATTTTCTTTCCTTCTGCCTTGAGACAATGACTATTGTTAACTGTTCCTCTGCATTCCCACACCATTTACCCACCGTTTCTTGAATTATCTCAACACCCTTCTCTGACTATTCCCTAACTAATCCCCCACAGTTCCTTCACTGTTCCCCTTCCCATTCCCCTCATGTTCCCACCGTTCCCTCTGTATTCCCCAATTCCTGTACCCACTCTTCCTTTTCCCTGACTGGTCCTTCACTATTCTTCAAATCCTTCACCATTCCCTTACCAATCTCACTGTTTCCTCACTATACTCTTGCTGTTCTCAAATTCTCTCCACTTTCCCTCAATATTGTCATCACCATTGCTCATTCACTCCTCTTTCCATCACCATTTCCCCTTCCTCTCACCATTCTTAACAAATTTTCTAACTATTTTCCATCATTTCTTTACTGGTGTTCCCAAGCACTCATTACTCCACATGTCACTCTTTGGTTTGGTACTGAGGTTGGCTGACCAATAAGCCATCATGATGCCACCCTCTAGTCCCCAATCCACTAGCTAGTGGCAGTTGGTATACAGTATGCTTCCTCCAAAACTCAGATTAGAGTTCTCAAAGGTTTTGCACCTTGTTAAAAAACTCTATTCGGTATGTTTTTATTAATGAATTGACTAACATTAAAATCACTGTCCTGTGGTGTCTGGCACAGCAGATCCCTTGCGTGTTGTGGGTTGCAGGCTGGAGCCTCCATGTGTTAGAATTGTTTGTCTGGTGATCCCATTGGGCTCGATCAGATTGGGATCTGAGGAATTTGGAGGCCCCTTCGGCAGCCTTGGACTCTTTGCCTGCTAGGCCCCGTGTGCGGCGGGCTGTGGTGCACTGGGTGTTCTGGTGCCTTTCTATTATCCACAGCATTTGGCAAATTGTGCTGCATTTCTTTTCTGTGGGGTCGTACCAGGCAGGCTGGTCTTTGGGTGCATCCCAATGAGTATGGGTGAGACTTGGGTGTCCATGATCCTGTCCACCAGCTTATTGGTATGTAACTGATGGTCAATGTTGTTCAGTTCACCTGGTGGTGGTGTCGATGTTAAAACATGTGCAATAATATTTTATCTGGCTTTCAGTCCAAATAATTTTTCCTAGAATATTTTTCCACGTTCATCAGAGCCTTTTTTTATGCAAGTTATTTTTAGTCTAGCCAATCAGCAGCCATGATGACCAGTTCATCAAAGTCTAAGATGATATATGGAGACAACTGTGCTGAAAAATAGACACATTGGCAACATTATAAATAAACATTAAACATAAAAGAATGACAGAAAGAATTCTTGAACATTTCTTAAAACGACTGATGTTGTAGCAGATGTGAATTTGTGTCTGGATGTAAAACCTGACTTCACTAAACCGTAAAGCAGCAGATGATGAAAAGTACAAAATAGTACATTACACTGAAGTCATAAAAACATCCAATGCGTAGATGATCTATATTAAATACACACGCGAATAGGAGGGGGCGGATAGAAAATGGGCAAATGAGCACTAATCAAACATAGACTTAATTAAAAGACGTCTGCTTAGAAATACGAACAGGAGTAAATTGCAACCTATTAATACGACAATAATTATATCTAGGTTTCCATTCTGTTTATGATGTTGATTAGATTCATTAGGTAAATGCCAACTATACTCTTAGTGCGATAACTGTTGCTATGGAAACTATGGAAATCACGGGGATGCAGTTATAATGGACGTTAAATATATGGTCTATACATGTCAAGTACAGTCAGGTATAGATTATAGCTCCTCAAGGTAAGCATGCCAAGATTAGATTAGAAACTAGAGGTAAATGTTTTTAAAGGCTCCATAAGAGGTGTAGTGCAGAACCCAATGGTCCAATGGTGCAAGATTGTAGTTAGTTGTGACCTGTGAATGAGAGCGGGGTGTCTACAGTATGAGCTCACATTCCTCCAGAAGAGTGTTAAACTGTTTAAAGATGATCAGAACAAAACTGCTTTGGACCTCTGATGCAAGATGGTAAGAATTGACCCCCTGGTGCGTATCGTATGTGCTTTAGGAAAGACCCTTAAAGACATCAAACTGGTTTTGGAATCAGTTGTAAGGGTTCGGTGGCTCTCGGATGAGATCAAGATGAAATCTCGGGGGCTTGTGCACTCGTTTTCTTGACCTCCATCTTTTACCCGCCTTTTCCGAAGGATGACCAGAAAACACAAACCTTTTTTTATGTTGGCATCTTGAAGAAATTATTATTTAGCACCATATAAAATGGGCTCGACTTATGAATGATCATCATTCTTGATGTTTTGGAGGAAGCATGTACTAACTGCCACTATCTAGTGGATGTGGGATTGAAGGGTGGCTTAGTGGCTTAGTGGTCAGCACTCTTGCCTTCAAGTCCGTGTGCATGGAGTTTGCATGTACTGTATGTGCTTGAAAGAATCCGGGAACTCCAGTTTCCCTTTCCCAGTAAAAAATGCCATTTTCTGTGAACTGATTAGTTTTCCAAATTGCCCGTACTGTATCACTGGGTGTGTTAGTGTGTGTGCTTGTGCCCTGCAATGGGTTGGCACCCCTTCCAGGGTTTACACCACTTTGTGCCTAAGTTCCCTTGTGATAGATTTCAGCCCCATTAGAGAAACGTTTTTATTGTAGGTTGTTCCTTTATGTGTGTGTTAGTGATCGACTCTCTCTCACTCATTCTCTATAGTGCAAAATCCACACATACAGAGAACTCTTAACCCTGACAAGTCAGCCAGTCTACCATCTAAATACGAGTCAGCAGTGTCACTAAACACTTCTGAAAATTCTGCGTCGTTTCAGTGACTCACATCTCAAATGACTCATTTCCAGTTGTTGTTGTTTTTCTTTCCCAAACTCTTCCAAGTTGCTGATGTCACATAACAAAATAAAACGTAATGATTATAATCATGATTGTCAAAATTCCTGTCCACAGTCAGTATAGAGACCCTGTTTCGTTTGGTTTTTACTGCACACTGGTCCTGAAAACTCCATATTTCTCAGCACAGCAGTGTACATTTGTGGAGAGAACTTTCCCAATCCCACACAGATACATTACGCTCATCCACTTTGTGGGTTTGTTGGGGATTATTCTGACGCATCACTGGCTGTAAAATAAGCAGGAGAGAGACTGACATCAGCTCAGGTTATTAGATATCTCCTCTCCAAACCCTCCGTACTTTCCAGAGACATGATATTCATCTCCATGCATCTCACAGCCTTTCTCTCCTTCTTTCACTTTTTCTCACAATCACACATTTCCTCATACTTAAAAAAATAGGTTAGAGTACACACTCACCTCCTGTCTCTACACATACAGTAGTTACACAACATTTTTAGTGTTTTTAATGTTTCTTAATCCAGATTAAAAACCACACACTGTGAGAGATAGAGAGAGAGAGAGAGAGAGAGAGAGAGAGAGAGGTGCCCTAATTTCTTGCTCTCAGCCCAAGGGGTCCAGTGTGCCCTGAGCACTTCGGCCTACTTTCTCATGTTTTTTTCCCCACAAAAGCCACTCACACCCAATCTGCTCCTTCTTTTCATTATTCTCACTGACATTCCCTGAATACTGGGACAAACACAGGAATGATATTTCAGAGTGATAAAGAAATATTAATGTTACACGGAGCATTGTGCTGTACGAGTGTAAATAATTATCACCTCATCAGTCTCTCATTTTCCACTGGAATCTGTCAGATCCACAAATTCATAATTTAAACAGATCAGAAATAATACCATATATTTCTAAAATATGTTTCTTTATATGCGACTCTAACAGAATGTATTTCTAAATTCACACACGGAAATATGACGACCATCTAATAAAAGATTGACCAAAGTTTCACCAAACTTTAACCTGATTTTTCTTTACTGAGACTGACACACAGAGGCCACGCCTTCTTTACTGAGACAGACACACAGAGGCCACGCCTCCTTTACTTATACAGACACAGATGCCATGCCTCCTTCATTGAGACTGACACACAGAGGACACACCTCATTTACTTATACAAACAGAGAGGCCACGCCTCCTTTACTTATACAGACACAGAGGCCACGCCTCCTTTACTTAAACAGACACAGAGGCCACGCCTCCTTTACTTATACAGACACAGAGGCCACGCCTCCTTTACTTATACAGACACAGAGGCCACGCCTCCTTTACTTATACAGACACATAGGCCACGCCTCCTTTACTTAAACAGACACAGAGGCCATACCTCCTTTACTTATACAGACACAGACGCCACGCCTCCTTTACTTATACAGACACAGAGGCCACACCCCCGTTACTTATACAGACACAGAGGCCACGCCTCCTTTACTTATACAGACACAGAAGCCACGCCTCTTTCACTGAGACAGACACACGGAGGTCATACACAATACTAGGACAAGTTCATGACCTGAGAAAATAAATTATTTAAATAAAAAAAACACTTTTGTAGGGAAAAAAAAATTATGTCCTCACATTACCTTGGTTAATAACACACACACACACACACACACACACACACACACACTGTGGTTCTGAATGGAGGTGTGTTTAATTTGGGCGCTTTATCAGCTGGATTCACGTGTGGAGTGAGATATTAAAGTGAAATGAGTTTGTTGTGATTTCACTCCTCCTCCTCCTCCTCCTCCTCCTCCGTCTGCGCTGCTGGGAATTGAACCGTCGTCACACTTATCGTCTGCGTATCTGCGCTGGAAAATTGAATCGAAACAAGGGGTGCAAATTAAAGAGCCTGTGAAAAATGGTTTTCAATAATGACGAGAGAGTGTGTGTGTGTGTGCATGTGTGTGTGTGTGAGAGAGAGAGAGAGAGTCTCTCCGCTTGACTGCTTTTATGAGCTCTGGAACAATATTCCGGGGTAATTTGCAGCTACACTGAGGTGTTTTTGTCATGTTGATATAAAACATTAGCCCGTCTCATTTACGCACACTGCCATGTCAGTGACACACACACACACACACACACATACACACTCTTAGGCAAATGATGGCCTGCTGGAGAGAATTAAGTGCATCAGAGCTTACCAAAAAAATTAATTCAGCAGTGTGAATGAGCGAGGTGCGAGCGAATCACAGAAATAATAATAATGCCTGCGTGTGTAGTGTGCACCCATTAGTGTTTGTTACAGATTTAATAGAAGTGTAATTCTACACACACACACACACACACACACACACACACACACACACACACACACACACACACACACACAGGGACTCGGTACTGATCATGCTGAAGACTTTGAGTTTTTGGTCAGAATATAAGAATATAAAGCCTGCAGGCCAAAGCTCAGGTCTGACACGAGGAACTTTAACAACCTTATACTGTACATGTTACTGAATTTATGGATTTTTAAAAAAAAAAATTACAAAAAGAAAAAAAAAGAAAATACAGTAGATAAGGAAATAATGAAAATTGACAAAGGAAAGAAAGAAAAAAAGAAAGAAAGAAATGTGAAAATTACAAAAAAGAAAAAGAAAAGACTATTATGTAAGAAATAAAGAATGAATTAATGAATTAACGAAAGCAAACAAAGGAAGAAAAATCTGTAAAAATGAGAGAAACGAAGAAAATCACTGAATAAAAGCAAGAAAAGAAATTGGAAAACTGAAATAAAAAGAATAAGAGGACAACCGTGTAAGAAAGAAATACGGACAGATAGGCATGTAAAAAAAAAAAGAGAGAGAAGCAAAACTGGATAAGAAGAAAGAAAGAACGAGGTATAATGAAAAAAAACTAAGAACTTAAGAAGAAGCTTAAGGGGATTTTTAAAATTGCCATAAAAAGAAAGAAAGAGAAACTGAAGAAAAAGGGTCAAATGAGAGAATAAGGACATGTGTTAACAACAACAACAACAACAACAACAACAATAATAATAATAATAATAATAGGAAGTAGTGAGTGAAGGTTACAGTATAAATGGTTTAATTGGAGTTGATTAGTTTTAAATGTTAAATTAGATTTTTGATTATATTTCTTTTACATGTTTGTATTTCTCTGCTCTATTTCCTCCTCATACAGTATTTCATTACTATTTGAACATTTACATTAATAAACAGACCCTGGTCTGTGGATACACTGTGTGTCAGCTCCAGAGTGTGTGTCCCCACACAGGAAGTGCATTCAGATGATGGATCTGTCTCACACTCGTGTTCCTTTACACTGCAGAGGTTTTACTCTGAGTGTGTTATGACAGTTGAGGAAAATAGACAAAAGCCACGATTGAAACTCTGCAGGAAGTGAAACCTCGACACATAGTGATGAGGAAAAGAGAAAGAATCTGTGGCCACATGACCTGCTCGGTTTTCTGCGCTGGGAACGTGGTACCTTTTCTATGTACGGTGTCATTTACTCGGATGTCAATTTGCACGCAAAGACGTACGCAAATGTGGCATGAAATGCTTGATGCAACTATTCTTATATAGCACTCTTCTGAAACACAGCACTTCACACGTACAGTAACATCCATCATTACGACCATTCGATCACAGAACAGGAGACGACAAAACCTACCTACGTAAGTAAAAGTAAAGAAACCTTAAGTCAAATATTACTCAAGCAAAAGTAAAAATCCTCCTTTTACTGATTCTACTTGAGCAAAAGTACAAAAGTGTTCACCATCAAATTTACTTAAGAATCAAAAGTACTGATGAGTTTGTATTAGTATTGTAGCCTTTAAGTCATAATAAAGTCTCTCTCTCTCTCTCTCTCTCTCTCTCTCGACTGTAGAGGTGCTGTTCCGTCGCCATCTGTAACCATCTCAACTTCTGATTTCAAACACCTGCTACATGATCAGGGAAGGCAAATCATGCAAGTATGCATAACATTACTGCTTCAAATACTACACACCACTGTAGGTATGTAACGCAACGCCATACAGAAATGTAGTGAAGTAGAAAGTACAGATATTTGTTGAAGGATGTAGTGGAGAAAAAGCAAAAAACGTTCACTAATAAAACTACTCAAGTATTAAAAACCTTTCACCTCTGCCCCAGAGGAACCTGGTGTAGACAGATCAAAAGGATCGGATTCATTAGTCAGTCTTTCCTCTTCTCATTAATGTACATGAGGACATGAGTTTACAGCTGCTGTAATGTAAAAGGAGAACATGAACTAACTTGTTAACAGACTTCAAATAGAATGCGGTCACTGGTACTTCAAAACATCAAAACGGTGAAACTTCAGCTTTCACAGTATAGTACAATATTCTACACAGTATAGTGTTTTTTGTTGTTTGTTGGCAAATAGATCAAAAGATTTAATTTCTAAGTGAACTACAAAAACTACAAAATGAAGTAGGCGGAGTAGAAATCAAAATCCAGAAGGCAAGACAGAAACGGTTATCAAATGCACAAAGTTACACGAGTAGTTTATGGGCGTCAGGAATAACGACCCTCAGATTATACTTACACACACATCACAGGTTCGTCAGGTTCAGGGTCTTTATGCCTGTACTGTACGTGACTGAATCCGAGGGCGGAGCCTGGTGGCCATATTGCTTAACTCAAATCTAATCAACGCTGTTTTTAAAGCTCTACTTTCCATTTTTCTGAAAGAATCAGTTCATCATAGATTTCTCATATAAAACCTACATGTAGCAAAGTGAAATGAATATGATCATTTACTTTAATATTACATTATTTGAGGTTTTATTCTATTTTATAGAGTGAATTTATGGGTATTTTAAAGTCATGTTCATAAACTATTGTACAGCTCAAAGCAAATTTGTTCATTTTAATTGTCTATTGTGAACGCATACATTTTTAAAAATTATATTTTAAAACCTCAGCCTGGAAATAATTAGTGTAAGCAATTTACTGCTGGGATTAATAAAGTTCTTAAGTGCTCAAAGTGCTCAATGGAAACACACACACACACACACACACACACACACTGTATATATACAGTACTGTGCAAAAGTCTTGATACCACCCCCTCATTTCTTCATATTTTGCTTCCAAACAGCCAGACTTTCTTGCATTTTTAATGCAGTCTTGAGGAATAATTCTCCAGGCTTCCTGAAGGACTTTTTAAAATTTATTTCATTTTATTTTTTAACTTTTTTTTTTGTCTCTCATTTTCAGTCCAATCCCTGTACCTGAGGAGTTTCAGAGGAATATGTTTTGTTTGTTAAGGCACACAGTGACCTATGAGTCATTCAAGCATAAAAAAACCCATCTAACTAAAGGCATGAACCAGTGAGAAACAGGTGCAGATGGTGCCAGATGATCGGGCCGGTGATTAGTCCAAAATGTGATTCGATGCAATACAGTGGTGTCTTAATATGCAAGTTACGGAGGCAGTTTGGGCTTGATTACAATTAAATGTTCATTATGTCTTCATCATAGTTCATCATGCAGTCTGTTGAATGTCTTCTCTCTCTCTCTCTCTCTCTCTCTCTCTCTCTTGCTCTGTATATGTATAAATGTATACTGTATATATATTGAGGTCAGGACTCAATTGGAGGATCCAGTGGGAAAACCTCAGGATGTAACAATATCTCAGGATAAATCGATATACGTAGACATATTGCCGAAAGTATTCACGCCTACACATGCATATGAACTTGAGAAATATCCAATTCTTAATCAATAAGATTTAATATGACGTTGGCCCCGCCCCCTTTGCCACTATAACAGCTTCAGCTCTTTTCTGAAGAGGCTTTCCACAAGGTTTAGGAGTGTGTTTTGTGTTTATGGGAATGTTTGACCGTTCTTCCAGAAGCACATTTGTGAGGTCAGACACTG
>JAQMYL010000006.1:25430450-25441696 GCA_030014365.1 Clarias pachynema | reverse complement strand
TTTTATTTTTTTTAATTAATGGCTTAAAAGATGAACGCTAAAGTGAATGAATACACTCAGTCGATGATCCCTGTGTGAGTGAACCGTCTGTCCCTGTATACAGCCACACAACACTACATTCACACTAGCAGGCAGCAAGCTAGGATATAAATACTACTGTAAATGCTTGACTGTTGATTAGCAACGAGCGAGATTAACAAAGTGGGATAAATGTTCTAGTACATGTCCTTTTTTTTTCCTTCTTCCTTTCAGGTTTTCTTTTTCCTCACAGTGTTTATGTCTGTACAGATTTACTGAGAGGTTGTATATGATGATGATGAAGATGAAACTGCAGTTGTAATTTTCCCCCCCACTTTTGCACATCAATGAGTAAATTTATTTCTTTAATATATGTTTATATTGTCTAACACTCAGGACTCACAGTTTTTAATAAAAGTTATGTATCTAACAGCAAGGCTAATAAACTGTTATTTATAAGGTGCACATTACTGCATTACCATTATAACTTTAAATCAGACAAACAAACTAATTAATTAATTAATGATCATTTGTTTAAGATGTTCCATATGTCTATTTGTAGAAATGGAATGAAGTGTCAAGATTTGACCCTGCAAACAAAACTGCAAACCATCTGTCCCCATGTTAATTAATCAGTCCCAAGACGCATAAACACATATATACATACATGCCTATCTATCTATCTATCTATCTATCTATCTATCTATCTATCTATCTATCTACTGTATCTATCTATCCATCTATCGATCTATCTATCGATCTAAACACACACAAGATATAGCTTTGAACAACATTTTATCTTGTACAGTGTTAAATAAAGATCTCCATCATGTACACTTGCAATGCTACTGTATACTCAGCCAAAACATGTGCTAAAACATGTCTCACCTACTGTAGATGAAACAGTAAGTTTTCAGATAGGATCATATGACACTATTTTTCATACGATTTGATGCTTCTTATCTACCGACCCATGCTTAGTTTTTTGTAAATATGCATAAACATTTATATTTTTGTCAGATAAAAAGAAACACATTTGCTAAATACAATTTCACGCCCTTTTATGTCTGTAGTGTCCGTAACTTTTTTTAAAATTCAAATCTTTGATCCTACAGTAACTGTCATTCAGATTTTCAAAATAATCTTTTTTTTCTAAATAATTGATATTCAGAAATCTAAATTTTGGGCAATTTAGATTTCACATGAAAAGACATAAACCTGAAAAATCGTATTATTCTAAAGTGTAAAATTGTTAAGATATTGCAACGTGAATTTTATAAGGTTACAGACACTACAGAGTTTTTATATAGATACAGTAGATAGATTGAAGACCTGATTGAAGTGTATCGGTGTACGGTAGGTGTTACCGCCTTGTGCCTTGTGACTGTACTATCTGAGTGAGGACTGAGTGTGGAAACGCTGATGGATCGTGGTTCCTCGATCTTGACACTCAGCTGGTTTGGATTATTGACTGAAAGCTGTGCTTCTTTCTGCCGGATGGACTTTTGCTTCTGGACACTTATGTGTAAACTGATGAAACGTCCAAACATTAACAGTGATTAAAGTAACTAGTAAACTTATGGAACCTGATGCTTTAAGGGGAGGGGCTTACGGCAGCATGGCATGTGGGCTGAAGTGAACCGCTCTGAGAGAAGAGTACGAGAGAAAGCTGGAGACTCTGGAAGGACACTCATGAGTTCGATCAGTAATGACGTAATCGCCGCATTGATCCTGTTGAGACGGAAAATGAGGGAATCCTGCAGAGCTGAAGGTACATTCAGGTGAAATAATGTCACTTTGGGTGCTTTTACCTGTCACTCTGCCTCTCTGCACCATCTCGGGAGTATGGATTGTGTAAGTGTCTAAAGATCCATTACTATTTACGGACATTTGATTAGATTTGCATTATTGTTTACAATTATAATTTCCTAACCTAAAGTTAGGTTGTAATATCATTATATATTAAAAGTAATTTAAGTTATAAAACTTACTGCATGTGTAATGATATCATTTGCTTTGAACGTTATGTTGAAAGTTTTACAAAGCAACATTGTGATCTAATTCATGAGATTAAATTTACATTTAAAGCAAACTAAACTAATATATAGGAAGTTAGACAGCAAGAGTCCTTCACTCTCCAACCACAAGACTAAATATTAATATCATAATTATAATAAATATATAAATATAATATCATAATTATAATAAAATCATAATTATTATTATTAATATTAACAGCATTGTGTGCTGTTATAGAAAACTAATTAACAACCCCCATGAAATACTTACAGCGTTTAATGTTCTACATCTACAAGGGACGTTCAAGTCAAACTGGGACTTTTGACTCTTCACCATACTGTGCTAGAGGTCTTGAAGTCCATAATTGATAAATGAATATTCTCTAAGAAAAAGGAAATTTCGCCATATCACCATTTCCTTTTTTTTTGGTAAATTGCACATTTATATTAATTTATTTTATTAATTAAGTGGTTATTATTCGTAGAATCTTGAAGGGTGCTCTTACAGTAAGGAGAAAATGTAATGTGTACTTTTATGTGCACTACGATGTGAAGAAATGTGCTCTAGTGTATAGTTATTGTGAATAACAGCATGAGTTCCATGTTGTAGTGTTTTCTGTAAAAAAAAAAAAATCATAAAAACATATCTTCTGTATCAACCAAAAGGAGTTAAATAAAAATCAGTTCAGGTTTATAAGTGACATCTTTACCTCCTTTCTGCTTTTCAGTAGGACAACAAACAGTCAGGCCCATAAGTATTTGGCCAGCCATATAGTTTTTGTATTTTTGCCCTCTGTACGCTGTCACAACGGGTTTAAAATGAAGCAATCAGAATGCGACTGAAGTGTAAACACAAGTTCACCAGTTTCACAGGCTCAGAAGTAAGTTTCATGACCTGTTGTGGCTTGTTTGTAATTAATAAGATAAAAGGTCTGAAGTTCACTACAAGTGTTGAATTTGCATTTGGTAGCTGTTCAACTGCTCATCCAGCCGTAGTCAGCTGTATACACATCCATCCATCCATCATCCATTCATCTATCATTAATCAATTTATCCATAAATTCAACAGAAAACCATTTCCATCCATCCATCCATCCATCCATCCATAAATTCAGGATTATACCCATCCATTCATCCATCTATTCACTGAACTTTTCACCAATCATTCACAAATCCAATAGTATATCCATTGTTCCACCCATCCATTCATGCATTCATCCACACAGGCATCCAGCAGTATGCCCACATTTCCATCCATCCATCCAGCATTCCATGAATTCAAACGTATACCCATCCATTCATCCATCTAGTCATTCATCTATTCAGCAACCTCTTCACCCATCATTCATAAATCCCATCATGCATTCAAATTCATGACATTATCTCATTAATTAAAGATGTTTACCAAAACATTTTTTGTTCTTTTCTCCCTACTGTTAAAAACTGTTAAAAATCACAGCATTTTTCTTCTTTTTTTTTTTATTATTATTTATTGCAAATCCAATGTGGTGGTGTATAAACACACTAAGTAGATTAAAAAAAAAAAAACTTTATTTTAGTTAGAACTGAACGTGAAAATAGCTCAAAATAAATGACTGACTGTAAAAGTTCAGCTGGAAGCTGGCATCGTTGTCTGCTTAGGTTGTTAATATCACACTAGATCAAATACAACAACTAACAATCCTTTATCCCAACAGCTCTGAGACAGGAAGAGTAAAAACGTAGAGTTACTATTTAAACCCAAAGTTTAGGCCAAAAATATCTCTCACTTATTGCCCAAGGATAGACGTCTTTACTCGACCCACTGTTTGGATTTTTTTTTTTCTTAATGCTTTACTGGATGTCTATGGATTTATATTCCTCTGTTTTTCTTATTGTTACATTTTATCTGACTTTCTTTCTGTTTGTACAAATTTTACCCTGGTGTTCGACCTCCAGTTCTATACACATTGTCTAAGGGTAACACCTTTAGTTTTAACACTACAGTAAATCTTCGTCATTCACACAGTTGGCAGAGCCAATTGTACACTGAAGTATTTGTGGTGAGGCTTTGTAAACTTGCTAAGGCACAAATGCAAATATGAGGGCCGTTCAAGTCAAAACAGGACTTTTTGACTGTCAATTGGATTTGCACCTTCATCAATCAGAAGTTTCGCCACAAGTCCCAGTTTGACTTGAACACCCCTCATAGTGTATTACGTTGAAGTTATTCTCTGTTCATTGATTGATTGGAAATTTACTGTATGTGCAAAATCTGTTAATGACAATCACGGTCCTAAAGCTACTCTAGCAATTGTTGTGCTTGAATCAGTTGGCTGTCCGTATGAAGTCATTCTCAGCAGGAGGAACGAGGGGTTCCCAAGTGTTTAGAACTCCAATCAATTCAATACAAGTTCTTCTCATAGCTCACAAACGTCACACACTAACCATACCCTGGCCACTTAATTCCATATGTTAGAACTCAGGAATAATGCACAAATATAATTTTGCCTATCAGCTGTAGAAAGCGTACACTGGTTCCTCCTGCAAATCCATGGACTCGAACTTCAATACAAAGGTCATAAACACAACTACTTACCATCTGTCATTTCTTTCCTTCTGTTTTATTTTCCCTCCACAGATATGCCATGGCAGTGTATAACCAGCACGTCTACCCTATAAACAACTGGTAAAGTTAATGACTTTAACATACTTTGCTAGTATAAATCATGTTTGTATTTTATTTAATAAAATAAAATACAGCAAAACTGTGACTATTATTATGGGATGTAGAGTATATCGACACAGTGTGACCAGAAAGATAGCTTCATTAAAAAAAAAAAGTAGTTTAGTGCATTTTGCCAGGGGAAACGGTTCGAGTAAACCCAGTCTTACATGACCTCGTACTCGCAACTCCTCGAATAGTGAGACACCATTCAGACATTTATGTAAGCTGTTATACGTGACTGCTGTATTCTCTTACAAACTGAGTTCTACTATTTCAAGCTGACCTTTGACTTGTCTCACATGATCGCCGTTGTGATTATTGATGTGACAAGGAGGCGATAAGAACCGGATGAAAGTCTGTAAAGTCTGTAAAGTGTACAGGTTATGTGTTTGTGCTGGATTGTGGAAAACAACAAACATTTTGTATAGCCTGTAAACTAGACAGAAAATGCATTGACCATGTAAATTCAATTCAATTTTATTTATATACGCTTTTAACAATATGGTCATTGTCTCAAAGCAGCTTCACAAAAATGAAAGAAATTTAAAAAAAGAACATTTGCCCTTTTCACCTACTGACTCATCCCTATGCTGAACTGGACTTCATGCTAATTTAAAGAACTTCTGTTATACATGTAAAAGGGGAAATCTCTACGAGTGTTAAACCTGGAAAATAAGATTAACAAACATGAGTTTTTACAATTTGTTATGAAAGTGAGTTATTTTTCCACCACATAAGAACTTTGTTTATAAATTCTGTCTAAATTCTGGTACACACTTCCTCTATTGAGCAGTGATACATAAAACTTTTGAGTTTTTCCTTGAAAATTTTGAGGTTTTTTTTCTTGAAAAGTTCGACTTACAACTTAAAACTTTTGAGCTTTAAACTCAAAAATTCCCTGACCCTCTTTTTTTTAAAAATTATTATTATTATTCTCATATTGGCCCTAATACAAAAATCTGAACTCTGGTTAAGATTGTAACCAGAGCACTACTGTACTGTACATACATTTGGTTAAACTGAAGCAGAATTCCTCAGGTATAAAACTGCTAAGTGGACAAAAATAAACATCAGAGAAATATGGATGCTTAGGATATAAACTGAGTGTGTGTGTGTGTGTGTGTGTGTGTAATACAGGGTGTATAACTCGTCCTGTGAGGAGCCTCTAGTGATGCAGGCTGGACAGTTTCGCTGCTGCACTCTGGATAACATCCCTCTCATCAGGTAACTTTCTACTTATTAAAAAAAAAGTATAATATCAATATAACTTAACATCATATAAAGCAACATAAAAAAAATAACCAAACACCATAGACAAATAAATGAATGAATAAATGAATAGCTTCTAGACTCTGAATAAAAGAAGTTATACACGAAAGTTGTTATACACTTCATGACTTTAGTTAAAGCATTAATATTTTTACAAAAAGTATTTTATTTCACAACACATGATTATAGTTTGTAGTTTAAATCTATTTAAATATTTATTACTTCTTTTTACTTAATAAGTGTATTTGTTTCTTTATGTTTTCATTAATAAATTAATGTTTTAAATTTATTTTTGTTTTATTATTTTTCATATAATTACTTTTTTTTTTTTTTGGTCCAGGTATTTTAGTTCAGACATTTTTTTTTCTCCATATTAAATAAGCAAAGGACAAACACACACTGTATTCTGTTTTTTCTTTTTTTATTATTATAATGAACATCATTTAGTTTCCACTCTGAATAAATTTATCTTTGAAGTAGCAAACATAAGTTTCTTTATTAAATACTGTATATTTTTTATAAATCGAGTCAGTGGGCATTTTGTTTCTTTTATTAAATCTCTAAAGTTTAAAGAGCTGAAGCTGAGCGATGTGTCTGTAGAGTGGAAAACTCAGGGCTTGTACAGTATAAACACAAACTGGCCCTACAGACGACATACAATTATTTCCTCAAGCACACAACCATATAGAAGGGAAATGTTTTTCCACTGCACCTTTAATGTGCAGCATGAGTGCTAATCTTGGGACAAATATGGGTTTCATTACATCAGCGTTTTTATTTTAAAAAGTGAACTACATCAGTTTGAGCCAGGAGCAAATGTACTCTCTCTCTCTCTCTCTCTCTCTCTCTCTCTCTCTCTCTCTCTGTACAGTAAGTGTGGTGTGTTTCCTCCAGAGAGTTGCTGGTTTAGTCTCCTCTGCAGTATTGGATCATTTATGAGTGAGTGACAGCATATAGAACTTTTGAAGTTGATTTCCATCCACTCGTTCATTGTCCAATTTATCAGGAAGACCTGAACATTCATTCAATTATCTAATCAGCTAATCATGTAGCTGCAATAGAATGCATCAAATAATGTGGATCCAAGTGAGTTAATGTGCTCCAGTCATGCTGACTTATGTATGTATGTGTGTGTGTGTGCATGTGTGTGTGTAGTGATGCTGATCGGTCTGATCCGCTACGCCCAGGTGTTGGAGCAGCAGAAGCAGGACAGTGTGTTGAACATGACGGGGCTCTGCTCAGGATGGCTCTGTGCTGCAGGACTCAGCATGGTGGGAAACTTCCAGGTACGGAAGCTTTAAAGGGACATTTTTTAATCACTGGGGCTAGTGGGGCAGGATACTGTAAGTTTCACACTGTCTGTCTGTCTGTCTGGTTTTCCACCTGTCTGTTTGTGCCTTTGTCCCTTCATTTATCTATTTATACAGTACTGTGCGGGGGGATATTTATGTGGCAGGGTATGTACTGTATGTGTACTCATCAGATAAGGCAGCAGGTTCCCCAGTGGACCACTGGCTAGAAACCCCACCGTGACCCAGGTTCCGGTCCAGGCGTAATTATCAGCATAGTATCAGTGGTATGAGCATTTCAGAGATGTGTTTCAGTTGAAAAATATAAATATATATTGATTTAACATTGTATTTGCAGCATTGTACTGTATAGAGGTCATTCATTCAACGTTATCCCAGTGACATATAGTCAATGTGGGGAATACTAACTTAAAAAAAATTAAATAAATCCAATGATGTTTCAAAACAAATGTTGCCAACATTTTGACAAGCAGAAATTGTTAGCAGAATACTAATACTACTAAATTGTGTGTGTGTGTGTGTGTGTGTGTGTGTGTGTGTGTGTGTGTGTGTGTTGCAGGTAGACTTTGCTAAGGTGGTGCACTACGTGGGAGTGATTCTGGCCTTCCCAACCAGTTTGCTGTTCGTGTGTGTGCAGACACTTGTGACTTACCGTCTGGCAAAAACGCGCCCACACTGCCGAACCGCCCACCTCCGACTCACCCTCAGTCTGCTCGCCCTGATCACACTCCTCCTCTGTATCCTTTACTGAAAAACAGAGAGAGAGAGAGAGAGAGAGAGAGAGAGAGAGAGAGAGAGTCTCCTCTGAATAATGTGTATCATAACTCACATTATAGTTCCAGTTTAAGCTCCGGTTTTTAGGATCCACAGCTGATCTATACTCCTTAACCCTCTGTGCTCCAGGTGCCGTGTTCTTCCTGCAGGACAGCTTCATCCTGCAGCACGCCGCCGCTGTGTGTGAGTGGCTCTTCGTCATCACCGTGCTGCTTTTCTATGCCACGTTTGTTTTGGAGTTTTGCTCGGTGTCTGAAAACACTTTTGTGGTTCTGATCCAGAGAGGGCAGCTTCAGGGTCTTTCTCAGAACCAGTGTAAGGAAGAGAAAGCTTGATCGGTCAGTCGGTTTTAGGACTCGGATTAACATATCAGTGAGGGATAAAGGTTAATGAATACTCTGTGACTGTATGGATCAGCTGTTTCTGTCCAAACATCTTCAAATGGACTGCACAAGCCTTGGCTCTATGATGAAGTGCGAGATTCCTCTGAATGAAAGCACTGAAAGGAACAAGGTGCGATTCTTTATATTTAATACACAGTACAATGTTATGTATCATATTCTTTACGCAATATTTTTTTTGTGTGTAAAAATTTTAATAAACAATAAATGTGTATTCCTGTGTCCTGGGAAAGTCTGTTTATTATTTCTGCTTATAACAAACGTTACACGTCTTTAGTAAACTGTAAATATACACCAATCAACCAAGGGCCACCAAGGATTACCACCCATACATGTTGGGAACAAAGTCCACTCTTACTGGAGAAAGGTCCATGAAGACATGGTGTGTTAAGTTTGGAGTGTATCCTACACAGAGCCCTGACTGAACTTAACTCCACTGAAGCAGCAGCTTTGGGATGAACTGGGAAAGACTTCCCAGGAGACTGTGAACAATACGAGTACACTACAAGACAAGCCCATACGAGTGTGTTTGTCTGGTGTCCTCATACTTAAGCCACTCAGCCCCTTTTTCTATGGTGTCGCACATCATTTGTGTTTTAATAATGCAGTATATCTCACATTCCCAGTAAAACCCACGGCTTCTTACTAACATACATCCATTGCAGCAATGTCCATTTTTGTATTTTTTCCATGTAAGGTCAAAGTGAAAGAGTCTTAATCCTTGAGTGTAATCAATTGCAATAAAAAGGGCGCCACCTGCTGGGGAAATAATATATTTACAAAATCCAGATAATAAACTGAATGTCCCAGGGAGAGCTACTGTATGCAGCTAGTAACCTCTGCTAAAGATAAACACAAACCGTTTTTTTTTCTTCTCTGAAGCATTAAACTGAGGAGGAAAATCTTACTTCGAAATTCTGAAGTATACAGTCACTGACTCACTCACTGTCTATATCGATTTATCCAGTGTACAGGGTCACGGGGCCTAGAGCCTATCTGGAGCATGAAGCGTGGTACACCCTGAATGGAATGCCAATCCATCGGCTGGCACACACACACACACACACTACCGTTAATTTGGGAACGCCAATCAGCCTAATCTGCTTGTTTTTGGACTGCAGGAGGAAACCGGAGTACCTGGAGGGAACCCACCAAGCACGGGGAGCACTCCATGCACACAGACCCCAGGAATCAAACCCTGACCCTGGAGGTGTGAGGCAACAGTGCCAACAGTGCCAAGCCACCGTGCCACTCTGAAGTAAACAACTGTTTATAAAATGATCAGCAGAAGTCACATGGTCTAGAATTCATTAACGTTTAATTGATAAATTGAATTCATTTTAGAGTCATGCTTAGTTTGGAAAAATTAGAGGAAGTCTGTTCTCCTTCTAACCATGAACTGTGAGATCTGATAAAGGCTCATCCTGACATCATTTTATATTTTTTATTGACATTTTCTTGCATTTCCAATGAACCCTGTACTGTTAAGATGTCAGGTGATGCAGATGCTTGTAATAATATTTAGCTTTTCTCCTCAGGTTTATCTACCAGATATGAAATCAGTTTTTAAGCAAAATTATATATTATTTTTTCCTGATCTGATTAAGTGAGATAATCACTTAATCATCTTTAATTAAGGGAGTTGTTCAGCTTTTATTAGTTGCCTTTTACTGCTGCAGGTGATGTCTGGAGGGAAGAACTGAATGGAAATATAAATAACTAAAAGGGGATGAAAGATTATTTATTGACTGATTGGTTCATTTTTAAGCTCTTATTTATTTATTTACTTATTTTTGGAAAGCAGACACAAGTCTAGGCGACTTGGACGGGGATTTTCCTGCAGCGCGCGACAACGCCACTGACGTGACGTCACTAACGCGCCGCTGCCGGAACTCCCGGTGTGTGCGCCGGAAGTGCTGCTTTTGTTCCTGACGGAAGATTAGCCGTGTTGCACGGTTACCATGGTAACGGAAAACACTCACCGGAACAAAAAGTGAGACGCGAACAGTTTTTAATATATATGTATAAATATATATATAATTCCACATCAGGTAAAAGCTTTTACATTTCCCCTTACATGTTTTTATTATTACACCAAATATCTCACATATTTAACAAAACATTAACTGAGTGATAATACAGGAGGTCAGACTGACTGGGTTCAGCTCATTTAAAGTGTCAGCTCATTTAAAGTCTAAATAACGTCAAGATACTGTATATCATGTCTAATCATATTGTTAAATATATTTATAGTCATTATTAATAATGTTTCTTAGCATCTGGGGACCAACATAAATTGTATGTGCTTGTTTGTTTGTTTGTTTGTTTGGTTGTCACTTTGTTTGTCAGTTTGTTTATTCGATTCAATTCAACTTTATTTTTATAGCGCTTTTAATCTGTCAGCTTGTCTCATAGGCTGTCTCTGTCTTAGTTTTTTTGTTGTTTGTCTGTTTGTTTATTTGTTTGTTTGTCTGTTTGTTTGTTCAGTTACTTAGCTATTTACCCTCAAAACCAAAAAAATAATAATAATTTGCTTATATGGAAGCCCTCCTTGTGTGTGTGTGTGTGTGTGTGTGTGTGTGTGTGTGTGTGTGTGTGTATCAACAGGGAGGATTCAGACTTGTATTTGGGTTTTCTGATATGTCAGGTAGAACGAAAAAGTTATCATTACTTTTATCTTCTTCTTTGTCTTTCGGCTGTTCCCTTTCAGGGGTCGCCACAGCGAATCATCTGCCTCCATCTAACCCTA
>JAQMYL010000006.1:25308177-25323910 GCA_030014365.1 Clarias pachynema | reverse complement strand
ATTTAATGTTTGTTTGTGTGTGTGTGTGTGTGTGTGTGTGTGTGTGTGTGTGTGTGTGTGTGTGTGTGTGTGTGTGTGTGAAGTGTGATGAGATCTCAATGTAAATACACCATGTTCCTGCACGAACCTAGAGTGTGTAACATATCTGAACAAACAGCATTATGAGGACTAAGGAGCGATCAAACCTAATCCAGGATGAGTTTGTGGAAAACCGATCTATCAGGGATTGAGTTAAAATCAGACACGACTCTGGAGGAGGACGTGGACATAAAGCCGGTGAGAGAGGAAAAAGAAGCAACCAAGGGGCTGAGGGTCATCCTGAACATGATGATGCTACCACCACCACCACCACCACAACGCGTCACAGCCGTTCTCAGCCTGTCTCAGCCAGTCCTGGGTTTCTGTGACGCGTTTGCGCTTTTGTGCCAAGTCCAAAAAGTACAATTTCATTTTTCATCTCATCCAACCAGAAAACATTTTACACAGGTTTCATCCAACATGCTTTTTTGGAAGAATGCGCTATAACTCTCCCATAAATCCCAGCGCTGTAGCGTGTCCAGACTGTTGTTGTCCTGTCGACAGGTTCTCCCGTCTGAGCCGTGGATCTCTCCGGCTTTTCCACAGTTACCCTTGGCCTTGATACTAAAGGAGTTCTTAGGTACTTAATTTTTTATTTTTTATTTTTTTTTAAACTTTTAGAAATCATCATGGGACTCAGCAGTTTTGTGGATGGATGCGTGTGTGTGTGTTCTGAAGCCCTCGGCTGGACGCTGGACGTAGAGCTCGTCTCCAGGATCCGCACTGTGCTCCCATTTTTCTTCCCTTGGCCTCCGTCCCGCTCCTTCTCTTCCCTTCGGAAAGTACACTTTAATATGTGATGGTGATCTATTAGAAAATAATAATGAGCAGGGATATAAAAGCCTGATGGATGAGTGTCGGGTTGCCCTGAGACGTGCGGTGCGGTCGCCGCGCTCCTCTCTCGCTTTCTCCACACACTTCAACAAACAGTCTGGAAGCGTCAGCAAACCACCAGCCTGATAGATTGAGACTATGGCATACGGTGTGTGTGTGTGTTAAACTCCAGCCAAACCTGTTACCATAGTAACCACACTGTTGCTCATATTTAATACTTGCTAATTGGACTAACATCATGGGTTATCAGTTTTGAACCACAGTGTGAATGACGAGAATTTATGTAGACGTGACCTCGCAGCCTGAGCTTGTGCCTAGCTCCGCCCACAAATAAATTCAGTGCTGAGAGTTAGCTAACTACTTAACTAACCAGCTCAATACCAACTGTTGATCAGCTAGTTCGCATTTTGATTGAGGTTTTATCAGTATCAGATTGTCCTTGGGTTTGCATTTCTAACTTTCGCCGCAACTTATTTGTCAGCTGGCGAACATATGGTTACCATGACAACCACAATTTGTAAAAAAAAAAAAAAAAAAAAAAAATCTATTTGAAAAGTCAGCTAGAGAATTAGCATAGCATGCAGGTTGGCGGTTCTGCAGTCTGGTGGCCAGAGATCAACTTATTTAGACATGTGCGACATTACAAACCAAACTCCTCCCATAAATGTGTTTAGTATTTAAGAGCTGAAAGTAGGCTAAAAATTCAGTTATGAACCACGATTCTTGTGTGTGCTGATTCACGTATCGGCACATTGACTCCAAAATCAATTATTGTTATTTATTATTATTATTATTATTTTTTAACTATTTTTACTTTTATAATAGAGATGAAGCGGTCGATTGGTCAGTGACAAGTGCCAAAACTCCACGACATCACAACATCGAAGCCATCCAACCCGTGCGAGACTTTGGAGACGTTTGAGGCGATAAAATGGTCATTTCGTTATAATCCTACAGGTGGCGCCCTCTGAACTATGTACACATTGTCATTCCATGTGGTAGTCCTGAATTATTTGCCAAGTTTGTTTAAAAATAATAATTATGGCAGAGGACAGAGATGCACGCTGCTCAGTAGCAATGTGGCTTTGTGTTGAATTACGTTTGAAGTTAAAATGTTAAACTCTTGTATTTGAAGTTAGTTTGTTTTGTTTAAATGCTGCGCTTGGTTTTTAAGTTTAAAAACTGATCTTATAAGGAACAAGCTACATTTAATTACTCATTAAACTTTTTTAAAGGTTTAAAATTGTAACGAAATCGTGAAAAATGTAATATCGAATCAGGATATTTATAAAATCGCGATACTTTATAGAATCGCGGTTTTAATCGAATCGGCACTGAGGCATCGAGATAACATCGTATCGCTAGGTGACTTCTGATTCCCATTCCTACTAACTTTTTCCTACTAACTAGTTTCTACTAAATTTCAATATCTGAGTCAATCCATTATCCAATAATCCGCATCCATTATTTTTCGACCACAATTTTAGAAAATCTTTGAATCAATATTATTAGCCATGCGACCTAGCTGCTTATCATAGCATGCGGGTTCAGCCGTCTCGTTGCCTGTTGTGTCAATCTCTTCTATAGGATGTGAGAGCTTAATAAGATCGCAAACGCTATCGCAAACGTAGCTTGTGTCTAGCCCCACCCCCAAACTACTTGAAAAAGAGGAGGGGCCATGTCCTTCCTGGAGGCGGAGCTAATTTAATGAACCTGGATAAAAAAGCGTAAATTGAAGAAGGTAGCCTGAATTGTCTTTTGTTATAGGACCCAAAATTTTTACTTATAATATTTCAGCCTTGACACACACACACACACACACACACACACACAGTAGGTTGTAGCTTCTGTCTACATGGCAGGAAACTGGGATTTAATTGTCAAAACCTAGCATAATGTTGATCAAGCAGTGCTGGCATCGCGTTGTTTTCCTTCTCCTTCCCTCGCTGACTCGAGCACTTCATCCTGCCGTCTTTCTCTCGTCCGCGTCCAGCAGCTCATCGGGATTGTTTGAGATGCCGGTGTTTGGGTTGGAGTTTAGCTTTCTGACGCTTTTTAATTGCACTCGGTTGAGTATTTTGGCCCGCGCACCGTCAGGAAAGAAAAAAAAGCGCATCTGCGCGCGTGAGCGCCTCGGACGGACGACGCTGATGTATTTCCCGTCAGTCCTCGTGTTTCCTGCCGGTGGTTTGGAGGCGATCCGGTTTGGAACGAAGGTTGCGCGGATGATCCTGACGTCCCTGTGATTTGTTTTCTGAAGCGGTGCAAGAAAACATTCGGGTAAGTACTTGACCTGAGCAATGGGGTTGGTGGGAGGGTGGAGGGGCAGAGTCAGGACAGCAGGATATCGTGAGGCTCTTTTGTTCATTTGCATATTCATAGACATACGTCTTGGTAATGAGCTGATCGCTTTAGTCGCTTCCTTACATGATACGATCTGATTGCGGTATTTGGTTTTGGGTTTACTGCAGTCCAATTCTATTTATTATCGCTTGATTGATTTCTTCAACGGATCCTGTGAATAAAACACTCGAGGATGTGCTGTTATAGGAAACTAATCAACAATTAAAATCATGTGATTTTTATCAATCAAGTCAATTCAGTAAGGCTTTTATTGTCATTTCAACCATTTACACTTCAGTACACAGTACATTAACAACATTACAACATTAATTAACACCATAAATTAACAAAACTAGCTAATACGAAACCTAATAATCTAACTAGCTAAGACAACAAATTAACACCATAAATGAACAAAACTATTCAAGAACTATACTAAAAGACAAAAAAACTAAACAAAGTGCACTTGTGCATGTCTGCAAGCAAAAATAACAACACAACTTTTTAAGTCACAACCTTTTATAACAAGTTTTCGATTCTAAATTTTGATTCTGAATTCAGAATTCTGCTTCACATTTTTTAATTATTTAAAGCAAATTTAATTAGTTTAAGTTTGCAATTAGTTGAAAGAAATTTAGAAATTTTAAAAGGTATAAAGTTTTTTTATTTATTTATTTATTTTTTTATAAAGTTTCATTCACTTTAACTTGAAATTCAATTTAAACTAATTACTTAGAAAAGTAAAAACATTTAAAATTGTGGAGATCCTTAAAAATGTCCCACACTTTCTTGCAGAAAATACAAACCACACCTATCTCCTATAAATACTCGCGTTTTGTGAAATTATCGCTGCTTCTTCTTTGAGTTAGATGGAGCAGTTGACGCAATACCACCACCTTTTGGGCTGGTGTGTGGAGCATAAGAATAAAAGGAATAAAAAGCTCCCCCCCCCCCCCCATCGCTTTCTACAAGACATGGTGTTTAAACAATCATTAACACAAGTTACACAGGATTTCAGTCCTTAGTAGAAATAGTGTGTGGAATTTTTGAAAAACTTAAAATTACTAAATATAACAGCTTGAGACAAAATCAGACAGTAAAAATTAGTGCGATCAAATAAAAAAATTCTCTCTGATCCACAGCTTCACCGTAAAGCTGATCTATAAAACACAAGAGCTTTAAACCTCACTTTAACCAATGTGATGGTGAGAGGAGCTCGGAGGGGAATCGGCGTCCCCGTGACGCGAACGTCTCCACGGCTGAGGTTTTATTAACCGTGTTAAAGTTTACCGAGTAATTCTCAGCCCGCGCTTCTCTCCAATCACAATAACCGCTAACACGGCATCGCTAAACAGATAAAGCGCTCACATACAGACGGCCTGGAGAGAAAGAGAGAGACGTGGAAATATGGAGAGGGACAGAAAAGGAGGGGGAGAGAGAGGAGAACAAGCAAAAGTGTGACGGATAAAAAGCTAGAGTGACAGAGTTAGAGAGACAAATACAGAGGGAGAGACAGAAAACAAAGACGCGACAGAGGGCAAGAAAGAGAGAGAGAGAGAGAGAGAGAAAATGAGAGCCTGAAAGAGAGACACTGATTGATAGAGCGAGATAAGGGTAAAGAAAGAGAGACAAAGACGAACAAAGAGCAAGACAGGAACGAGACAGATAGAAAAAGAGAGATCTGAGATCCACAGACAGAGAGAGAGAGAGAGAGAGAGAGAGATCACAAAGATAGAGGGATATGGTGAAAAAGATAGAAAGAAAGAGATGGGGAGAATCAGAGGGAGTAAGAAAACATGGTGAAAGAGACAGACGGAGTGAGACAGAAAAAGAGGGAAACGGAGACACCGAAAGAGGACTTGCAGAAAGCTTTGGGAACAGGTTCTGTACCTGATAAACTGTGTCTCAGTGCGTCTCAGTTTGTCTGTGTGTGTGTCAGCAAGAGAGCCTGTATGTGAAACAGGTGTGTGTTTAGGTGTTGGTGTTCTCTGCAGTGGACGGATGGAGAGATCAGACAGGAACAGGCAGAGAAGTATCAGACAGGGACTGATGAAGAGAGGGAGCGGGCGGGGACAGGAGTGGAGAGAAAGAGGTAGATCGAGCGGGCAGGGACGGGTGGAGAGAGGGAGCGCACAGGGCACGGTAGAGGAGAGGAGGGATAGAACAGAACCAGATGAATAAATTTTTTCCCCAGCTGACAGGAGCCTAGATTTTTTCCACTGCAGTGAAAAGAATTCTGATCATCTGGGATCCGGGGACAGAACGAGGGAATGATGGAGAAAGAGGAGGAGTGTTAGCAGTGGCGTGCGCTTCAGGAGGAATTTATTGATTTCCAGCAGTTTGTTCTCCTCCCTTCATATCTCTCTCTCTCTCTCTCTCTCTCAGGAATACATTAGTGTAATATAAGGATTTGTTGCCACTGGATGATCTCCCTGTTTCCACTTACATCAGAAAGAAAATTTCCACTTTATTTGAGTGAATGCCGAGCGGGGGGGTGGGGGGAACGTACTGTATAGACGGAGTGAGAGAGAAGAAATTGAATGTATTTGCGTTATGTTTTTACGTCTCTCACTCAGACGTATAATGATGGCCTCCTCGGTCCAAAACACACACGGCTCTCAACAGGTAGCGCGTGCGAATGTACTCGATGAAGACGTTTCCACATGTGGAGAAGCTCTAGTGAGTAAGAACTGAAATAGAGAGTTCCTGATTCAACTGGGATTAAATAATTGTCTGGAACAGTTTAGTGGACTTGTTGTTTTCAGCCACGCCCCCTTGTTTGATCGATACGGTTCCTTTTCGTGACAGAACTACAGTCAGATAAGAAACGTGTTCTTATACAAGCTGCTAAAGAACCCCATGCTGTTAATAAATAAAATAAATTAAAATGTCCAAAAGGGGCATGATGCCCGTGTAGAACCCTACAAAAGGATTTCTATTAGAATTCTTCTTTAAGGCTAAGAACTTTATTTTATCATTATTTAATAGTTGATGAGCTCTCGAGGAAGGTTAAAGGATCCCTATTTTACAAAATCCACTTCGTAGTCATGTTCAGATGTTCAAACAAACAGAAGAAGATTTTTGTATCGCCCAGAGATTACACAAGCCGATTAGATTTCACCCCATAATGTGACATCATATAAGAAGAGGCCCCTCCTCCCAGCTTATTATACAGCTTTGACTTTTTCTGAGGGAAGTGGCTCAGCAATATCACATTTACATTAAGATACTGAGGACGATTGAAATAAAGGTAGTTTGAGGTATGATATTGGTATCTGGTGCACTGCAGTATCTGTTCCGGTGTCCGTTCATATCTGCGGAAATTTGTAACTCGAATGTTTGTAAGTCGGGGACTACCTGTAGTAACTTGTGGCTACAATATGTCTCTGTGGTGCCACAACGTAAATGAAGCTTGAAACTCGCTCTCTTTCATGGTGGCAGAGTCTAAAGATGAAACGAGAGAGTGGGGGCGGGGCTGTGCAGAGATGCAGAGGAAAGTAAGGGCGGGGCTTCAAGGGGGTGTGGAGAGACAGGAGAGAAGATGCAAAGACTGTAAACTTATTTACACTGGAGACTCCTTCCGTAAATGATGAGTAAATATAATTTAATCAGTGATTAAACACAATTACAACAATTAGTTAGAATGATCGCATTTATTTTAAACCAACACATGATTTGCAGCAGCACTTTTGTGGACTGTGATTGGCCAGTTGTTGTCATGTGATCACTATCAAGATGATCAGTTCATGTGTCTTGAGAGACAATTTCTATCGTGATGTAATCTGGAGTTCGTGGACTTCACCTGGTTTGTACGACGGTGAACTCCGGGTTCCTCTGGTGATCCTCAGAGTCTGCTCTGAGAAACCATGTATATGTTTTAGAAACAATGTTAAAGAATAAAAAAAATACTTTATAAACTTTCTATAAATGCCTCAGCCTTTAAGTAAACTTGAGGACAGAGTGTCCATGACAAAGTGTGAAATCTGGAAAAGTGAGATTAATGTTGGAAAATTCTGTGCACGAGTGTGTGAGAGAGAAAACATCAGACAGCGGGGTAATGAAACCTCAGAGATAAAAATTTTTTTTTCCAGTTCTGAGTTCCTGGAAAAACAGGAAGTAGTGAGACAAAAGAAGGAAGTGAGGTGTAGTCTGGAACAGGTCACTGGTCTACTTGGCCAGCGTATACGGCTAACTAGTAACTCCTGAAGGTCGAGTGGGATTATTTTTAATGCCTTAACTTCCTTGGAAGATTTCCATCAAAACAAGACCGTGAATTAACTTAATAGATTTCTATGAGTGCAGATGTCTATTGTGGGTGTTTACTCCAAGTCCAGGGTTTTTATTTCTGATGAAAAAGGAATAGTCGTCACAATAAACCTGTTACAGTAAACAATCTTTTTGTTGTTGTTTAAAATGTCTTAATGACGAGTAGTATTTTAAAAGATTTTAATGCGAAATCAGAATGAAAATCGTTGCTCTTTGGGATGACCATAGCCTTAATAAGCCGAATTAAAGACTTTAGGAGAAGAAGAAGAGGAGTGAGTCTGGAGTCAGTACATCAAGAGCCACCACATAGGAAACGGGCTACATCTGTGGCGTTCCTACTGGTATCCAACCACACCTGAACCAGAGACAACGTCAGATGTGTCTTATCTGAGCTCAGGAGAAAAAGAACTGGACCGGTTCAAAGTCCTCTTTTTTTTTTTTTTTTTTTTTTTAGATGAGAGTAAATTTTGCATTTAATTTGGTAATCTAGCTCCAAGAGTCTAGAGAAAGAGAGAATCCATGTTGCTTGAGGTCCAGTGTGAGGTTTCCACACAGTCTGTAATGGTTTGAGGTGCCATCATGTCATCTGCTGGTGTTGGTCCAAGTCCAAAGTCAACGCAGGAGATCCATCAGGAGATTTTAAAGCACTTCATGCCTCCGTCTCCTGATGAGCTTTATGGAGATTTCATGCTGATTTCATTTTCCAGTAGGACTTGGCACCTTCCCACAGTGCCAAAACTACCAGTAACTGGTTTGATGATTATGATATTACTGCGACTGATTGGCGAGCCAACTCACCTGACCTGGACACTGTAGAGAATCTCTGGCCTGGAAGATGAGAAACACGCGCGCGTTTACATTATACGACGGGGGGGGGGTTGCGCGCGTTAACATTTTGCGACGGGGGGGGGGGGGTGCGCGCGTTAATATTATGCGATGGCGGTGCGCGCGTTCAGATCATGCGCCGCTAGGGTGCGCGCATCCTTTAAATTAGCATGTTTGTTTTGGCGTCGGTCCGGATTTAACCGTATTTGGGTCCGGATGCGGACCGGAGTCCGCCTATTGAGTACCCCGGCTATATTATATCGATATGTAGCATATATGATGTATTATAGAGTTTCACATTTTAAATCAAATTCTGAAACAAAGTTAACTTTTTCACAAAACTTTTTCAATAGTTTTTTTTTTTTTTTTTTCCCTGAACCTTGTATTGTATTTGTTATTATTTTAACAATCATGATTAAATAACTTGTTTTATTTGTAAAAGTATGAAGTCTGTGTGTGTGTGTGTGTGTGCGCACTGACAGTGTGTTTCCTGTACTTCCTGTGCAGGTCTGTACGAGCTGTTGTCAGCGCTGCCGTCTCAGCTCCAGATGTACGTAAAGAGTGCAGATGATCGCTCTTTTCTTCACACCATGTTCAGCGCCCGGAGCCTGCACACACTCGTCAAGGTGAGTGTCTACCTGTCCTGTGTGTGTGTGTGTGTGTGTGTGTGCACGTTTGTCTTTGAGATTGATAAAATAATGATGAAGCATATTACTGCGAGGTTATCTCTATGGAATAAATGTTTTCTTTGTGATAAATTCAGTTACACTACACTAGAATTTATTATAATTTTTTTTTTAACACCACAACAAATTGGAAACACTAACATTTTTAATGTCCTGTACTGTTTACACTTACGCTTATCGCTGTATAAAATAAGTTTCTGTTCTTCCTGAAGATGTAGTAACTCTGACAGCGGCGTCTCCTTCCACAAATCTTAACACACTCAGAGTTATACAGGAAATTCACCACAATCTGCAAATTTCCGCTTGGGTCAAGTGTTGAGAGATCCTCAAGAGATCCTCCATTACGGTTCCTTAAGAGAACACTACATGCGTTTCAATACGCAGGACACCTGCACAATCTGTAGTTATTATGTGATCTATAACACAAGTTCATATCTTTTGAAAGTTCGTAACTCGAATGTTCATATGTAAGGTGACTTCCTGTAGAGTAATTAATTAAAATTATGCGGCATGATTGTGGTTTATACACCGTCTGGTGTATGAAACGGTGTTTCAGCCTGGAATTCCCAGTTAGGTACTTGACCATCATCCATCTAAGCTTGTGTTTTCTGATTTAAACAAAACCTAAACATTGTGGTGGCCAGTGTCGAGGAAACAGATTTCTCTTTGCACTCTTTCGTGGAAGAGGATAAACAGAAGTGTTTGGATATCCGCAGACAAAATTTTTACTGATACTGTAAGGAAGGTGAAAGTTTCTTAAAGAGAATCATTAATGGTGGCGGATTCATCACTACGATCCTGAGAGTAAACGGCAGATTCTAGAACGGAAACATCCTCAATCACCGACCCAGAAAAAAAAAAAAAGGTCAAAAGTCGAGCATCAGCTGGAAAATTCATCAGCGCTTACAGTTTTCTGGGATTCTCAAGAGGCCAGAAGTATTGGAACACTATCAGGAAAAAGGTCCAGCGATCAAACAGCGCTCGTTACAGTGAGCCGCTTATTGAAGAACTGAAGACTAAACTTCAGATTAAACACGAAGGACTGATATCCGAGGACGCCATGATCTCCGCACACACTGTCCAGGTGTTAAAGCGTCCTCCCTATAGTCCTGATTTCACTTCATCAGACCTTCACCTGTTTGGTCTCCTAAAAGCAGAACTACGAGGACGAAGAGTCACTTCTGATGAAGAAGTGAAGACAGCAGTGCATTCGTGGTTCGCAGCTCAGGATTAAATCTTTTTTTTTTTCCCCTTAACAAGAGAACACGAAACTCTTTTGTCTCCACAGATGGACAAAGTAAGTAAGCAAGGAGATTATGTCCAAAAAAAAGATGTATTTGTCTTTTTAAAGTTGAGTAAAATAAACTCTACAGTCAGAGTGAGGGATCATTTAGAGCTGATGTGTTCATTGTGTTGTCCTGATTCACTTCACCTGAAGGCTAAATTTCTTATATAAATTTCATGCCAGTTTCTTTCCCCCTTTTTAAATTAAACTTTTCTTTATGAAAGAGAGCATTACAGATCTCCACCACGTTACTCTGTTCGTAACGGCGCGCTCTCTGGAATCCAAAATAAATCCCATAAAGAAACACAAGCCTTCTTGATTCGCTCTCTCTGGTCTCAGAAAGCTCCAGAAACAACATATATGTTCTCCATTCAGCAGACGTCGGCCTTGATTTAGCCGCGTTTCTCCCACCTCGATGGGGATCGTGTTTCTCACAGATAAAGATTACTGCTGGATAACGCGAGCGCTCGAGCTTTTACGCCTGTTTGGGGAAATGTGTGATGATGAAAGATATTAAGCCAGATTTATCTTAAGAGGGGAAAAAGGGGAAGAAAAAAAAAAGATCCCTTGGTGCTGCTCATCCTCTCGTACACTCGGACAGTGAACAACTCCACACGCGGTTATAAACAGGTCGCTTCTATAAATTCGGGTGAATTAGTAGCTTCAGGAAAGTCCACTTGTGCCGTAAACACCAGCCGCGTCTCAGGTTTATTTTTTTACAAGCCAAGAAATGCGGAATGCTAAAAGCAGACCGACCTTGACGCGGGTTCTCCACTGGGTTAGTTTGGCGGGAATCGCATTTTACACTCAACAGTCGTCTCATAGTTAAGTGATTTATCTGCGCTAAACATGCGATCGCGCTAACGCTTCTAGCTCATCTCTTGCGTAGCAACCGTTTTCTCTTGTGGGCGTGGCCTGTTGTGATAGGAAAATAGGAAAGGGGCGTTCAAGTCAAACTGGGACTGGTGAAGAAATTTCATGTAGATGAAAATTGACATTTACAGAAGATTTGAAGCACAGTGCATTTCACATTAGGCTCGATTGACTTGTTTTTTTTTGTGGTCCGTTCTCGGGTACACTTGTGTTATTTGCACTTTCCGATACAACAGGTGGCAGTATGCACCTACTTTCTTTATGAGCTGCCATTGAAGACAAAAGAGGAAGAGGATCGAGTAAGTTAACTTTCATGCTATTCCTAATAATATCACTGTTTCATAGCGAGGCTCTCGCACGCCTTCCTACTGCATGCAGTCCTGACCTCGCTCCAAGACATTTTTTCACATGTTTGGAAAAGCCAATTAAGGAGTTCCTGGGAGGCCGGGGTTTCATCATGGCTCTGGTGTACTGAGAAAACTTTCTACCTTGATGGTGTCCAAGCTCTTGTTGAAACAATGGGATAAGTGCATTAGTGTATCAGGGGATTATATAGAGAATCTTTACTCTCAGAATTTGTAATGGTGGACAGAGATACTGGAAAATTTTACCTAAAATGTTTCACGTTGAAGAAGGTGGTGTGGTGGATGATTAGCGCTTGCAATGGCGCTCCAAGCGTCTCTCGCACAAGGCGTCTGGATGTGACATTGGTGTCTGTGCGCTCTGAGCGCCGAGTGTGTACCCTGCAGGCGAGGTGATGAGGTGCTGATTGATGGTGGCGCTGCTCTTGGGGCCGCACCGTTACCCGATACTCCTGCTCCACATGGTACCCCGAGTACCCACATAAAAGGAGGTGAAAGTCATTTCAGGAGCACGGATGTAAAACAGGAGCCTTTCCACATCGTCTGGACTGCACACATGCTCTGTCTCTCTCTCTATCTCTCTCTCTCTCTCTCTCTCTCTCTCTCTCTGTCTCTCTCTCTGTTTCTCGCACTACGGCTTTGCTTGGCTTTTATTTCTTCACTCTGCTTTGATTTGCCTCCATCTTTCTTTTCTGTGTTATTTTCATGCTAACCTTCCTGATACGGGTCACCGCCGTGTATTTTCTCCTCCATTTTTACCCCCGTTTCAAAGCGCAGGGGTAAAAAATGGTTTCAAAGCAATTTCATTGTTTTTTTGTCTAATTTTCTTTGTCTGCCTTGTTTTTCTGATGTGGATCTCGGTTCTGTTTTTCTTTCCCCGCTTGTGTTTTCAGCGCCGCCATGTTTACTCAAAGACCCGGCGGCCATCCGAGGACTCGTTGTTCCGGGCCCAATGAGAATCCAGGATTTATTGCAGCTCCGCCCCTTTTTGCACCCTGAACTCCGACTCATTTTTCATATCAGTTCTGTTTAATGCTGCGGTTCATTTATTCCTTCTGGTCAGGTTTACGCAAATATTAAGCTTAGCTTAGGATAAATACACCAGCATCCACTTAGCTCGTGCGGAAATTTACGAACGTTTGCGCCGTTGTTTCGGCTTCTCTTTGATGAGTCTCGCATCATCAGCAGGTTTTATTTTAACTATAAGAAGGTTTTTCTTTTGAACTCCAGAGAATGAACAAAGGCAGGTTTTGTAACTCTTAATCGCAGTTTGTTTTTATTAGTACAGATGATCATTGTGGATAAATGTCATTTATTGAAAAGTATCTTAGACATGCGGCATTGTCGACAATGTTGTCTTTGTTTGCCTGAAAAATATCAGTCTGAGAATATTTGCCACTACAATTATGTTTAATATGATATTAACATAAAATTTTTAATTTGAATCAACCGTGACAAGCCGATACGATATCACGATACCCTGGTACCGATTCGATTTATACTGAGATTCTGTAATTATCACTATTTTATAAATATGCTGATTCTATATTACATTTTGTGTGTGTGTGTGTGTGTGTGTGTGTGTGTGTGTGTGTGTGTGTGATTTCACTGTAAATTAAATTTTACGCAGTACGTCCATGTAAAGCAAAGAGATCAAGAGGTCGTGTCCTCGAGTCGCGGCTAAGCTGTATAACAGAACTGGTCACGCGGCACACGGCGACTGTTCTGGAGGGGCGGGGCGGGCAGAACGCCACTTTTACCCCAAACTCAGTCCAGTCCTGCTCCTTAATTTACCCCCGTGCTGACCTCACCTGCAGGACCCGCGCGATACAGCGGTGCTGTTAGCAGGATGTTAGTAGAGGAGACGCTGTTGATGCTAGCGGTCAGGAGGAGCGGCAGTGTGATGAGCTCAGAGTGTGACGTCACATGCGTGTTTACACGTTTTCCTGTTTAACACACACACACGTTATTAATGATATAATGACTGTACTTACTGTAACGCACCTTTGTTTATTATTCTCTCTCTCGTCTGTCTGTCTGTCTGTATATCTTTCTGTCGATGTCTCTGGTTGTGTCTCTGTCTCTCTGCCTTTGTCTGTTTATCTGAATGTCTGTCTATGTCTCTATGTATGTGTCTCTGTATGCCCTTGTCTCCTTATCTTGTCTCTGACAATGTTTCTATCTGTCTGTCTATGTCTCTGTCTCTCTTTGTGTGTGTCTGTGTGTGTATCTGTCTGTTTATCTGTCCGTTTGTCCCTGTTGGTTGGTCGATGTCTGAATGTCTGTCTGTATTTTTGTCTGTCTGTGTCTCTGCATGTCCCTGTCTCTGTCTGTGTTTGTGTCTATGCCTCTGTCTGTCTGTCTGCCTCTGTGGCTCATTGTCCATGTGTGTCCCTGTCTGTTTATCTGTCCGTCTGTCCCTGTTGGTTGGTCAGTCTGTCTGTTTGTCTGTGTCTCTGTCTGTTTATGTGTTTATTTGTCTGCCTCTCACTGTCTGTCCTTGTCCCTGTCTGACTGTGTGTGTCTGTATGTTTCTCTCTCTCTCTCTGTCCATGTCTCTGTTTGTGTCGCTGTTTCTCTTTGTCCATGTGTGACCCTGTCTGTTTAACTGTCTCTGTTTGTCCCTCTGTGTTTCTGTCGCTGTCGGTCTGTCTATCTTTTATCTGAATGTCTGTCTGGGTCTCTGTCTGTCTGTCTGCCTTTGTAAGTGTGTCTCACTCTGTTCTCACTCTTTTTGTGCGTCACTGTCTTTAATCTTTCTGTGTGTGTGTGTGTGTGTGTGTGTGTGTGTGTGTGTGTGTGTGTGTGTGTGTGTGTGTGTGTGTGTGTTTCTGACCAGCATGGAGTCGACGGCAGGAAAATCTTCATTCCAGCTGACAGTTTCGCCAATTAACTGCTTCCACACCAGACCAGGTAGCGCCAGAATCTGAAAATCACACACACGTACACACACACACACACACACACACACACACATTACTATTGCTGTTTTTTTATTTTATTTACAAGTAACACCAGTGCACACGCTCTGGAAGATCACATGTTTACTTTAAGTTGATTTTAAAGTACTTTGATTTTACTGCTGTTGTTCTTCTTTTTACTACCTTCCTTCAGTGGCATCTCTCCAATCATCGCACCTGATTTCCACAGGGCAACATGCATCTGCCCTTATATGGTGTTTAGGGGTATTGCCTATGCTAATTACATGCGTCTTGAATAAGCAAGATCAAGTGGGATTCTTTAAGCTCACTTGGGTAAGAGCAGATCGGGATGGTTAAGAACGTTTGGTGCATCTGGTGTTGACTTTGCTTGTTTTTTTTCTCTTAACAGAAAATTAAGACGTTTAAGAGAATGTTTCTGCATGAGGTCCAGTGTGTGTCAGTGTTAAATGATGGACACTGTAACAATATGAATAATCTTTGAATCCCTGATTAAAGAGAAATGTTTTACTGTAATGTGAAAATAAAGCCTCACTTACCAGGTATTCTTTCCCCCGGAGTGCCGCGCCCATCAGCTGCCCGATCCACACAAACTTCTGGAAATCTCGACACGACGGGTTCGGCACGTAAAAATCTCTCATCTCGCCCGCTCCCTCCTGCAGAACACACAAACAAAATATTCACACATCAATCACTACACTTATACAGTAAGATTAACTTTGAGAGTAATGATCAGCAGTAATGATCCTCAACGTGGTTATGTTCTCTTATGTTTATTAAACTTTACAGCGGCAATTTATCCACAACTAAACCTCATGTATATATATATATAACGTCAGCATACCACCAAGAAGGACGTACCTCATCCAACAGGAGGAACTGTGGACGCAAGAGGAAGCTGTCTGAAAGGGATGTCCGGGTGCTAACCCAGACTGTATCAATAAACATAAAACCAAAGCTGCCCAACTCACTGCAGAATTAAATGTGCACCTCAACTCTCCTGTTTCCACTAAAACAGTTCATCTGGAGCTCCACAGGGTCAATGTACATGGCTGGGCTGCTACAGCCAAACCTTTGGTTACTCATGCCAACGCCAAACGTTGGTTTCAATGGTGCCAGCAGCGAAAATCTTGGGCTGTGGACAATGTGAAACATGTATTGTTCACTGATGAGTCCACCTTCACTGTCTTTCCCACATCCGGGAGAGTTACGGTGTGGAGAAGCCCCAAAGAAGCGTACCAC
>JAQMYL010000006.1:25273678-25289045 GCA_030014365.1 Clarias pachynema | reverse complement strand
GGCTAATAGATTGAACGCCGTGTAATAGTTTCATAATAGTTTGACATGGGGATTGAAAGGTCGTGGTTGCATGTCATCAGATCAGTGCGAAGTCAAACCATGGTATTACTGCTGGACTTAACTTTACGTTGTAGATCACTCACTAAATTATTTTTTGTTTAAAAGAAATCCACAAGCTTTTGCAGACCAAAAAAAAAAAAAAACATTGAGCTAAACGTCAGATTAGAGCGAGAGACACCAGCACACCTGTTAGTGTTTTTCCCGAGATGGAGTCGTGCACTGAATGTGGATATATCGTTAGTCTGACAGCTCGACTCAGGTGTCTGGATCCTCCGACTTGCCTTACAGGGAGATCCTGCACGCTTGAACGCTTGAGTAGATTACCCTACGATCCAGAAACACCTGGAAATTTAGTACAGAAGAAAAAAAAACATGGCTCAGATTTACTTATTTCTGTCCGGATTAGTTCAACACAATTCTAGATTTTAGTTCTAGCTCTCTATTATGTCTCTAAATGCTGGAAGAGGATAGTTTGAATTTCTTTGGGTTCTTCAGTCAAGTCTAAGGTCACTTAATCTCTAGTTGAGGCTCAAGTTATACTGTATATCCCTTCAAGGTCGTGTTAAGACTTAAGTCATTTAACACACTCCAAGTTTCACGTCATTTTCAGTTACATATTCCTCAGTCAGTCCTGAGTCTCCGGTCACTTAACCTCAAGTCCAAGTTGTTTAAGAACAACTTCCCTCCCACCTGTCTTTACTTCCTTCACCTTGGCTGAGAAAGGAGCACTAATTGGCACTAATTGGCACTAATTGACTTGTGTTTCATACAGAGTAAAGCCTCTGACCAATCATGGATGAGACTGAATTCTTGTAACCAATCATAATGTAGAAGGTGAGATTTGAAAGACAAGTTGTGAAGTCTAACCTTACCTTAGGAGGAAAAAAAAAATCAACTACTTATGTTATATTTTTGTCAGATTAAATACTTCAGAGCTGGCAAATTAAATCAGATAATTAAATCAGATATTCTGGTTAAATGCTTTGTGCATCAGTTTCAGTTTGAATGGTTAAGTTTGGAGTCTCTGATCAAAATGCTTTCAATCGGATAGAAAAAAACATTGTCCATGTAAGCATAGCTACTTCTGCATAAGTCACTTACTTTCCCAAGTCAAGTCCTAATTCCTGAGTTGAGTCTCAGCTTTGTACCTTTCAGTCAGTCCTGAGTTCTCTCAAGTCCCTTACTGCAGTCCAAACCGATTCTCATGTAACTTATCACATAGTTTAAGTCGAGTCGCAAGTGATTACGGTTTCGTTAAACTCCACTCAAATCACACACACTCCAGTCCAAATCATCTTTCAAGTCTGATAATTAAGTCCAAAGTTAAATTTCAAGTCAGAGTCGAGGCTCTACTTTCTCTGAAGTCTATTCATGCTGTGTGTCGAAGTTGACTCTCGAGTCATTTATACCTTCAAGGCCTTGTTGAGTCTCAAGTCATTTATCCTCTATTACAAACCAAGCCTCAAGTTCAGAGAGTCTTGAGCTTCCTGTCACCCTCAAGTTGAGTCTCATGTAGTTTAGCTCTTGTCCAATCCATCTCAAATTACATACTGTCCAGTCCATGTCTTCTCCAGACACTTTTTCTCCGGTCCAAATGAACTCTTGAGTCTGACACTCAATTACAAGTCAAGATTCAAGTCACCTGAGATGTCTAGTCACTTATTGCTTAATCTAAGTTGAGTCTCTAGTCATGTGGTCTCAAGTCCATTCATGTCTCAAGTCACTTTCTCTCAATTCAAAGTTGACTCTTGTGTCATTTGTCCTCCAACACAAACTGAGGCTCAAGTTGAATCTGTTGCTTTTGCTTTTGTCTCCAGTCCCTTAAACTTAACTCCAAGTCATCTCTTCTCGTCAACTCTTCAGTCACAAGTTCAAACTAATTATCAAGCCTTCAAGTTATCTTAGCCTTCATTTAAGTCCCATACCTTCCAGCCCAAGTCTTCTCCAGACACTTTTCTTTTTCTCCAATCCAAAATCCAACTCTGAATTCTGACACCTACAGTAAGAACAAGTGGAGTTTGGTGTCAATTTAGGCGAATCTCAAGTCAGAGTCAAGTCTCTCCAGTCATGCTTTGATTCATTTCTTTTCTGGTGCAAGTCAAGTCTTTTCCTCAAAGTCCAAGTCAGGCCTCTGGTCCCTCAACTAATCGCCACTTATCTTCCAGTCCAGTTTAAAGTCACCCTCTGGTCCTCCCTCAAGGTTGAAACTCACATGATTTTCATTTAAATATGGAGTTTAATGTTTGTTTCCTTGTTTGTTTGTTAGTTTTTTGACATGTATGTATGTGGACGAATTTTTATAAGTCATTAGATTGGATTCGCCACCACTGCTTCACCTGCTGCATTTCCTGTAGGTGCTCTCCTTTTGTGCCATCATCATCATCATCAAGTCCAAATGCGAAGGTTCTACAGTACGTACAGTCTCGTATTCCTCAAGCTATTGACTTAAATCCCAGTTAATCCACGTTTTTTTCATGACGTCTCCATTTTTGGTGACTGACACGAAAATTACACCAGTCCGCTCGGTCGGCCTGTTTAAATGTCATCGATCACATAGACGGAAGGCTTTGATCGCTCCATCGTTTCCTGATTGTTCCTTCCCTCGTACCTCCCCACCTGGAATTCCCAGCTCTCCCATATTTTTGCGTTTCCGTGTCCTCCGGTGTTGTGTTACAGGCAATTTAGGTGGTACCAGAGTGCAGACACATGCACACACGCACGCTGATACACTGAGCTCTTTGTGTGTGGTGGAGTGTGCGGTTGTCCCGTGAAGGCGGTTCCCGATGTCGTTACAGGAACGAGAGCTGACATGCGAAAGTGCTGTTTTCTTGGTCGGGTAATTGCAGTGAAAACAGACTTAACAAACACTTAAAGGCAGCGATACTACAGACGGGCCATTTTGGTGAAACTGCTGAAAATTTATTCATGCAACCACTCAACACACGCAACCACACACACGCACACTTATGCTGCAGAGTATAAGCTGACAGTATAAAGGGACGGGCCCTCGCACCATACGCGGTTCTGCAACATATGTTCGAGTTCATGCGGAGGACACACGGACAGACGTCTGCGGCTCGGAGGAAACACTGGTAAGTATGTTTTCACAGTGAGTGCATAATGAGGGTGTCTGGCCTTATAGGCTGTATTACAGGAGACATGAGAGATGAAATGGAGCGTTTTATCCCAGACCTCTGCTTCCTTCTTCCTCTCTTTCCCATTCATTCTCATCCGTTTGCGGCTCTTTCTCAGTTTCTGCACCTATGACAAGCAGCGTTCTTTTATTTTAACATGTTAATGATGAAGATGCCGGACTAAAGGGTTAAAGCAAGAGTGTGAGTGTGTGTGTGTGGTGAGATTATGAGCAGAGATTTATCCAAAGTAACCAAGGACACTACAAAGGATGAGTCAATATTATTTTACACTTTTACTTGTCCTTTTACGTGATACTGCGGACGTCTGTAGCGCTTCTCTCTGAAAATTTATTCCCCAAGCCACGTCCAAAATCTCAAGTATCTAATCTCTAATCCAAGTCCACGTTGCTTAAAATGTATTCAACTTTTAACTTCTTAAAATAATTTGAATAGATTTTGGCGTGTACATGAAATGAAAGAGATGTTTAATGCTTTTCGGGATCGTAAATATACAAAACAAATACAGTGCAGCAAAATGAAAGTAAACTTTTTGTCCTGAAACGCGTCGAACCCGCAGCACTGGACAAATAAATCTGGACGTTTTTGTCCAAGATCAATTGATGCAATTTTATTTGAAGTGCATAAAAGTCACATGATGGTCGTCTTTCTGACTGCTGCCACTTTACGTCTCGTTTTGGCCGGATGTGCTTTATCTTGTACGGCTCGGTTTCAGTACAGATTTCGGATAATGTTCATGAAAAATCTGCATACTGAAAGAAAAGTTTTTTTTTTTCTTTTTCTTTTTTTTAAGCACATCATGCAAATACAATTAAACATTCAGCCTTTACAATGATTATACATTAATTGTAATTCTCTGAGGTCAAAAACATCGTAACAACCTCATACAACACTCCGAGTCTGGACATCGTCAAGTCCATGTTGATTCTCCGTACGTTCAAGTCCAGGCCTCAAGACGAACTCAAGATGAGGCGAGTCGAATCCCTAAATAGTCCATGTCAAAACTCTCCACGTCAATCGCTCCAGATAGCGTCTCAAGACCCTCAGGGGAGAAAGTAGTAGTTTTAAACTCTTACCGGGTACTTTGTAGCCAAAAGGTGAGAAGAATAAAAAACCATGGCGGTGGTGAACAGTCCTGAGAAACTCACCAGATTTACTATATATATCCACTTATTACACTTTAAAATATCAGCTCTGGCAACTTCCGGGTTCCGGGGTTGAATCCAAAATAGCACTACAAGTGCACTATGTAGGGTGTACAATCCCTTGTTCCACACACCAAGTAGCGCCCTTGATCAGGGGTTAGAGAGGGATTTGGGATTCAGCCTGGTGTTAGAAGCTAGTTAGCTTTGTAGCTCGCGTGAACCTGTGAACCGCACGTTGGTAGAAGCTCGAGCTCACGTTAACTAGCAGAAAGTTGGAAAAACAACATCGGACGGTTCAGAGACGATTCAGAACGACTAAGAAGTGATTACTGCAGAGACGGCGTGTTGTTTAAGACGATGTAACGTTATCAGATGTGTGTTCTTACTGAAAGTGCTTCTGTGACTGGTTGTGAATGTGGGTTTTGTCAGGCAGCTGCTCTCTCCTCAGTACTGCGGACCGTACAGACCTACTCTCACCCACGTCACTCGCCCTCAAGTCTTCAGCACTTATGCCCTGTTCAGACTGCAGGCAAATCAGATTTGTTTCACAGGACCGTCTCTCCACACTGCTACTTGAAAGTGATCGCGGTGACGACGCCGGACGCGCGGGTACGCTGTAGCACGTGTGTTGTGTGACGTTAAATGCTGGCGACAACAGAAAGATAACAAAAAGACAGTGAAGAATGGAGGCATAACGTCTCACTCTTCAGGTCATCTCGCTGTCTCGTCTCATGGTCCATCGTCTTCCCCCCTCTCTTTTTTTTTAAAAACATTTTTATTTGATTAAATTTTTCCCCACCATGGATCCATGTCCGTGCCACATTAATCGCGTGGATTCAAACCTCCGTATCGCATTGCGAGTGACATAACGGACAGTCGATAATCTGATTACGTAGATTGCGTAGCACATCCAGACTGAGACACGTCATTAGGAATCTCATATAAATCTTATTTCAAATCAACTCTGGATGTGTTTCAGATCGGATTTGCAAAAAAATCTGATTCAGTGCTTTTTTTTTTTTTTTTTAATGTTCAAATGCATGGAAGCAATCTGATTCCAAACTAATTCCAATCTGGATATGACAACAATGGGATTTGAGCTGGCAGTCTGAACAAGGCTTCAAGTCTTATTAGTTAAACCTAATTCAGATGCCCTCGAGTCTCTATTTACTATCGCTAAGTCCATGTTGAGTCACATGTCACTTATAGCCAGGAGTCTGAAACCACCTGTGGTTTAGTCCACTCCGAGATCAAAGACATTTATTCTGTTTTGTATTCCGGATCGAATCTTAACGCACTCACGTGCTGCTCTCGTATCAGTCTTATTACAAACCCACGGCTGTAGATACTGAACTAAACTTTTTTTGCCTCTGCTACCTTTACCTGTATGATGAGATATCGACAGGTGATCGTTTACTGTTACGTATAAGATTGTACCAGTTTGGGTTTCCATCAGTTCGAGGCTGATAGTCCGGCTCACGCTCTCCGTCTCTCGGCGCTCCACGCACGTTAAGTGTCCCGCTTTTGGCAGCCGCTGTAATAAGTCATAAGCATTTATGTGCTGGCGTGCGTGCATATGGCCCTGATCAGCGCCGCGACTGGCCGCCGAGGATCGCCTTACTGATGAGTAATTTGGGCCGCCACGGCCTCTGATTCAGCCTCATTTTCTCCTTCTCTCTCCAGCTTTCTTTTCTTTCCCCCCCCTTTTTTTTTTTTTTTAAGTTGCCAGTTCTTCGCTCATATTTTGTTCATGTCTCATTTACAGAGGTTCGTTCTTTTTCCCCCCCAAAGATTTGGCTAGCGCAAATCAGTTCCATCCGTTTTTTTTATATATCTTTTTTACTTGGCGCGTGTATGACTTATGTTAAATGGCACCCCGGATGGCCGCTCTGCTTGGTTAGCCTAGCGTGGTGTAGCATAGCACCCTCATCAGCGTCCGTGATTGGAGGCCATCCATCATGTCTGAGGCAGCGTGGCGGGTTCGGTGATTTAGACGCCGCTGCTCGGCCTCGGGTGCACTCAACACGCTCGTAAACTTGTTAACAGATTAAAGGTGCGGTGAGGTGAGTCGCGAGCGCTGCTCCTGTCCCGGTCGGGACTCGCGGCTGTTAATCACCGAGATGATTCAGGAGCGCGGTGTCGGAGCGAGCGCTAGATTTAGGGCTTGTGTGCCGTAGGTGTGTTGTATTTCTCGGTTTTTAATGCTGCAGCTGGTTTCCACCGAATCCGAAACAGATTATGGAGCTTTGGGTTAAAGTACAGGTGCAGATCTTTTGAAGAAAAGGTTAAAAAATAATAAAAAATAATAATAATAAAAGTTGGCACGTTTGGAGAGATTTATTTTATTTAAATATTAAACACGTTTGCAGTCGTTAGATCCCTTTATTCCTGAAGCCAAACCTGTTACACGTCTCAAATATAAAATGCTGTGTGTTCCAGAAACGGCACTTCATCCTAGTTTTATTAAAAACGGCAGGTTTCATTTTTACTTCTAACTTTATTGATGTTTGAAGTCTAAGACTAAATATAAATATATATATATATATATATCAGGATAATTCTTTTAATGACTGACTGACGGCTTAAATGGTGCTGCAGGTACTTACTTAGTTCAAATAATCATCATGGAACGTGACAAATCCCATGAAAATAAATGCAGGAAAATAAAAGTTAGAGTAGTTAGAAGTTATAGAAAAAAATAGATTTATTTATTTATTTTTTAATCTAAATTTTGCATAAACTTTCCTGAACATATTTTCTAGTCGCGTGGCTAGAGCTTATGTTGATATACGGGTCAGACGCGCATCTGACACACAGAACCGAAAAGTGAGAGTCGAGAGCAAACGGTGAGAGATTCTGTAAAAATGAGACGTAAAGCGGCTTCGAAACACTTTTTTTTTTTTTTTTTTTTTAAATCAAAGTCGAGATCACGCGAGACAGCAGGGCGGAAGACTGAGACAGCTGGAAGGTGATCGGGTGTGAAATCTGATGAAAAAGTTGGTGAAATATCGCCTGATTAATAATCTCACACAGCTGGAACCGGTGCTGTAATGAAGTTGTGTAAATCTGTTACAGTCCCAAAAATCATTTCTGTGTCTTGTGTCGTGCACATGTGAGAATCTTAGCTGAGCCAAACACATCTTTTATTTAAGTTTTTTTTATAGTTATCATTCTAATAATTACGATTGTTAATCTCTTGTAAACATTTGTCACTTCACTATTTAAATGTGATCAGCGCTAAAATCAATCAACCAATTAACAACTATCAATTCAGTGTGGCTCGGACCTGCTGCTAGTAAGCTTATAAAATGGGAATAAATTAAAAGAAGGAAATAAAAGTGAATAGTAAATACATGCTAAAGAGCGCTTTTATTCCAAAAAAGATTTTATGGGGAAAAAGTTAAATAAAAAAGTTTAATAAATCTGTTAAACGCAGCTTTTATTCTGATTGAATCTTGTCCAATAAAAAAGAAAAGAAAAGAAAATTAATAGTAATTATTGGACTTGCGGTGTTCTTGAGCTGTAAACGCAGTGTGTGACTGGCAGGATGAGGATAAGCAGGACACACACACACACACACACACACACACACTGAGACAACAGTGTAGATAATTGTAGTTTAGTCAGATTGAACCCTTGATAGGTTCAGTAATCAGTTGTTTAGGAGAAATGAATTAAATCAAGATCTTTTATTAACTTAACTGACAATTGGTACATTTTTAGGATTCAATTTGAAATAATTTCCTAAACAGTTACTTCATCATTATCAGGCATGATTTATTCCTCTTCTTATTTCTTCTTTTAAATTGTTTGTGTTAGAATCGCAAAGGAAGAGTTTTAACTTAACGGTTTTACCTTTGAGCACCTTGAGATAATAATTATTATATTATAATGCTAGCGATTATAATAATAATATAATCACATTATTATTATTATTATTATTCATGCAGTATCGGATGGATGGTTCTATCTACGTGCCGGTAAACATTCACTGTTCCTGTGGCAGGTCTTTACAGGGTCGGGTTGCCAGCTCGATGCCCGGTTGTATCTGAGCACCAGAGGGTGAAGGACCTCGATCAAGGGTCCAACAGTGGGGACTCGAACCGGGGACCTTCTGGTCTACAGTCCAACACCTTCACCATCGAGCCACCCCTGTCCCCTTCATGCATTATTATTATTATTATTATTATTATTATTATTATTATTATCAGTAGTAGTAGGAGGAGGCGGAGTAAAATACTGCTTAAAGTTCCCCCTTAAACCTTACACATTTCATTTTCTTCATCAAAAACCGGTCAGAGCAGCCGTGACCCTCGCTAACGGCGTTAGCACGTACCGGTGTCTGAGCTCGGGAGATTTATTTATTCTCTTCATGCTTATATATTGATATTTGTGTTTAAACGCTCACCAGTAAGACCCGGAGGAAAAGCTCCATCCGGTTAACATTTCCAACTTAATGTCATTAGAAATGGATCAGAAATATTCAGAAGTTTATTCGACTTTATTATTTAAAGTGCTTAAAAGCTTCCTCTAGCAAGTTGAACTTCCATTAACCCCGACCTCTTAACTAGCGACGGGTCATTAAGCGCAAAATAGTAAATAAATAAATAAATAAATAAATGAAGTTTATATCAGGGGGGAAAAAAACCCCTGAATTTAGTTCTCTGCTTCAACAAACAGATGGAAAAGTCTGGAATCAGGATTGGAAAACATTTTTTGGAACGGTTAATGTTTACACAGAGAGACCTGATTGCATAATTGTTTAAGATAATAGTTTGAAGTCATGTTTTTAGGTGCAGAGTTTTTCCTGGATTATTTTAAAAATGGCCTAAATCTTTATAAGATATTGGGGAAAATGGTTCGCTGCCATCTCTTTTAGGAACTTTTGAAGATTGCTCGAGCTCTTTAGTTAATAAGATCGCATAAATCCTTCCATTTATTTTTTTTTATAAGTGATTTTCAAAGGAAGGGGAAAAAAACACACAAACAGTTTATTATTCTACAAGAATTATGTTAACTATTTACGTTATCTTTGTATTCCTTCATCCTATGAGCCATGTTTTTAACCATTAAGCCTCTGTTTGTTTTCCATTTTGCTTCTCGCTCTGCTTTTCCTCATCGCCCCTTTAATGATGACCTCACTGACGCCTCCCGACAGTCCTGTCACCTCTCGAGGCTACCGACCAATCACCCTCCTTCCACCAAGGACCTCGGGTCACCTAATTGCGCCATTTATTTGATTAGAGCGAGCCGTTCGGAGACGTGAAGCGTTCTGCACTTTCGATCAGAGAGGCAGCGTTTAACTCGTAACGAAGGACCTTGAGGAAATGCACTTATCCTCATCAAAATGACATTACAAAATCATTAGAGGCAGCGCACCAAAACAGTGATGTCAGCTGGCTGCTGATGGAGTGCAGAAACCCTGAGTGTGTGTATGTGTGTGTGTGTGTGTGTGTGTGGGGAGACAATTCAGACAATATTGTTTTAATCAGAAAGCTGCTATTGAATTGCACTCATCCTCTATATGAGTGACTCATGGCTTCACACACATGCACACACGCACATATGGGTTCTTTAAGAAAAAGCAGATTGGGTCATGTTGACGTCTGGAAGAAGGACAGAAAAAAAAAACGAGAAGTTCCTATGTCTAGAAGAGCTGTTTGTGCTGCGTTTGTCTGGTACTTTAGGACTTTAGAAATGAAGGTGTTGATTGTTTTCCTATAACAGCATGCCCTGATGTTTTTCGTCCTTCACCAATACTTCATTAATTACTCCAACAATGGCAAGTACAGGTAGTCCCCGACTTACGGACATTCGAGTTACGAATTTCTGCAGATACGAACGGACCGGCGGATTTACGAACAAATCATGGAAGGAGCTCATGTGTATTGTGCAGAAAATAAACACTGTAGTGGACCAGGTACCAATATTTACGAATATATACAATATTTCAGTGTGTAAGTGAATGTATAAAAAGTCCAGTATATTGTATGTGTACGTGTACAGTATATGTGTGTGCGTGGGAGAAATGAGTCGGCCTCACCGGTTTCAATGAATCAGTCCGGGAGCACGATGATGGAAAATGTCCTGTAAATCTGTCCCAATGGTGAATAATCATAATTTCCTAAACAATCCTCAACAAAACAGAGTCCAATACAGTGGAAAACAGCTCCGAGACAAAATGGCGTCCGGGATTCCCCTCGCGATTTAAAGGCACAGAGACAACACTGTTACATTACATGTACAGCCACATGACGGTAATGTGAGGAAAGAATTCATTCATTGTATATTCATGTGAAAGGCGTATAAGACTTACTATGTTGGACTTAAGAACAAACCTGACTTACAAACATGCTCCTTGTTTGTAAGTTGAGGACGACCTGTATCTTGTTTATTCAAGAACTCCTCATCATACCTTTTTGTCATTTTATTTATTTATTGTTGTTGCAAACGCCTTCAAACTGATCAGATTTTCTAATCGAGTACGAAACAATATAAATGTAGTTTTGGCAGAATGTGATTTAAATTGACTCGACCCTGATTTCTGTGAACTGTACTTGTAATTGTACTACAAAAACCAAAAGAAATCTATATAATAGTGCACAAAAGGAGATACATGAGCAACGAACAGTTTTACATAAGAATGATTGATTGTTAATGGATGATGTCATCGTTTTACGTGTTGTTTATGGTACTCTTCTCGAACAGGGAGCCACCATTAAAAAGGATGAGAAAACCGGAGCCATCACCATCGCTCGCATCATGAAGGGCGGAGCAGCAGACAGGAGCGGTGAGTTACATCTCAACTCCATCACCCATCACATGCTTTTGCACAGAACCGTGGGTATTCACTTCCTGGCTCTACTTTTACAGCCCCTTGGTTTCTACCCCACTCTCTTTTATGACCATCACCTTCACGGTTTCCTTCTCCCAGTTACTTTTTGCCTGGTCACTCTTCATCCATTCCCAGTAGTCCAGTCTATAAGGTCCAGTCTCCTTGGTCCATGGGTCTTCCATCTCCTGTCACAGTAATCCTGTTGACCTTGTCTGATTGTTGTCTTCGCCCACTCGTGCTTTCCCAGGTCCAGTCCTTTCTCCAAGTTTCCTTCTCTCTTGTCCAGGCTGTTTAATCTGGTCATCTTAGTTAGATCTTTCCATGTCTTCTCCATTTGAACTCCTCCACCAGGACCCCAGTGCCAAATTGCCTCGAGCAGATCTCCTAGACCAAACCTCCCCCTCATCCTTCTGTCTGGTCTCCATTGCCCACTCTCTTTTGATCACCTCCTATCCTCAGTTTTTTTTGTTCCTAGTCTTTCTCAGCCTTTCACCCTCGACCAGTCTCCTTCTCCTAGTGTCTTTCTCTCCTAGTGTCTTTCTCCTTCTCCTAGTGTCTTTCTCTCCTAGTGTCATTCTCCTTCTCCTAGTGTCTTTGATTATAGTTATTTTTGCTTCTTATCACCTTCCATCCTTCATTCCTTCTTTCTTGCTTGCTTATATTTTACTTTTTAAAATTTTTTTTTCTACTTTTTCCTTTTTGCCTTTCCTCTTACTTTCTTGTCATCCCGTGTTCCTGTTTCTTTTTTCTTTCCACCTCTCTTTCACAGTCGACCGGTCTCCTTCTCCCAGTCTCTTTTACCTGATCTCGTATTCTCGATACTCACCACCAAGTCCCTCTCTAGCAGGTTCCTCTTTGGCACCTTCTCCCTCTGGCAGGTCTTCAGTCATGTCCCATTTGCTCATATCCTTTCCCTGGTTTCCTCCACTTTAACTCCTCCACCACATTGTCTTCAGCCGGTCTCCTTTGCCCGGTCTCCTCACCCTGTCGCCTTCAATCATCAGCCTCTGTTCAGTCACCTTTTAATTAGTTAGCGTTTTGTTTTTGTAATAGAAAACGATTGTTGTTCAACATTTCCTACATTTTGTTACCAAATAAACTCTGGAGTTCAGCTTCCTCACCGGAAGAGAGACTTGAATCTTGAACAGACGAATCCTCCAAGTCTTGTGGAATCTAACTAAAAGCTGATGATTGGAGCAGTGAAAGTGGTTCTCTTTGGTCCTTTGTCAATACTTTTCTTTCTCTGTAACCATTTTGTCCTCCTGTCTGCAGGCCTGATCCATGTGGGAGACGAGCTGAAGGAGGTCAACGGCGTCCCAGTGGAGGGCAAGAAACCAGAGGACGTCATTCAGATTCTGGTGTGTGAGAGAGAAATATGTTCAAGTGTGTGTGTGTGAGATGATGTCCGTGAGATTGTAAGGTAACGCTTTTGGGTGTGATCTGCAGTCCCAGTCCGAGGGTGCCATTACATTTAAAGTAGTACCGGGTCCAGAGGTAGATGGTCCAGCTAATGAACACAAGGTAAGTCACTTACCTCAGCATCACCCCAGTGAACACACCTGGATACACACCGTCCCTTCGTAACAGTGTGTGTGTGTGTACATGCACACCATTACTCAGATCTCTCTCTCTCTCTCTCTCTCTCTCTCTCTCTCAGATGTACGTGAAGGCCCTGTTTGATTACGACCCGGAGGAGGACAATACGATTCCCTGTAAGGAGGCAGGTATGTCCTTTAAGAGGGGTGATGTCCTGCGCATCATGTCCCAGGAGGACGCTACGTGGTGGCAGGCCAAAGTCGAGGGCGGAGCCAACCCTCGCGCCGGACTCGTCCCCTCCAAACACTTCCAGGAGCGGTGAGTGTGTGATCTGTCCATCCATCATCATCCATGACAACCACTTGCTGTCGTGTCCCAAACACCCGTGTTCACTATGAAGTGCACTTTCTTGCTCCGTGTTCACTATGAAGTGCACTTTCCACTTGCTTGTCTTTTTCCCATCTGTCTGTTCTTTCTCACCTTCATACGTTCTACTTTCATTCTCTTTCTTTCTTTCTATCTTTAATTCTTCATTAATTTCTTTCTTCATGCTTCCTTTTTCCATTTGTTTCTTTTTTTCTTTCTTGCTTTTTGTTCTTTCCTTCCTTGTTTTATTTCTCTTTATTCCCCCACAACTTTTTTTTTATTATAGTCACTTTTCCTCCTTTAACCTTCCGTTCTTAATTCCTTCTTTTTTGCTTGCTTATATTTTATTTTTGTTCTTTCTTTCTTTCTTTTTTCTTGAACTTATCTTTTTTCCCCATTTATTCCTTTTTGCTTTTCCTCCCGTATTCCTGTTCTTTTTCTTTTCCCGTCTCTCTCACTTTCATTCCCTGCTTGAGCATCTCTCTCTCTCTCTCTCTCTCTCTCTCTCTCTATTGTGTTGGACTATACAGTACGAACAAGTGATCAATTATAAAAACAGATCCCTCAACCCTCAAAAAAATTTGTATTTGTATCCTTTAAAAAAAGCAGTTTTAAAGGATACAAATAAAGTTGTGTGTGTGCAGGTCTTAGAGAACCAAACACACACACATACACACACATACACACACCTTTATTATCACTTTATTGTGTGACAGGTGTGAGGCGACGCCCCCTCACTAGGAAGGTGATGCGTTTTAATACTTTTGATGTAAGAACAGATCCTCTTTCTCTCTCTCTCTTCCTCTTATTCTCTCTCTCTCTCTCTCTCTCTCTCTCTCTCTCTCTCTGCCAAAATACTTTGGATTTCCGCGGCCGTCTGGCGCAGGATGAGTGATGGCAGAAAACGATAGCGCTGGTCCGATCCATGGAAAATCACACATCAGTGATGCTCTGTACAAAGGGGACCGCTAACGTGTGTGTGTGTGTGTGTGTGTGTGTGTGTAAGACAAGCAAGTACATATGCATGTTCTTGAAAGTAAACGAGTGAAGAAGTTTAAATCGTGTGTCTCATAAGTGTCTATAAAACTCTCTCTCTCCTGCTGAAACAGGAAGAAAAACAATTTTCTTCCGTCTCTAGTTATGTGTCGTGTAGCGTCAGATCCACAGAGCCGGCTGCCGTGGCGTCTCGTACCGCCGTCTCGTACCGCCGTCTCGTACCGCCGTCTCGTACCGCCGTCTCGTACTGCCGTCTCGTACTGCCGTCTCGTACCGCCGTCTCGTACCGCCGTCTCGTACCCTGCTCCAGAGAAACCACATGGTACAGCTGCGGTCACAGAGTGCTGACACTGGAGACTCCTTCCTGAAACATCACTGCATTCTGTGTGTAATATCAGTCTCTCTCTCTCTCTCCTGTTAGGAGGTTCGCTCTCCGGCAGCCCATATCCAACACTCAGCCTCAGAAGGTTTCCCGGAAATCATGTAAGTACACACACACACACACACACACACACACACACACTCATTATTAGTCTTAATTAAGCGCTGGGAGATAAACACAACACACGTCCTGTTAGAGTTGAAGGCGAGTCGAGAACTGTCACGTCACTGCTTTCAAAAAAATTTTAAAAGAAAAAAAAGAAAGAAATGGGCGGGGTTTATTTGATTGACAGAAGTGCAGGTTAATGTAGCAGTGCTTGAACTGAACTCTCAGCAGGTCTTTTATTTACAGTTGTTTAGTTTTCATTGGGAGGGTTTTGCTAAAACATAAGGCGTAAATAAATAGATAAATAAATAACTGTAATAAATAAATGTAATAGAAAAAGCCTTTAAAATAAGGAAAGTGTAAAACAAAGCTCATGTTCAATTAAAGTGCACAGTATGAAAGTGCAGGAAAAAGAGAGAGAGAGAGAGAGAAAGAGAAAGTTATTGGAGAAATAACATGAGAGAGCAAAATAGTGAAAGCCATGGAGAGAGAGAGTGGAGAGAAACAGAGGAAGAAAATTAAAGAGAGAGAGAGAGAGAGAGAGAGGAAGAGGGAAAGCAAGGAAATAAAAGAGAGAGGAAGAAAGGAGAAAGTAAGGAAGAGCAGGAGAGAGATAGAGGGAGAGATGATGAAATGCATGAGGTTTGAGAACATGAAAAGATTCTGTGTGTTAAAAAATATTATTTTTTTAATATTTAACATTAAACAGTCTTAATTAAACGTATAATTAGTCTTAATTAAGAGCCCAATTAGATTTTTACTTAAGACTGTTTAATGTTAAATATTAATA
>JAQMYL010000006.1:25240837-25265586 GCA_030014365.1 Clarias pachynema | reverse complement strand
GGTGGCAGCCAGTTCAGCTATAACTGTTGATGTTAATTGATGTTAATATGGAGTCCAGGTAGTTATTACTGTTGGTTCCGCCCATTTGCCCACTTGTGGATTTGAGGTTTGGGCGTTGTCGGGTCCCACCGTTCTGTCCTTCAGGAAACCGATGGGTGTCGTCATGGAGGTTTTGTCCATTTTTTTTTTTTTTTTTTTTAAATCCCTTCTGTGAGGTCCATAACCACAAAAATCCTGGTTATGGTTGTAATAATAGTCATGATCACCTTGGTCATGGTTAATCAGATGGTCATGAAATCTCACCTACTCAGCATCCAAAAACACTTTTAAAGAACGTCAGTGATCTTACTTGCTAAGTTTGTTTTGGCCTCTATTACAAAAAAAGATTGATGTGATTGCTGGTTTGTCGTAGCCATGTTTGTGGTTGGAGCTTGATTTGTGTTTTGTCCTGTAACCCAGTAGGCCTGTGCACAAACTCGGTGTATGCCAAGCTGAGGCTCACATTGGTCACCAGGCATTGGCTGATTCCTGGTCCTGTCAGAGTACCTGGTATCAAAAGCTCAGTTCAATTTTTTATTATTATTATTATTTTTTTAATATAGTGGCTTGTGGTTAATAGATTTGGTGTTCCAGCATGACATGGACCATGATGTCTGTTGTTTTCTTTGAAAATCAAAATGTCACTAAAAAGCTATAAAGTCTCCATTAGCTGTATCCCAAATGGTGTGTTCCCTTCACCATATTCTGTATCCTACAGTTTCTCAACTAGTAAGTTCCTCAGAATAAAAATGTCAAATAATACATGAGATATTGTTAATATTTTACCAACTGAGAAGTCGCACGTATTGAATTATGTTTTCTTTTAATACTGTACATATGTTTTGCTTTAGTTAAAATTGGACTTTTCTACAAAGGCCATTGTCAGGTGGAAGGAGTTCAGTTGAGGACCTTGACCCCTTTTACTTGAGTGTAGTGTCTCTGATTTGTGTAAGGCAGCATCATTTCAGGAAAACGTATATCAAAGTGCCACCTAGTGGCCCCGCCCATTTTTGCCACATGGACTAGGTTACTGTAGTATAAATGGGTCCAAGATTCCACATAAGCTTTTTTCTTTTTAAGGCAACATCTATGTATCCTACTGTTAGTGTGTGGCCTAGTCAACTGTGACCGAAAGTGGAGTTTTCATTTCCATACTAGAGATGGTTTATGGAGGTAGTCCTGGCGTCTTGCTCTGCTAAACCCCTCCTGTTGCTCCTCTCCGTTAAACGGCAAATATTTTTAACAGACAATCCTTAACGCGATTTTTGATTTAGCATCGCGATCTAGTTGAAATCAGATCCCGTACCGGCGATCCAGAGAGAACAAGATGTCACCCTCCCCCCAATCTCTGTAGCCAATTCCCGACGTCCTACGCTATTCCTTTTTTACTCCTCGTCTGGTTATAACGGATCAGGATTAGCGTTCCATGTGATCCATCATCATGAATGTGCTCCAGGAAGCCGAGGAGAAACTAATACACCTCACCGTTGGAGCAAGACGCCTCTCAGAAGCGCTTCTCGCAGCTAAAGTCGTTCCACAGCACCTCGTCGCTAAACATCCGGCTGCAACACAGACTCGGCAGCAGACTCTGACGGAGAGAGGCAGAAAACAAAAGCAGATGAAAACAGTCGGGGAGGAGAAGTCAAGACTGGAAAAGCCATCAGCCCCCAGACTCCAATTAAGGATGGAGTTATGGAAAAGTTGAGCCTGCTAGGTTTTTTTTTTTTTTTTTTTTTGCACCGACATAAAAATGTTCAATTTGAGAACTTATCTCCCGTGCACACAGGAGTTCTTTAAGCAGGTAGAGACGGACCGAGGCTTCTGAACCTCCTGAGAAATAATAAATTATGGGTCTTTTAGATGCAACAGACTCAAACGCAAGATTTTCTCGGAGAGAAAGAGAGCACTCTTTCCAAAGTATGGAACAAAACACTTTGAGCTCAGTCGAATGTTACTGGAACATCAACACTGCAGTAGTAATGTGTTTTATTTCTATGAATTAGTTTTTATTATTTAAAAAAAGAACTCATTATACATTTTTAAAATCCATTTCTAGTTACTTTTTTCCACTTTCATTGTAAACAGTCACTTACCTTATTTTCTTTTCTCATTTAATCATGTCTTTCAGGGAACCTTTAAATGTTCACGATTAGTATATTAGAGTTTGAAATGAAAGCCATTTACAAAGTGAAAAACCTTTAACATCCCTAAGAAATCATCTTTTGAAATCAGTAAGTAAAAAGCTTCAAAAACACACAGAGGCCCCCAGATGGAGCAGCAGAAAGTCCCAGTCATTGGACAGCTTATGAATGGTTAAAAGCGATCAACGTTTACAGAAAGAACATTTGAAAGAACCGAACGTTTTAAAGAAGTCTGTATGTCCGTGAATGACGATCTCGGATGAGGTGGGAACGCCTGATCGTTGAAAATCTACGGATAACTTGTCACTGACTTGCAGAAGACACCACTTGCACATAACAGGAACTCGGCTGGGAGTTAACGTCACGTCCCCCGTAGAGTCCTGACCTCGCTCCAAGCCATTTACACATGTTTGGAAAAGCCATTTAAGGAGTTCCTGGGAGGCCGGCGTTTCAGATTAAAAGCAGGCAGTCCAATCACGGCTCCTGCGTACTAAGGAAACCTTCTACCTTGTTGGTGGTCCAAGCACTAGTGAAACACTGGGATAAGTGCATTAGTGTTTCAGGGGATTATATAGAGAAATAAAGGGAGTTTTTACTCTCAGAACTGTGTTCTGTTATTCTGTACAATGAAAAGTCCTGCTTTGACTTGAACGCCCTTTGTATAAAGCACTTGGACATTTTCACTGTTTTTTTTTATTTAACGGAACAAACAGTAAATTGGAACTAATTGCTTGGTGGAACTGAAGTCATGATCGGGGAATGGAAGAAATGTCCGAGGACTTTGACCGTAGGTTTGGGTCGAGGGATAATTTAAGAAAATGGTTTGGTTTTTCACTAATTTCGCTTCGAGTTGAGAATTCATGTTGCTGGTCACTGAAATCATGACTTACACACGCATGCCTAGAAGATGACTTTACCAGGCCTTTTCTCTCTTATATCCAGTACATCAGGGTTGAATCACTTGTGAACAAAATCTGACTGACATCAACACCAGACTAGAGGTTTTTCTGCTGTAGAGCATTATTCTTGTTCCTGTCAAAAAGCAGAATAGTGCAATCGTTTGGACAAGGACAAGGACATCGTTCGATATGGGACAAAAAAAAGCAATCATTTGCATGTGTATATGGTAGTCGTTTCTTTTATCATTCATGGCTTGCTTGAGCGGAGAGACCGAAGCTTTCTAGCAGCAGTGGTCAGTGAAGGTCAGATCTTGCTCAGGGTTCTTGTAAAGGCAGCCCGAGTACGTAGGTGTGATCACACATGGCCGTATGATGGATTGAGCAGGTGGGTGATGAGGAAAATCGGAGTAGCAGTTTTGGCCTTCGTCCTCCTCTATGATCCCATTTGGCGCAGAACAAAGCATAAACGTACTAATGATCCCAGCTGGCAGCCCAACAACTCTGTCTGTGTGTGTTTCCCCTGATGCATTAGCTAACATTCCTGCCTTGACATTCCTTTGTCTGACGAGCTCTGGGATAGGACGGAGGGGAAAAACAAATACCGCTTCATGACATACGCCGTCTCTTTTCTCCTCTCAGCCGACGGGAGCGGGAGTAACCGAGCCTGTATCGCTTGGGCAGAAAAAAGCACTTTCCACATATGCACTTCAATGGAAAAACGGCTTCTACGGTGTCGCTCCCCAGACGCCTATTCCTACCGAGTACAGCTTGATTCAGAGTATCGTCCAACGCATATTTCAAATAGCGCTGCTAAATAGTTGTCGTTTTCCTATTTAAAGAAGGAAAGAAAAATCGGCATCTGTAATTGTGATCCGAGTTTTCTTTCTTTCTTTCTTCTTTCTCCTCGTCCTGCTGCAGGAAATAGGGTTGCTCATAAACGCCGAATATAGGAAGGGGGTTACCGGGGGTAAAAAGATTGTCGTCCCTCAAGGAAATGCATGAGGCAATCGTGACTCCAGTTAACATGGACGTTCAGAGGGTTCTGATCCGACACGCACTAAACGGAGAGGTCGTCCGGAAACCGTTTGATGCTGGGGGTTCCACTGACGCTCCTCCAGGGGCCTGTATGCTCACCCTGATATCTTGCGCAGATTCTTGCGAATGAGGGGGTGAGACATCCTGAATGACACATGTCTGAACATATATCGGACGTGCGTCTCTTTAACCCCAGAGCTGCCGATTTCTGGATTCTGATTGGTCAGAGGGTGTTGATTTAATTCTCTAGAACATCACATTACAGGTTACATGAATGCACTCGTTCTGATTCGTTATCTTTTCTTTAGAAACAGCTCGTTAACAGCGACCTGTATAAAAAAATAAGGGAGTCTCAAGTGTCAGTATTGGTTACAAGTGAAGCTGTAAGTTTAGGCTTCCTGACACTTGAACGTCTTCAGGACCGAGTAGTTTGGGTTTGTGATTTGTCTATAGCATGACTGCGGAAGGTACTTGGGTCTCATTAGGGTTGAGGGACGAGAAACTGTTGTACACTTGTTGATGTTCTTGCATGTTTATTTCTGCAGCCGCACCACACACAGCGTGTCTTGCATTTCCTACTGCTTTAGGAGTCCTACTTTAACCTCGTTGTTGAGACGTTGAAGGGATAGACTGATGCCCCTAGAAGGGAAAAAATTGCGCTTGCGAGAGTTTCCCTAAAATTCAAACAATGCACTCCAGGTTTATTTTCTTCACCTGGAAAATCTTGTAAGGTCTAAACAAGAGGCATACTTCTAAATCCATGTTCCTGTGTTGCTTACACAAATTAATGCAACATGGAACAAGCTAGGAAATAAATTAGCTCGTCGGGAGGGGTTTGTTTCCATGTCGCCACATGTTCAGAAAGAAATAGAACGTGTCTGCTTTCTGATTATAATCAGCCAGGTATGGCTTTGCTTTGGGTACGTGGTCTTAAAAAGCAGTTTGTGCTGCTCGGTGGTATGCGCATGTGATGTGTTAGGATTAGCGTTCCTGTCCTGGTGCCGGTGGGGAAAGTAGAACGGCGTGACGATTCGACCTGACGGCTTTCCGTTCCTTCTTTTTAACAAATACCTTGATGATTTGTTAAGCTCTTGGCTTCATTTCTTTCCTTTGGGTCTTGTCTTAATATTTAAGAGGTCGTTTCCAGACACAGGCCGCAGCGGCTCCTTGTAATCGTGCCCTGGAAATTTTGCAAGTGTACACTATATTTACACCGAATTTACAGGCTTTAATAAGCTCTTTGATTTGCGAGCTGCTAGTCGGTAATTGTAAGTTCCATTGCGCCAATTAACCAGCCGTTTGGCGGTACGGGTCTGCGAGCGCGGTGCGGACATGGGTACGTGTTCCAGCCATTATTCACCATGTTCAGCACCAGAAAACTGGAAAACCTTGCTCTGTCTGTGTCTGTTTTCCATATTTATACCTGTTACTAGAAGTCGAAGCTATTTCGAACGGACTCGGTTTGCCAGGACGCTTCATGTCATCCATCGTGATGATTTGTCTTACCGAGATGCATTCTTCGGAGAAAAAGAGAGAGAGAAAGAAATTGGAATTAATGTTCCATAACCATATCCAGAGTCCAGAATACCAAAAGATTTTTTTCCCCCTCTCATTCTGGAATGAATTCATTTCCATCTAATTTAAGGAACAGGAGGTTCAGTTGGAACTTTCAATCCCAGGCTTGATTTATTTATCCGCATTGAAAAGGAGGGCAGCGTTCTGGCTGTTCTGGACCGAGACAATCTATAAGGCTTTAAATGATTTTGAAAGGTTGGATTTAAGAAGTCCCGTCAAGTGAAGAGCGGGAATTCGTTCTGACTGCTTGCGAAGGAGCACCTACGCACCTGCCCTGGACCGAGGAAACGACGATTGTTCACGCCAGAATTCACGAGTGCGTCACACAAGCGCAAAGGCATGATTATGTCCTCGAACACGCTGTCCTTGCATGTAAGGCAATAAGGTGCTTATTGAGCAAAGATTTCGGTCCTAACTGGCTCGCTGCACGTCGCCGCAAGATACTGCAGCTCTGTCTAGCTTCTTAACGCCGATAGTTTTTCCCGAAAACAAATTTGATTGGATTAAAATATGGGTTCGACTGGCACAAGCGCCGCGACTTGCAGGTTAACTCAAATGGAACGAAAGCCGCTCCAGTGTAATTTTATACTAATGGCACACGCTTGTGTATACACACACTTGTACTACAGGGAGGGTTTGACTTGCGGCGTGTTTTATTTGTATCCCACCATATCATTAAGTGACCCTATTGAGGGAACAAGCTGCAAGGAATGGAGGGATGGTATCTCTGCAGCTCTGCAGCGGGCACTGGGGAAACGATTAAAGTGAATAAATCAGGTACTTCTCTCTCGCCCGTGTTGCCTCAGTCCGTAATTTTCATACTCACTTAATCTGTGGTATCTTGCATAGCATCCGTGCGTCCATTAATCACTTAAGAAAACAAAAGAAGAAGCGCGAGCTGCATCAGTGGAATATTAGGTGTCTTTGGTTTGGTACTAAAGTAGCATCTATACCATCATAAATAAGAAATGGGGCGGCTCGAATGAGGGGTACGGTTCTGTTTGTCAGCGCGGTCCGCCGTCGAGACTAGCTCTAGCTCTCCAGGATAATCAGACAGGAAGTTTTTGCGGTGGCGTTCCTGATGACCTTAAGCGAATGAAAACCCGTCATCTTTAACGGCTCCTGTTAGGGCGAACTGGAACCCGGGCTCCTTCCTTCCTGCAGCGCCACAGCCGGCGGGTTCTTCCCTCCATTTCATTCCGTCTGAGACGCAAATATGCGAATGTGAAAAGCCAGAAGGTAATTGCGGTGTCTAATTTTTGCAGAGCTGACTGTCTTAATGGCCTGTTTTTATGGAGAGCCAAAGAAAAGGGAAGTGATGTGAGACCGATGGGATGGACAGCAGTGGTAACCTCTGACCTCTGTGTGTGTTATGTTTTTAGCTTCTTTACGGAGGAGCTTCCGTCTCAGCAGGAGAGGAAAGAAGACGAACAAGTCTATGTACGAGTGTAAAAAGAGCGAGCAGTACGACACCGCTGATGTTCCCACCTACGAAGAAGTGGCTCCGTACTGCAGGGCTAATGGGGCCAAGCACAGACTCGTCGTCATGGTCGGTAAGTGCGGCTACGCTACAGTTCACCGCGTCGGGTTGCATGTGAACCATTTATACAAATAGCTTAGTTTATTACTTTACAAATTGATTTGTTTTTGTTTTTTTTTACAGTTTTTAATAAAAAATATTTTCCTAAATGCGTTTTTAAGCCATTTTCACGTTATGAACTGACCTAGTAGTATTAGTCTTAGAATCTAATGTGGGAGTAAAACACTAAAACACAGTAAAAAGGGAGTAAAACACTTTGTCTTGTGCTGCTACATGAAAATGATCAACAAGCCTGGTGTGATAAAGTTTTACTATTACCAATGCAAAAAGGGGTTGATTATTGACCTATAACCGCATGCCTACGAGGTTCCTCGATGGACTGCTGAGGAACAAGAAGCCTTTACTGGTGGTGAATCCTGCTTACTTCGGGTCAGTGAAATTCTTATCTTCGCACATCCTCGTGTCCAGCTCATTCGATGAAACAGCGCCCCTGGTGGAGAGAGCCAGTCCAACAACGGCAGCATGGTGAAGCTTGAGACTGTTTAATCAATAGTCCAGAGCAGTAACCTGCTGAGATACCAAAGCCAACATGTATCATGCAGTTTTTAACCACAGTCACGGAACCAGCGCAAGCCACTGAGGGGGTGTTCAGGGGTCAGCGCTCTTCTGGTACCGGTCCCTGGAGGATCCGGAATAAAACTGGGCCACATCAGATTCCGATGAAAAAAAACGAGCAAAAAGCCTTGCATGTCCATGAGATAATTTTTTTTTTTATGAATCTTTCGCCTTTGCAATCAATATCAGCTATAAAAAGTTATTACCTCTTTTATTTTTAATCTATCCTGACTGTTATTGGAGACTCCTTCCATAAATGTTAAATAAACTCATTTCTCCTTACATCATCTCAGCGCCTGCACATTTCTCGTCCGTGGTGTTACGCAACATAAATGTTAACGTAACGCAGAAGGTTGTACACGCTCCTTTCCCATGCGAAAGTCCGTCATGCCATACCTTTCCCCACTGACGTCTGAAATTGTCCGTGAACGTAAGGATTATTTTAGTCTTCATTTAGGCCGGGGTCACGGTGATACACCCCGGCTAGGCCTCGCTCAGCTTCACTTCTGTGATGTGTATGGACTTCATCACGAACTGTCCGTCTGTTTTTTTTTGTTTTTTTTCTCTCATCATGATGATGCCCCAATTAGCGAGGCCTCTCCTCTGCTGCTATTGCAGTCAGGCTAATGCAAATATTTTTAATTAGCTCTCCTAATTTGGAGGACAGTGTCATGGACAGTGTCAAGCGCTGACGATGCAAAGACCCCGCCGCCAGTCCGCTGTGCGTTTTGCTCTGTTTTTATTGCAGCTTGTTTTTCCGTCCCGTGAGATGAACCTTCTTGCTTTTCCCGCTCTGTATTTTCTTTCCCCCCCCTCCGTCCTCACTTATTTTTCTTTACTTTTTTTTTTTTTTTCTCGTTCTCCCTCTATTATTCTTCCTGTCTTTTTGGGTTTCTCTGTCCTGTCTTTCTTTCTCATTTCATTTCATGATGAATGTATTTCTTTGGCTCGCTCTCGCTCATTCATTCAGCATGTAGACGTTATTTTTGAATTCAGAACCATTAGTTAAATAGCTTCCTGTTTTTTTTTTTTCTTCTTCACTCTCTCGCTTTCCTCTTTCTTTGTTCTGGCTTTCACTTCCAACATGATGTCGACTCCGAGCTTTCCTTGGCCTGTTTTTCTTTCTTTCTTTTAAAGAAAAATCATTCATCTAAACCGAAGCCTTTGATGTATTTTTTTTTTTTTTTTTACTTTCACCATCTCGATAAGATGTTTAACGCCGACTCTGGACAACACGGTTAAATAAAATCCACCGTAATTCTCTGAGCCTGGTTCAACCTGAAAGACACGTCCATCAGTGGCTCCGTTTCAACCAGACGAATAAGGATGTTATCTGTTTAAATGTATATTAATCCTATACTGAGCCAGCATAAACACGTACTGTACGTACACGTGTGCATGTTAGAGTAAGACCACCATCGTGTCCGAGCTGAAGGCTGATGATTTCACAGAGCAAATGTTCAGAATATTGAAGATTTGTGTTAGCAATAGAAGTAACACCAGGGTGCGGTATCCAGGCCTAAAAAAAAAAAAACTCGCTGAGAAATAAAAAAATATATCCATCACTAAAAAAGTGGAAACAGATTGATGTGATTTAAGTGCGCTGATTTTATAAGGAGTTCAGACCAATAACGCGTGTGTAATGATTACCCGACTGCGATGATGACAGAAATATCAATCAAACCACAAATACACAACCACCATGACCAAACACAAATGAGAACCCCAATCCCCCCCCAAACACACACACTTTCCAGAATTCCTTCTCGGGAACCCTGGAACGTCTCCTCAACCCAGAGTCACATTAAATTAACGTTGCTGCTCACGGCATAAACAGGAAACAAATCAGCACGTACTTACCTTTAAATGAGTTCTACTAGGGACGTCTACCAGGACGTTCATTTTTCTGCTTAATGCCTGTTCGCACGACGCACGACTCGTTACACAGCGCATCTGCGGTTCACTTCCCGTGAAGTTGCATTGTTGGTGTCAAAACCAGGGCTATTTATAGCAGGAGGAATAGAGAGACGGGAGAATGGAACAAAATGTTAGAACGAAGTGTTTGCACAACCTCGAAATATAAATAAAGTCTTGTTTTGTTTTTACGGATGTTAAGCGACACATGACACGGACACATTTTCAAGTTAAATCTTTAGCACTGACTGTTCAGATCATTACGAGGAGGGAAATACGCACTGCAAATTCTGGAGCCGTACACAGGTTTGAAATGGCTGCTGACGTTAATCAGTTCATTTGGGGTCCAGTGTGTTAAGGCTTTAAGTTACTGATCGGAAGGTCGGCGGTTCGAGCCCCAGGTTAGGCCCTTGAGCAAGGCCTTCCTTAACCTTGTCTCCTCCAAGGGCTCTGCTCTTTGCTGCACAGAAGCTAGGATATGCGAAGAATAAAAAGAATATCACTGTGCAGTAATGTACTGTATACGTGACGAATAAAGGCTGAACTGTTTAATAACCTCAGGAAGACAAAAAAGGGGAAGGGGTTGGGGTTTAAGGAATAGGGATTTAAGAATAAGATTGACAGGGATGATGGTGAAATATCCCAAAAGTACTTTAAGACACAAAGTATTTTTGTTTCTTCCAGGTTAACATAGTGAAGATGTTTCTTATGGGTTTTAGCATTTCGGGACTTATTTTTCTATCTCTGGGTATGTTTTAAAAATTATGACCATAAAAGTCATACAAGCTTCTTTTTTTTTTTGTCTCGTCTTCCATGTCTCAGAGCTCTGTCGTGACATTTGGACAGACCATTATACGTTAAATAAAACAGGAGAGGTGTCCATCATTTCATTGGCAGTTTCTTATAGGGTGATGTTGGCAGCAGAAGGTTGGCTCCACCACTGGTAGCACGTTTTGACACGTTATATATATCAAAATATAATCTCCGTTGGTTTAACACTGGTAGCATGTTTTGACACGTTATCGGAATATAATCCCAGTCGCTCTACCACTGGTAGCATGTTTTGACATGTTAAACTAATACAATCCTTGTCACTTTACCACTGGTAGCATGTTTTGACACGTTATCAGAATATAATCCCAGTCGCTCTTCCACTGGTAGCATGTTTTGACAAGTTATCTTAATACAATCCTTGTCGCTCTACCACTGGTAGCATGTTTTGACACGTTATCAGAATATAATCCCAGTCGCTCTTCCACTGGTAGCATGTTTTGACATGTTAAGCTAATACAATCCTTGTCGCTTTACCACTGGTAGCATGTTTTGCTGAGTTATCAGAATATAATCCCTGTTGCGCTACCACTGGTAGCATGTTTTGACACGTTATCAGAATATAATCCCAGTCGTTCTACCACTGGTAGCATGTTTTGCCCTGTTATCAGAATATAATCCCAGTCGCTCTACCACTGGTAGCATGTTTTGCCATGTTATCAGAATATAATCCCAGTCGCTCTACCACTGGTAGCATGTTTTGACAGGTTATCAGAATATAATCCCAGTCGCTCTACCACTGGTAGCACGTTTTGACGCGTCATCAGATCATAATCCCTGCTGCTCGACCACTGGTAGCACATTTTGACGCGTTGATCCAGACTCCAGGCGATTAGTTAAACTATGCAATAAGTATAACTTAAATTTTTGTGCAGTAGCAACTGTGCAATAACACCATTTTAAACTATGCAATATTGCCTAGTGCAATTTGTTTGAAAATGTAACTATTGTATTTATACACTGTACTGTCTCTATATATTTTTCTTTACTGCTGTAATATGGAAAATTTCCCACTTTGGGGCGAATAAAGTCTTATCTCATCTTAAAATCAAATACGATAAAAAAAAATCTTTCAATACTAAACATAAACCTTCAAGTCACTGGGAGTAGTAGCACAGCTTTATGGGCGGGGCGCTAAAGTAGTGAAACACATTTTCATGACATGATTTTGGTACGCACATGCTTGTTTAGTGTGGGTAGGATGAATTTATAGAACAACGTGGTTCGAACCGGCGACCTTCTGATCAGCAGTCCAACACCTTACCCAAAGCTCCCCCTCCCTCCACGTTAACTAACGAAGTGATATTGATACAGATTTCTGATGTAACTGGAACATGTCATGAACAGTACTGTGTGTGTGTGTGTGTGTGTGTGTGTGTGTGTGTGTGTGTGTGGTTGAAAACACTTTGCTAACCCTGAATATAACACCGTGTATTATGAGAGCGTGCTGCTCGGCTGGAAGTGATTAGACGTCTGCTGTTAAAGAGCTCTCCTGGTAATGAGGGACCTGATCAACTCTGACACTTTTACTGCTTCTGCAACATGCACCAAGGAGTGTGTGTGTGTGTGTGTGTGCGTGCGCGCGCATGCGTGTGTGCGTGTGTGTGTGTATCGTCTCAAGACAATATTGTCAGTCACATATTCCACCTAAATTAAAAAAGAAATTTTTTTTTGCTTTATTAAGTGATAAAAATGAAGCCATTCTTTCTGGCCTGTTAAACACTGCAGTGTCAATACAGGAGAACAGAAGTGAATGTTAGACAGAGAGAGGTGTGTGAGACCGGTGTTTGTCCAGCTAAAAAGAGGTGTGTGTAGGGGGGGGGGTGGAGGGAGCTGTTAATCTGATAATGAACCCATTATCAGATCAGCGCTTTGTAAGGTGTAAGTGAGGATGTAGTGACTGTTGATTAATGATTTAATAAACATTTTAATTCTCTCTCTCTCTCTCTCTCTCTCTCTCTCTCTCTCTCTCTCTCTTCAGGTCCTACAGGTGTGGGTATGAATGAGCTGAAGAGGAAGCTGTTAATCTCAGACCCGCAGCACTTCAGCATCACCATCCCTCGTAGGTTTTCACACCGTCACTCACAAACCAAAGCGTGAGGGAGAAACGCAGAGAGAAAGCTTTTCACGTCCAAAATAAAATACCTACGTTTAACACTGATTCATCTCCAGTCCTGTCTGTCTCTCCCTTCCTTTTCTCTTTTTACTTTCTCTCTCTGTCTTCCTCACTCTCTTTCTTTCCTAGCATCCAGGAACGCATTCTTTGGGTACATGCATCATGTTGGGACAAATGAGTCGGTCTCAGATTTATAGATTTAAACACAGGCTGTTTGAGAGGGAGAGAAAGGGAGAGAGAGAGATTGATGAAAACAAGGGAGTAGGAGTGTTAAACAGTGGCCAGAAATAAAGAAGATCGTCCAACGCTGAGTGAAACCTGGGCCGTATAGAGCACGGCTGTAATGGATGTGTCTCTGGATTCTGACTCCGGGATTAAAACTTCATCCGGAGATTAAAGCCTCACGCTGTCTGATTGCTCACAAATGTTCCTCTCGAATCATGTTCGTTACACAACCGAGCGTTCGTTTAGGTCTTACACACACCATGCAGTTACACTCGTTCATTCCTGGAAAGTGCTTCCTCTCTTCTCTTCTTGTGGATTTCTGACTGTTCAGGTTTTCTCAGAGTTAAATCTCTCCATGTTAATCAGTGGAGTCACTGTTCCAAGCTGATGAGTTTTTATTGACTCAAGTTTGACTAGAACTCGTAACTTGAAATCCCGACTTGAAAACAGCAAGTAATGTAAGATCAACTGTTGAGAAGTTGAGATTTTAACAGCGCCATCTGCAGGACTGGAGCACTTGTACACAACCGCCTACATAAAGCCTCAGAGATGGGGCGAGCGTTTCCGCTAGTGAATGGAGTTTTGTTGTTGTGTCTTGCCTTAGAAATTTAGTTACAGCTTTACCTCTGACTGTTATGACACACTGAGACTGGAGACTCCTTCCATAAATGTAACATATACAGTAAACCCCTTCTTATAGAAAATCACGTTTTATGAACCGTTTATGTGAAGTGTACAAGTGTAACCCTAACCTCAAACTTTTAACTCCTAACACCGACACTACCGTTAACTCCAAAAACTGACAACTGACCTAATTCTGAGCCCTAGTCCCTAAACCCAACACTACCGCTAACTTCTACCCTAATGGTAACCTGTACCCTAACCTCAACTCCTAAATTTTAACTCGTAAATTTTACCTTAACTCCTTATCTTTAACCCTTAGTCTAACCCTAAGCTCAACCCTAACCCCTTACTCCTAACCTTATCCAGGACACTGAGACACTAACCCCTAACCTCAACCCTAACCCCTTACCCCTCTCTCTCTCTCTCTCTCTCTCTCTCTCTATCTCTCTGAAACAGTAATCAGGATTTTTTTTTGCCTAAGAACCAGGACTATATACTGTGGAATGAAACACTAATTGTTACGCTATTAAAGGAAACTAACTAACAGCCACTTGGTGTAATGAAGCAGCGATGGCTCCCACACTGAGATGATTAGTTTTATTCCTCAAATGAATGCATTTTTAGCAATTAAGCAATTTTCAGGAGGACAAGATGTGCAAGAGAAAGTGAGGGAGAGAGAGAGCGATTGAGTGACTGAATGAATAAATTGAGAGTGAACGAGAGACAGGGCTGGATGAAGGTTCTGGTTTTAAGCTTACTGGAACAGTGTAAAAGTTTTTTAAGAGTTTGTTTTGGAACTGCTGGTCGAACAGTTTGTCTTGAGGAGTGTACCACGTGACCCCTGACCTCTCCAGCTCTCGTTAAACACTTTGTGCAGCGACCTTTGACCCCCTACTAAACCTTCTGGAGCCTGGCACGCGCGGCCCGGTTTAACGGCACCACTTTACAGCCGAGCGAGCCCAGAAACATGGCAGCGGCGAGGGCTTAATGAGCGCTGGAGCGGAGTCAGAGTCGCCGCTCCGACTGGAGTGTGTGTGTGTGTGTGAGAGAGCACCAGCGCCGCGGCTTTACTGCTCTGTAAAAACATCAACAGTGACACCGACCGTGTAAAAGCTCCAGCTAATACACTCGCAGGGTTTTATTTCTGTTCTGCCGTGTCTGCTGATCCGACGCGATTGTAATGGAAACAGGAAAAAATGTCTTTCACTTAAATGTAAGGCGTGGCTCGTGATCGGGGGGCGGAGCTAACAACATATTTATGAATATTACATAAACACAGACTTTTATTCTGTATAAATAATATATAAATACATTTATATAATATATATAAGTATTCCATGTAGTTTGTCATCAGATTTAAAGGGTTTAACGCTCCTGTGGGATTAAAATGACCTGCTGTCTTATATAGTTCACATTTATTCTGTCACGGGAGCACAAACTTTTGCACTTGGCAGTTTTATAAATCTCTCTCCTTCTCTTTCTGTCCCTCTCTCTCCCTCGATCCCTACCCGACACTGTCCTTCTGTCTCTCTGTCTCTCTCTCTCTGTCTCTCTCTCTGTCTATCCATCTTTGTCACTCTGTACATCTTTCTGTCTCTCCCTCTCTCCCTCTCTCTCTCTCTCTCTCTCTCTCTATCAATCTCTCTATATTGATATATACTGTACACCTGTCTTTTTTTCTTTAACATTGTCTTTCTGACTTCCTCTTTTTCTTTCTGTCTACCTTTTCCTGTCTCTCTTTCTTTGACTTATCCATCTCTGTCACCCTGTTATGTCTTTCTGTCTGTCTTTCTTTCTCTCTTCCATTTCTCCTCTCTTTCTCTCTCTCTACATCTGTTTTTCTCTGACACTGTCTCTGTCTTCCTCTCTTTCTTTTTTGTCTCTGTTTATGTCTCTGTCCACCGCTCTCGCCATGTGTCCCTTTCTCTATTTCTCTATTTCCTTCTCTCTCTCACCTTGTTTCTATCACTCTTCCTGACTCTCTCTTTATACATCTGTCTGTTTTTCTTTGTCTCTGACACCGTCTCACTCTCTTTTCCTTGCTATTACTGTATGTCCTGTCTCTCCTATCCCTCTGTCTGTCTGCTCCCTGTCGCTTTGTATGCCTTTCTATCTTTCTCCGTTTTTCTCTCTTTTCCTTTCTCTCCCCTTTTCTTCGTTCTTCCTCTCTCTCGCTCTTTCCTTTGTCTGTGTATCTCGCTCTACTTTCTATTTTCTCACACTCTGTCTCTCTGTACGTCTGTTTCTCCCTCTCTCTTCCACCCCCTCCTCTCTCTCTCTCTCAGATACGTCTCGAGCGAAGAGGAATCAGGAGAATGACGGTGTGGAGTATCACTTCATCTCTAAACACCTGTTTGAAACAGACGTCCAGAACAACAAGTGAGTCGTCATCATCTTCATCATCATCATCATCATTATTTTCGAGCTGCCCTTACAGAGAATTAATCAACACATTCTGACCAATCAGAATCCAGCATACAGCAGCACTGGGGTGTAACGTGTGTCCTCGTAGACGATGTGACTGATATTCACTGGCTTTCACGTCAGGGCTGTTTTTCCATGCCATGTGATTTACACAAAGTGTGTGTGTGTGTGTGTCCACGTCATGTGGATCGCAGGCTGATGTATACGGATGGCGTGGTGATGGATGTGTTTCCACGGTCTCTCATCAGAAAGTAAGCCATCGCCACAGGAGACAGGATTAAGTGTCACTTCTCTGCGCCACACTTTCGGATTGTGTGTGTGTGTGTGTTTTTTTGTGTTGCCGTGGGCAGGAAACTGACACACAGCAGTTTGTAGTAGTTTGTAACACACGTTAGTGTAAATCAGGAACTCCGAAGCGATCGACAGGCTTAGAAGCGAGACCCGTGTGTGTGTGTTTCGATGATTGATGTCCGCTCCAGGGCGTGCCAAAGGGAGACACGGAGTCTCTCACACACACACAACACACAAGCGTTTCCCAAGGAAAACCCTGCTCCGGGGCTAAAAACAGATTAGCCCGAATTACCCCGAAACCTCAGAGCCAGCCTCCACCCCGACATCCAATTTACACTCCGGCGTTCGACACAACAAACACCACGCGGCTCTAAACTCGCTCAGCGGCCGCCGCTTTTAAACAAGCTTCCCAGAAAACAGAGATTTTGTGGAATGCTCGGTTACCATAAATGTCACATTAACAGCAGAGAACCTCTTCTTAGCACCCAACAAAACGGGCCTGGCGTGGCACGGGACCGCGGCGCTGAAGCGGCGCACGGGAACGGAGGCGGGCCGCAGAGAGAGAACCGGGTTTAACGAGCGATCGATAAATTTAACTTTAGATCTGAGGAGGCACGGAGAGACGAAAAGTCATACAGAGATCGGATCGTTTCTATAAAACTGTGTGTGAGCATGTAAGTTAATGATGATGATATTAAAAAACATCATCCTCGTTCTCTTGATGCACCTCTGGAGTTGAGTAGTTTTCTCTGACGGTATCACACCCTAATTCCCTGTTGTTTCCATAGTAACGCCTCATCCACAGAATCATGTACAGAAATGTGATCCAGGTTTAGATCCAGATAGATAAGAGATGGATGAAATACTTCCTGGTGTTGGTCATGTGTGTTAGGCTGCTTGAAGTTCAATATAAAAGAAGTTATTTAAATTATCATGGAGTCCAGTTCAGCACAGGGACGAGTCAGTAGGTGCAGAGGACAGATGGGGGTCTGGATCACTGGGAGCTCAGGAGCAGCATGTGTAGATCCAAACCATCATGAAGCAGAATCCAGCTGGAGCTGGTCCTTCTCTGGATGCCTCAAGATCTTCTCAGGTTTGGCCTCAACCTACTGGAGCTGCCACAATCTCCAGATGCCTCGGGATGGGTAGAGAAAGAAAGAACAGGTGGAAAAGAATTAGCGTAGATGACGTTCAAGATATTAGCTGATCTAAAGAGATCTGGAAGGATTGAATCAAATACTCTTAGAGTTTCTCGACTGCCATGCAGAAGGCCAGGGTTTGATTCCCAGTGAAAGCCCCGAACCCCTGCCACTGGATGCAACGTGCAACTTGGGACCGGCCCGGATAAAATGGGAGGGTTGTCTCAGGAAGGGCATGTGTTATTGGGTTGTGGAACGAATCGTCAACATTTCCATTATTTCTTATGGGAGGAATTCGCTTTGATGTACGAGTGTTTTGGCATACAAGCACGCTTCCAGAACAAATTGTGCTCGCAATCAAAGGTTCCACTCCACACCTTATATAATGTAGAGAAGCCTTTAAGACTCCTGTACACTGTGTGATATCATTGGGAAGGGCAGCGGTTCGAGCCCCAGCTCCGCCAGGTTCCTGCTGTTGGGACCTTAAACAAGGCCCTTAACCCTGTGTGCTCCGTATAATGGCCGACCCTGCGCTCTGACTCCAGCCTACTAACAAGAAGCTGGGATATGCGAATAATAATGAATTTCACTGTGCAGTGATATAGATAAGACAAATAAAGGCTGTATTCAGATTTTAGTCTTTAAGCAGACTTCCTGATTAACTTTAGAGACAGAATTTGACAAAGTTTTGAAAATTTTTTAAGTTTTTAAAAAACTTTTCAGTGAGATAAAAAAATCAAGTAAAATGAAAATGAAGTGAAATGGATAAGTAAAGATACTTTAACAGAATCTAGCTATCTTATCAAGATCCAGGTCTTGGAAAATCATATTAAAAAGTCACGCCATCCGTTATATCCTCCAGCCCTGGTATATTGATGACAAAAGCTTCAACGAAAGTGGGTTATCAGGGTCACCCGGGGTACAATTATAGTCTCCTGCCTCGTTTTAATTGTCTTCCTGCTCACGCAGTTACAGAATTAGACACTAAATCGTGACTCGCGCTGAAGTTTCTAAAAGCGAGAGGGAAATTTTTTTTCCCTCCTGGTTGCGTAACTGAACATTAGCAGATTTCCCTGCTGTTCTTTGACTACAGCATACCACGTCCGGGTTTGTCATTTACACATTCCTTCCACGTTCGTTGTCTCTGAGCTATTTCTCTCTCTCTCTCTCTCTCTCTCTCTCTCTCTCTCTCTCTCTCTTTTTCTCTCTCTCTCTTTCTTTCGCTTTTTCCTCTCTGCTAAAAATAAATACATGCTGGTGTTTGGTGACATTGACGTGAGAGAGGGAGTGAGTGAGGTAGAGAAGGAATGAGATTGTGGTGGAAAGCGTTTTTAAGTGTATAAACGTACATGTACGTACCCTGCCGTCTCGGTAAAGCCTGGCGTCGGGGCGTGCTGGTGCTCTGGGACGGCAGGTGTTACTGATTTAAAGTGTAACATAGAAGATTATATAAAGGCGTGATGTGCCAGAGCGTCTGGAATAGCGCTGTCGTGAAGAATGTAAGAGATTTCAGTGGAAGGCTGATGATTTTCTTTCTCTGTGCTGTAGAACGTTTTACATGTGAACGTCTCTGTGAAATGGCGCTGGTTAGTTATTATTATTATTTATTTATTATTTTTTTAATGGATTTTTTCCCAATTTTCTCCCTAATTTAGTCGTGGCCAATTCCTCCCCGTCACTAGGGGGCTCCCACATTAAGGCTACTCATTAAGGCTGGCTTCCCATGGGACCGAAGACTATCACGTGTTTCCTCCGAACCGCGTTACGCCAGCCGACCGCATCTTTCCGAACTGCTCGCTCACGCACCATTAGGGGCGGATTAACACACTCGGAGGACAGCGCTAGCCGCTCCTTCCGCGTGCGCGAGCTCACAGACGCCCCTGATTGGCTGTAGAGCCGTGATTAATGTGGGAGCATGAGTACCTCTCATCCCTCCCCTCTGAGAGAGCTCGGCCAATCAGCTCTCTCTAGGCCTCCGGCTTTGAGAGGTTACAGCATCACCCGGGGTTCGAACCAGCGATCTCCGGATGATGGGGCGAGCGCTTTACCACTGCGCCACTCGGAGGCTAGTTATTATTATTGATAGAAAATTCTCAGTTATAAACTCAGATTAGCAGAATCGTAACCATTAACCTCTGAAATGCATGTCTCTTCTGATTGGCTCTCGAGTTTTAAATTGTATTTATGTACAATGGAAAGCCAAGCGAAGCGAGTTTACATACCTTTTTGTGCAAGATTTAGTGAAGACGTAGCATCATTGGTCCCAAGAATGTTATCCAGGACGGTAGCAAGAAGAAAAGGGAGCAGCTTTCAGTTTTGTTTTTAAAGCAGCCGGTGCCGAGAGGAATCATAAATTAAGGTTAAATGAGGTTTAATGTCTATTTATTTTATATTTTCATTAATTTGCATGACTTTTCTAAATGTTTGATTGTTTTTATATGCAAAAATATGATCATAGTGTTGGAAATTGGTAATATTGGTAATATTTATGAGTGGCTGGAACGGATTATCTGGCTTCCTATGGGACAATGTGTTTCGCTTTAAGAACTCGCCTCCGGTAAGGATTAAATCTGTATGCCGAGGTACCGCTGTATACGTTTGCATTTGTAAAATGTTGCAGTTCCTCTATGATCCTGAAGGTGGTGCACTCTAAACTGTTCACAAGTTGGCAGGCAATGTGGGAGGAGCAAATTAATTGCTAAGCTTGAGTAGAATTGGAACAAAATTTGAAAAAATATTTTATAAAAATCAAATTATTTTTATATTTTCCAAATAAAGTCACAATACAAATCGAATCGACACCAAGGTTTCGTGATAATAATGTATTGGGTGATTCCTGTTCGTTCCCATTCCTAGTATATAAAGTGCGTCCTCTTCTGTAGGCAATAGACACGCCCGTCTGACCCTCACGCCCATGCCATGATTAGGATCAGACGTTTCGTTCATTCTGACATCTGATATCAACATGATTAAAGCTTTTGACCTGATTTTGCCATGATTTCATGCCGCCTTCTGCTGCCGTGTGATTTGCTGATTAGCTCATTGAGGGATAAACAGGTGTTCCTAATAAACTGGACAGCGAGTGTGCATGTACTGTATTCTGTATAGTCTGTGTTTATCTTTTTCTGCTTGCTGACTTCATTCCCAACGTTCCTCTAAGTGGGAAAAGTGGATTTAAGGTTGCCATTAATGATGTTAATGATGCTTCGTCATCGCCATAGCAACAACAGGCTGAGCATCAGGTACAGAGGTACAGAATTAGGGTTTATTTAATTTACTTTCTCTTCTGAAGCAGATGTGTATCCTGCCAGACCCTCCATAGCAGCAGATAAAATAATGACTAATATTGTGTGTGTGTTTTTCAGGTTTATCGAACACGGTGAGTATAAGGGAAATTACTACGGGACAAGCCTGGACTCTGTCCGCTCAGTTCTAGCCAAAAACAAGGTGTGCCTTCTGGATGTGCAGCCTCATGTGAGTGAGACACACACACACATATACACACACACACACACAGACATTCACAAAACACACTTCCACTCGACATTTTTGAAACCTCCAGGTAACATTTCGCTCCTTTGTTCCACACCTGGCAACCTCTCGTGCCTCTCTAGACTCAAACCCCATTCATCTTCTTCCTCTCGTTCTCTTCCTGTCTCACACCTTCACGCTTCCACATTCCACACACACACACACACACACACACACACACACACACACAAAATGTGTAGACGTTATGAACCGCTACCAGGCATTCATTTTCGCTAAACAACCAACACACACTCAACCTCAGTAGCTCCGTTTAATAGGAAGCAAAAGTATTGGCACTCTTCATGAAAACGATTCTCTTATCTGAAATCGTATTAATAAAGCGAATTGTAGTTATATTTTAAAGCAGATTTTGTCCCCAATGTTGTGCCAGTAATTTCTTTATCGCATTTCTCCAAAATCAAAAATTCAAAATTATTGGCACCATTCATTTTTAAAAAAATTTTTTTTGAGACTTGAATATAACCCCGACTTTGATTTGCGATCACTTTCAGCTTTGTTCGTTGTTTGTATTTTATTATTATTATTTTTTAAAATTCATTAAAAGAGTTTTGTGTTGAAACAGATCAATTAAAGATCAAAAACATTTTATCGAATTGGCTTCATCCGCTAACTAATCTATTTAATTTCTTTTCTGTACACGTAAGCAGAGTAAAAATCACTACCTTTTTTTTTTTTCAAATAGCTTTTAAAACCACTTTTTCACAGCGATAACTTGAACACATCGTTTTGTTCCATTCTTCTTTACAGAATTGCTTTAGTTCATTGTTTTGTTTTTTTGTTGTTCTCTTATGCACAGCTCTCTTAAGGTCACGCCACAGCATTTTATTTGGGTTATGGTCTGGACTTTGACTAGACCTTTAAAATAATCCTGATTCTTTTATATTTCAGCCATGCTGATCTCGATTAACTGGTGTGCTTCAGATCATTGTCTTGTTGTATGACCCAATTTCAAACAAACTGTCAGACAGACGGCCTCACATTGGTCTCTAGAATACTCTGGTACACAGAGGAGTTCATGGTCGACTCGGTGACGTTAAGGTGTCCAGGTCCTGCAGGTGGCTGCAGAAACAAACCCAAATCATAAATCCTGTTTGGTTTTCCCCCCAAACATGGCACTACAGTAGGCGTTAAAGCCAAACAAATCCACTTTGGTCTCATCTGTCCATAAGACATTGTTCCAGAAGACTTCTGGTTTGTTCTGATGCAGTTTTGTGAACCTCAGTTGTGCTTCCGGGTTCGTTTTATACAGAAGAGGTTTTCTTCTGGCGATCCCCCCCAAACAGTCTTCTTCTAATTGTGCTGTCATGGACTTTAACATTTAACACGCTCAGTGAGGCTTGTAGGATGATCTGACCTTAGGGTGAATGTGCTGGGACGTCCACTCCAGGGAAGAACTGTCTTGAACTCTAAATTGTCTGTAAACTATTTTGTAACTCTTCATATTGATGATCAGTCTCTAAGATCATTGCTTATGTATTTTCCTCTTGGCGTAACGTACACCTGAGGGCTCCAGACCAGCAAACTGCCAAAACTTCTGCTCTTATAGAGGTCTGATGATCAATCAATTAATTAATTAAACAATTAATCAGCGGCTGATGATTAGCAGCACCTGGCACCTGAACTTACCCACGTGGAGGCAGTAAGGTTTTATTAAATAAATAATGGCACAGTGGGGGGAAAAAAAGTTATAATGTTATTCGTCTGAGGTTGTATTTGCTTAATACTGCAACATGCAACGATCAGATGATTCTTATTAAGTTTTTCATTAAAAAAAAAAAAATAAAACAGTAAATTAAAAAAGAGGAGGTACTCCTCTTTTACAGATGGCTGTATTTTAAAACTACTAAGCTTTAAAATGTGTTCTGATTTATAAAAGCACTTTGCTGCAAACTCTGGTCAGTTCTAACAAAACGACACATCTTTTCGAATTTCCATTTCCATAAATACGTTTCCTTTCCAAATCCAGCTCCAATCTTTGTCCGCATATCCAGTTTCCTCCGATATCTGACGTTACACAGCAGACTCTAATGACAAATTTGAGTTCTGAGAGATCATAGACTGTTTTCTGAAAGAAACCAGATATTTTATTGAGAAGAAAAGAACTTAGAAGAAATATGAACCTTACACAGACGCACGTCGACGCCGTGTAGAAACCCTGAACCGGCTAACGGTCAGAGCACAATGTGCAAGAATGTTCTGTCACAGGATAGGGTTTTTTTTTTTTTTTTTTTGCTTTGGCATCATCGTGTCATCACGGCTTCATCCGTCTGAAAAAAAAACAAAAAACAAATCCCAGGCTGGACCCGTGTGAGTTTCATGAGCGTCGGTGGTCCGGAGCTGTTTCTCATCTCTGTCTGTCAGAGAGAAAGAGGAGCGAGTGCCAGCGTTTCTGTTAGCTTTCTCCTCCAGCCTGCTCCATGCGTTTATGATCCTCTCTCAGTCTGCATTGTGTTCTGTCTTTGTTTCCCGTCTCATGCTGGAGAAAGCAGGACGAGAGTTATGAGGTTCATCTCCTCGCGATGTCATATTAGTTCACCGCTCAGTGTGAACGATTCGCTCTGTTATGTCTGTAAATGTAATCGTGACTAATGACAATAATGGACGGTAGGATCCATATCAGACTCGATTAGGATGCTGTGATTGATGGTGTTTTGATGACTTCTTCTTCTTCTTTTATTTATTTATTTATTTACTTCTTCTTCTTCTTCTCCTCACCTGACCCCTGCGTTTCTCTCACAGTGTCTGAGGAACCTTCGCACGGCCGAGTTCAAGCCCTTCGTCGTCTTCGTCAAGCCTCCGTCCATCGAGCGGTTGAGGGAGACGAGGAAGAACGCCAAAGTCATCTCGGCAAAAGGAGACAAGGACTCGTCCAAATCCTTCACGGTGAGACGCCGCTCTGTGTCCTCACGCCTCACGGTCTCCGCACGTCACTCTCCGGCCATTTTTACATAAGCGTTATCTTCATATAAAATAAAAAAAGAACTTTTCAGCCACAGAACGATTTACCTGCGATCCACAAGCACCACCAGGTAGCTAGACCAGAGAACGAGGCACGCCTTGCATTTTATAATTTTTAATAAAGCAGTTTATTAAAAAAAAACAAAAAAAACAGGAAAATAAAAATAAATAAATAAATGAAACAAAAACTTTAAATTTTTAAAAGGAAAAATACAAACCAATGCAAGATCACTAAATCAGGTAATAATGAATAGGTTGTTAATATAAAATAAATATAGTGTTTCAGTTTTTTTTTATAATTGATAAACTAATAAAATTTAATAAATAAGCAAATAAGTAAACACATTTATTTATTCTATTTTTATTAAAACATTATAAAAAATTAATGAACAAAACATTATTGAAAGCAATAATTTTAAACATATATTTAAAATATAAAATCATTTCATTTATTTTTCTTGCCTGTTTTACTTTTTTACAGTTTAATAATTTTTTTAATTCTCATGTTTTCTTTTACTTTCTTTCTTTTTTTTTTACCTCCTCATTTATCTCCCCCCCCCCCCCTTTTTTTTTTTAGATTTTTCTTTTTTTTTTTCTTTAAAATTATTATTATTATTATTATTATTATGTTTAGGCTGAATGGCTTAATTCTTTTTTTATTATTATTTTCTGCTCATTCTATTAAATACTTATACAGCCTAATAAATATTTACACTTCAGCAAAGGTTGATTAAATGTGTTAAAAATGGTGTTTGCGTGCGCGCGCGTGTGTGTGTGTGTGTGTGTGTGTGTGTGTGTGTGTGTGTGTGTGTGTGTGTGTGTGTGTGTGTG
>JAQMYL010000006.1:25213812-25226016 GCA_030014365.1 Clarias pachynema | reverse complement strand
TTGAGTAATCTGGTGTAATATTTGTATGTTTTTGTGTGTGTGTGTGTGTGTGTGTGTGTGTGTGTGTGTGTGTGTGTGTGTGTGTTGAACGTTTAGTTGTTTTAGTAATGTAAAGGTTGAAAAGTCAAAACCAAGTAAAAGTTTCAACAAACCACACACACAAACACACATACGTGATGAGGGGGAGATGATGATGATGATGATGATGTTTACTCCAGTGGATATGATTGTGCAGATGGAGCTGGAGGCTCTTTGGGAACATGTCCCGCGTGAGACGAGCTGATTAATGGTCTCACTGTAGCGTGTGAATGTTTGCAGTGTGAGAATAAATCTGTAGTTAAAGTCAGAAGATGTGAGGTGTATAAGAGCGAGCTGGAGGAAACCGCAGGAGACGTGTCAGGATCGCATCGGCGGTGATTTGAATGGCGAGTCGAGAGCGTCCTGCTAACCGATTGCTAATGTCCATGCGCGTCCTGTTTTCTTAAACTTTCCCTCACTGCTCTCAGCGGAGCCCTTTTGCTCTCAGGATCAGCAATGCTAATTACCTAGCCAGAACAACTCCAAACACACACACACACACACACACAAAGCTAACCGGGTCTGCCACAAGTAACGAAGAAGGTCAAGCTGAGTGTACTTCTTTGACTGATATTGAAGCCTCATGGGATATTTTATGTATGTGTGTTTTGATTGCAAGTTAAATTAGCTTATTTAACGTTTCTGGCGGTCAGATGTTAGTTCTGTTTTTTTTTTTTTCCCTTCTCTCGTTCTTTTATATGCGTATGGAAAGGAGATATATTTTTAAACACACTAATATGTGAGCATAAGAAGCACAAAATGATTTAGCCCATGACTAGCATCTACAGTCATCTACTGGGGCAACACATACATACGCACGCTATACTGTTAGCTAGCCGCGACTGTGTATCCTCAAGATTTGAACCCGACTGAGGAAATAATGACACACCGTCTGCAACCTGCGAACGTTCCCACAAAGCTAACACTCTGATATAAACACCGCTTCACTTTTTTTCCCCCAGCTTGACAAAACCCACAACTCGCACAAATTAGCCGCGCCGTGTCTCGGCAAACTCGCACCTCTGCTGCTGCCATAACACAATCAAGGCTAAAGAAAAGCTTGTTGTGGGTTCGCCGTGTTTACGAGACACAAACCGTCCACTTTTCTGACAGGTTTGACTGAGTTAATGAGCTCTCTGACACCACGTTTTTTCTACACCACAGGGTTAGCACTTGATGCTAAACGTACGCTGTGAAATCTCAACATAATTTTAGTTATGAATAACACACCGTCTGTTATTAAAGCAATGCCAACAAATCTGAAGTATTTCCACCGTTCCTTCACCTTTTATATCGTTTTAAGGCACCTTAGCTACTTGCTAGCTTGCTAAATACTGTACCATACCTAGCATTTCTGATTCCCTGTTGCCTAGCAACTTTTTTTGGTTCAAAGTCATCAACATTAAGCTTATTAAAATAACAAGATTAAGCTAATTGTATTGTATATTACACACTTGCCATATTAAACAAGATGTCCTAGCTAATGATTTCGCTAGCTACGGTGTAATACAGGCAACATAAAGACAAAAATGGAGGCAAAACTGACAGGAATATTAATAGAATTTACCTCAGATTTGATTCTGTACAGCTGAAAATGGCACCTAGCATCAACGGCTAACATCATTGTTAGCATTGTGTACTTGAAGCTTTGAAAGAATTTAAAGTTTTAGCATTTTTAGCTGCTGTAATGTCAACAAGATCAGGAAGTAACTTGATTTCGTGAACTTTCCATAAACATTTTTGTTTAAAAAAGTAACTTTTTATGATTTTTTAATTAATTTATTTATTTATTTTTAGCAAAGTGGTGTTGTATGAGACGAATAAAACACTAATTGTTTTAGTGATGTGCTGCTATGGAAATATATTCCTCACAGTTTCATCACAGTATATGGTCATTGATTATTTTCCTGTAACGGCACAACACAGTGTTTTATTAGCGACAGTTTAGCGATCGTCTCCAGTCAGTAGGTGGTGATAAAAGCAGCTCGACAGTCTGAACAAAACTTAAAGTTGTGATTTTAGAGTCGATTGGGTGGAGAAAGTGTAATGAGATCAGGCAGAGCTGTTATTAGCACTGAAACACGCTAGCAGCGCTGCTGCCAAGCCCCTGCTTTAGGTTCGTTATTATGAGACGTAGGTTAAGGAGCTGTGGAGTGACTGGACGGAGGAGCTGCTTTGATCAGAGAGTCGCTGGTTCTCCGTGTGCTGGTGTTCCTAATGTCAGGAAACTCCAGGACTGGCTCAGGTAACGCTAAAGTGCTTTTCCATTGTGCCACAGCATTAAATTGCTGTTAACAGATCCTCCATGAAACCCCCCACACACAGACGTTTCTCTGTCACCGCGTTCCGTTTTTTTGCGATTTATTTCCTAATGAAATTCCGAATCGACATTTTTTTTTTTTTTTTTCAGTTTCAACTTCATTTACCTCAGTTGGTATGTTTTCGTTTTCGTTAACATTTTCCTACATTACCTTTAATGGCGTGCTGATAGCAATGATTAAGCCTTCATTTAGGCTACAGTATACTTACAGAGTGATGCAGCGGCACTTTAGTGTTTTCCTCTCTCAACTCCTCATTTGTACACTCCACTCAATAAGCTACTATACAGATCAGCTTCCCAAGCCCCAACATTTGCAGCAATTTAATAGATGACTAACTAGCTCGAGTCTCTTCTGTAACTCAGCGGTGAATAGCTAGTTGCATTGCATTCTGGGACTTTGAGAACACCGTTTAGACAAACATTTCCACTGCTTACACCATCAGTTACAGTAATCTCTTATTAAAGGTGCAATGAGTAAGATGAGGCCTCTAATGGTTAGCTGTGTTTGATATTTTTGACATCAATAATTCACGCCCTTATTTATGAAGCTCTTCCCCTAGATTATCAGATTAGCCATACTGTATAGCCGGGGTACTCAATAGGCGGACTCCGGTCCGCATCCGGACCCAAATACGGTTAAATCCGGACCGACGCCAAAACAAACATGCTAATTAAATCATAATCCAAATGAGTATATATATTTGAGTCTTCTAGTGAAGGATGCGCGCACCCCAGCGGCGCATGATCTGAACGCGCGCACCGCCGTTGCACCACATTAACGCGCGCACCCCCGTTTTCAGTTTTGTTTTTTTGTTTTCAGTTTTGTTAATTTGTTTTGCACTTCAGGGCCACCGTAGAAAACAACGACAAATCCGGAAACAAAATGCAAAATCAGAAAACACAGCAACAATTCAGACAAACTGGAAAAAGTAGGTTTTGTTCTTGAATTTGTTGTTTTGTTTTCGGGATTGTTCATTTTGTTTTTGTTTTTTTTGCGCTTCTCGGCCACCGTATTATCCAGAGTGGCTTACATTTATCTCATTTCACATACGAGCAGTTGAGGGCCTTGCTCAAGTGCCCAACAGTGGTGTAGCTTGGTAGTGCTGGGGTTTAAACCTGTGACCTTCTGATCAGTAGTCCAAAGCTTGACCACTGAGCTACCCCTGCCCCAACCAACCAACTCAATGCCTCCAGATCCATTAAAACACATGACAGATATTTCAGTATAAACATGTTTAAAGTGTTTCATGTAGAGTCTTTTTCAGATGTGATTCTACAAGCTTGGCACACAAGACTTTCCACATCTTCTCCTATTCCTCAAAACCTCTCAAAATCTGCAAGGTCGGATGGTGAGTCTTGCCGTACTACTGGTTTTAAGGCCATTTAGGGTACATTGATGAGTTAATAAATGCCCAAAATACCTCCTGAACACCTGCCCAGTCTATTTATGTCCAATGGTCTGCATTGGACATAAACAGAAATATATACATCCATCTATTTTTCTATCTAACTTAAGAGCATGATGCTGCCACCACCAAGCTTCATGCCAATTGTTTTCCTCAAATTTAGGGCCAGAGATTTTTGCTGAACTCCAAGCAATCAGTCATGCACACCTTTTACTGAAGGACGGCATCCACCCAGGTACCGTACCATTAAGGTTTTGATGGTGATGGTTCTTCTTCTGGTTCCAGTCTGCATACAGGAGTGTTAAAGTTCTGTCAGAGAGCCCTTCAGGTTCACAGTCAGCTCCCTGATTAAAGCTCTTCTCCTCCTTTGCTCAGTTCAGCTCCAGGTCTACATAGAGTCTTTCTTGCTCTGAAGTTCTTCTAGTTAAACCTGGATTTACTACTTTCTACCCTGTACATGATGAAATGTTAGCCTGAATTTGGTCTAAATGTGTGATAATGGGTGTTCTTCATGCCAGATTATACAAGGAAGATCATCTTGGTGAGAATCGTGAAGATTGGTGAGTCCTGCTTACAATCTGGGCTTTTCCAGGAAACGGACAAATGCAACAATTTGCAAAAACGAGCTTAAGATGTGTCGATTAGCGTTTCTCGTTGAAGTTTTGCTAATGCTTCCATATTTGTAGATGTCTGGTGAGTTTGGAGGCATCCCAGTCATCCATCATAGCAGCACTTGAATTTGAACATTCTGAGATTTAATAAAAAATATCTTCCCACTGAGAGAACTTCAGAACATCTTGGGTCACAGTGGTACTAAATCAATCTCTGATCTCAACTCACATCTGAGGAATACGTTTAGGATCGTGGCTTTTGTCTGTGACTAAAAAAATCAGGCCAAAATCTCTATACTGTAATGTTGACCTAAGTATGATGGAACCACTCGGCTCTGTGGATTCTGCAGAAACATTTTACTTCTGTGCCAGGATACGATCCTGTCTACAGAGATCCACAGATAATCCTATTAACCTCATGTGTTCTTCAGATGATCAGGTTGTAGAAACATCTTATGGATGTTTCTGGAGAGTGCAGAGTGGACTTGAACTACAAAAGACTACAGTATGTTACTGTATGCTTATTGAATTAGATTATGGACCAACTTTGGAGGTCGATCAGCTCAGGATGTAACGTATCAAAGGGAGAAGGTCTGAGTTTCTCCGAGTGCCTTCTATATTTACATCTCCCGAGTCCAAGGTTTTACAGACTTCTATCAAGATTGATCTAAGATTTAACAAAAATATCATGATATGGCTTTAAACTCGGGGCTGGAAAGCTCGCAGCACGTGATGGTCAGATAAACTCAGCTATACACATCTGTGAATGGACAAGTGAGACAGAGAAAGAGCGAACCTGTGATGTGCCCGCAGAAATAATAAACCAAAAGTCAAACTGTATTAAAAAGCTCCTGATACGTTACTACCGTGGACGCTGCCAAACCCAGACGAGCTCCCCGGTTCCCCCCGGGCCGCACTTTCATAATAATAATTAGAGAGAGCCGGAGAGGAAAGTGAAAGCGAGCGCGAGCTCAGATCTGTGTTTTAGCTCAAACATGTCGAGCGGCTTTGAAATCTAAGAAGTAATGGCTATCAGCAGGAGGGCAGAGCGTGTGGGTGTAAGACTGGCCACGTGGGAAACGCCGCCATATGTAGACTGGATTAAGGCCATAGACAATTAAAGATGAGAAGTGCATGCGCGTATCCACATCCGCAAGCAGCCCGCATTAAATAAGGGCCGGATCTAAAAGGGAACCAATGTGGTCATCATTTAAAAAAAAGAAAGAAATTCTTCTGTTAATTTCTTATTTATAGCAAGTTCTATTATACTTCATGCTAAAAGTGTTTGTCAATGTTCGCTGAGTCTTTTTTTTAAATGTATTTTGCCTGTCTAAATCTAACTGTCTTAATAGCTACTGTAAGCTCCTTCCTTAAGATAAAACGGTTAAGGCTCTGGGGTAGATCAGAAGGTCAGGGGTTCGAGTCCCAGCATCATCACGCTGCCCACTGTTGGGCCCTTGAGCCAAGACCATAAACCTATTTGCTTCAGCGGTGCCATATCATCGATGATGCTTTTCACTTTGACCACAGCCTCCTAACTGACCTATACAAATAAAATAATTTAACTCTGCTGTAAAGGACATGTAACAATAATAATTATTATGTATTATTTAATTAATTGAGTGCTGGTGGCATTAGTGACTAGTGGCCTCACACATCCAGTGTTGAAGGTGAGCCTCAGCTCTGTGTGTATGGAGTTTGCATGTTCTCCTCGTGCTTGGTGGGTTCCTCTGGGTACTCCGGTTTCCTCCCCAGTCCAAAGACATGCAGATTAGACTAAATGGCATGTCCAAATTCCCTGGTGTGTGAGATTGTGTGTTTGTGTCTCCTGTGATGGACTGGCACCCCGACCAGGGTGTACCTCGACCAGGGTGTACCCCGACCAGGGTGTACCCCGCCTCGTGTCCTGAGGACCCCGTGCAGGATAAGTGCTATAGGGAACGAGTGACTCATTGAGTTGTTTCACGATGCTGTTATATTAAAGAAGACTTTGTATACAGTATGACATGCAGTTAAATGCTTTAACGATACAATGTAACAATACAGATGAAAATTTTGACACTTGAAATTCAATTAAGCCAAAGATTAAAAGAATTTGCAATCAAATAAAATGTAAACTGGAAACTGGGTTTAATGAAATAAAAATAGAAATTTAGTAACAAAAATTTCCAAAATTTAAGTGTACAGTGTGGAAAGTATTAAAGTCAAAAATATGTAAAAAAAAAAAAAAAAAAAAAAAAAAGAAATACATTGTATATGTTATAGCAGCAGGAAGGAAGCGGGATGAAATTGATGACATTATATTGCACAATTTGGAGCCGTGTCAGCTTATTTACTCATTTGTTCTAATCTTAATAAAAAGCAAACAAGAGCAAACAAATACAGAAATGATTTCTCAGGTATACTGTACATAATTTTGAAGCTCTATGATTGAACTTCTGATAAAGCCAGAGTTTCATAAATCTCTTTTTTAAACATCTGTATTTGATGGGGCTTTTTCTCCAAAGAAAACACAAGCGCTGAGCGACTTAAAACACAAACACACACACACACGCTCACACACACAAACGCAAAAGCCACAATTGCAGGTTGTGTGTCTACGAGCACGCTCATTGTTACAGAGCAAACATTTTCAGTCGTATCTGATGTTGTTTTCACAGCGCAGACAGAAAGTTTAGTACAGAAATAATTGACTTTATTGCCTCTGGTTTATAGCTCGGCTCCATCGTGAACACCCGGCGCAGTGATTTGTGTTTAGCTTTGGATGATCTGGGCACTCGTGTTTATCTGAGGTGCACGTGGACTTGAAATTTATGACTGTTATTTAAAAAAGGACAAAAAAGGACAAAAATAAAGCAGTGATTCTGGTGCAGCTCGTATTATATCAAAATCTTTCGCTGACCAAACCCCAGAATCAACAGCTCGCTTCTCTTTAAATAAATAATGTCTGCATGCTTTTAGGTTTTTTTTTAAGATATCTAAAATAAGAGCTACGCTATTTATAACGCAACAAGTACACAATGTGAAGTATGTTTCAGTAAAAGTTGTAAATTTATTTGGGGGCGACTTTTACCGCAGTTTTACGGCCTTTTATTGCAGAATGAGTCAAGAGACAGAAGAGGCACTAATTCATGCTAAACTGAATATTTGTGGACGTCTCAGCTATGAAAGTCATCACTTCAAAAACACATTGATGGGAATAACATATTAGTTTTTATTAGTAACTAGCAACATAATGTGTTACTTTTCTATAACACATGGCAGTAATAGGAATGTACTACTTTTTTTTACTGACCAGCAATGCAAATGTGAAATATTTAATGAAATAAATAATCTAAAATAATCTGTGTATCATTCATTCATTCATTTTTATTATAAAAACAAACACAAATAATGAGAAGACAAATAGTTTTTCATCTCTTGCACGAGCTTGTTTTAATGAGTGTGTGACGCACTACACAGGTGTTTGTTACGATCGATCGTCATTGGTTCTGCTTAAGGAGCTTCTTTCGGTCTCTTCTCAGTGTGGACGGATGCCTCTGCGCTTTAACAAAGAGTAGGTGGGTTATAAATCTTCCACAGCGCCCTGCTCAATCAGCAGCTCGGCCTGGACCGATCCGGAGGCCTCGTATGTTCTGTGAGAGTGGGAGGTGGTGATGGAGGACGGAGAAGATCGAGCAGGTGTTTCTGACCACCGCCGAATTGTGAAAAGGGAACTCTGTTTTAGTCTGCAGATCGAAGCGCTTAAACCTCTCAGGCTTAAATCCTGACACTTAATGCCATTAATGTCACTCTGCGTTAATGACACATTTAGGTGTTTCTTCATCTTGTTTCTTCTTTCTTAAGTGTTACTTCATTTTATTCTTTCTTTCTTTTCAACTCTCAATCATTATATCACCAATGTGCATCTTGGGGGAATTGATACTATCAAAGTGCATTATAAGAGACCACTGTTGCACCTTTTGGGTTAATTGGGTTTCATTTGTTTGTACATCGTTGGAAATAAAAATACACCCCTGCAGTATTTTTTTTTTTATTTCCTTGGAAAGGTTTATTATTTTTTTTTTTTTCTTAATTCACTTTCATTGGCACAAGTTAAACGCAAAAAGTTTAAACCACTGTTTAAATGCTACAGCCTTTACTGTTACATATGTACAGTTAACAGTAAGTGCAAAAGTTTGCACACCTCTGAGCTTTTGAATAGGGTGAGGGGAAGCTTACGGCATAAAATGACATCATATAGCAAATTAAATCTTTTTAAATCTAGCCAAACCTATCTACAATTTCTTAAAATAAGTTTACAACAAACCAAATACAAGATTATTAAGCTTATTTCTAGTCAAATGTTACTAAAATTTCAAGTGAAAAATTGCTTCTGTTCTATTGGGACATATTTTTGCTTCTTTCAAAGAAAAAAAACCCCAAGAAACTAACAAAATTCTCTACCAGTAAAACAAGACATTTTTCACTTACAATTTTAGAAACATTTGACTTGATTTAGACACAAGATTAATATTCTTATATTTGATTTGTTGTGATCATGTTTTTAAAAAATTCTAGAATATTTTACTTTAAAAAATTTTGCGGTGTCAAACATGTGTAAAATTTATCTAGAAATAAGCAGCGCTGCCATCAGTCCTGTGCCATGCCAACAGTAAAGCATCCTGAGACCATTCATGTGTGGGGTCGAAGATGTGGACAATTTTGCTTAAGAACACAGCCATGAATAAAGAACGGTGCAAAAACGTCCTCCAAAAACTTCTTCCAACAATCCAAGAACAGTCTGGTGATGAACAATGCCTTTTCCAACATGATGGCAAAAGCGATAACTACAGTACGTGACTCGGGGAACAAAACATGGAAATTTTAGGTCCATGGCCAAAAAACCCCCCAGACCTTAATTCCATTGAGAACTGAATTGTCAATTCTTACGAAGTGAGTGGACGAACAAAACACCACTAATTCTGACAAACTCCATGTATTAATTATGTAAGAATGGGCTGCGCCATCAGTCAGGGTGTGGCCCAGAAGTTGATTGACAGCATGTCAGGGTCAACACTGCAAATATTGAATCTTTGCATGAACTTAATGTAATTGTCAACAAAAGTCTTTGATACGTATGAAATACTGAAATTATGATACTTATGAAATTATACTTCAGTAAACCGGAGTAACATCTGACAAAAAGATCTAATAACACTGAAGCAGCAGACTTTGTGAAAATTAATATTTGTCATTTTCAAAACTTTTGGCCCCCGGCTGTAATCTTATTTTCAGAAATTGTTGATAAATGTAACTGATAAATTTTCATGATATTTTCACTGTGGTTTCTCCGGTTTATAAATTATTTATATAATCAGCGCCGGTGTGTCTTTCAACAAGAGAATGTAGTGTATAACATCTGGTAGAGTAATAATAAATATCAAGATGAAGAAATATTTAAAGCATTAAACTGATATGACTTTAATTGGATTTGATCGTTTTTGTGACTTCGGAAAGAAAACCCCATTGTCTAGTTGCTAAATAAATCATATTGTCCCATAAGGATGTGTACACTTTTGCACTCGGCTGTTCCGTGCAGTACTATAGGTACCGATCCGGATCTTTACTCTTAATACGGATGTTTGTTTCGATGGAAAGGAAAGCGAGAGTTGGTCTGTAAATTGCTGAATGGAGAGTGAAGAGTGACGTGCTCCAGCCTTGGCATCAGTCATTCGTTTTATTGGCTTTGACGGTATCGTTTGCTGGCACTCTTTTCCAACACCGCCATCTTGCCAAACAGCTCGACTCGGGCCAGAGAGCTGCCATACAATAAGATCAACAGGCCTGATTTACACGGCGTTCACTCAGCCGGGGATAAAAGAGTGGAGTTTTGCAAAGTCGAATGAAAACATGTCTGGACTATGAGTGTAAATCAAAATCCGGGCACACACACACACATACACACACACAAGCATACACACACACAGACATGCTCCTTTGGTGAACATTTGCATCATTACTTGTACGCCTGCATTCACCACTGCTGTGGCTTTGGGGTCTGAAATTGAGCCCCAGGAAACCAAGTGCAGAAACACTGAAGAGCAGATCAAAGCCTTCGACTACTGCTTATTTTCCTTCTTCCTCTATCTGAAAGGAGAAAAACAGCTCTTTCCCTCTAATTACACAGCCTTGTCTAGGGCTACGTTTATCTGGGACGGATTTGGTAGTACCTGTATTTCATCTTCTCGGACAGTTTTGATTAAGTGAATATAAAAACAATTTTTCCCCCCCGAAGTAATAATACGTCGCTGCCTTTGCTAAGCGAGCTCAGGGTCCTGCACAAATACTTCTCTTCTCTTCACAGCAGTTCTATAATGACCGAAACAACTGATTTCACTTCCTGCCCTAATGAAGAAAACCCCCGTGCACTGAAACGAGAACCTTTTAACAAATAAATATCTAAATAGCGCTCGCCGTTCCTCCCGTTCCTCAGATCCATTTGGAGAGTTTTATGACCTTATCTCGACCACACAGTGTTTCCAGAAAAAACTCTGGCCCCTCGGACTGCTCTACGTTAGCTATATATCCTGAACTAAATTAACTTCATTTTATAGACGTAAACAGTCTCTGGCCAAGCGTGAAGGGTTTTCTGTTTAGCAAATCTGTGTCGAGGCAAACCGTACAACAGAGTGAGAGGAAGTTTATAAAGAGGATCTCAAACGTGTGGTTCTGTGGGCACGCGACCTCAGAAAGAACACAAACATGGAGGTTTTTGTGCTTTATTTACAGAGCTTAGGAAGCTTTATATTCAAATTATGGATAAGTTGCTTCAAACTGGTGTTGATGTTAATTAATCTACATCAGTGGCCATAAAACTGACAAATATTAATTTAAACTTGCATTTGTGAATGAACAGTGCTGTAATGTGAAATTAAACCATTTAAGTATTATAAAAAATTATTTTGAACATTCATGGCACACATGTATACACCACACACTGATTAATGTGCACAATTTGGGAACACCAACTATCCGAACCTGCATGTTTTTGGACTGTAGGAGGAAACCCACCTACAACTCACCAAGTACAAGGAGAAAATTTTAACTCTGCGCACACAGAGCCGAGGCAGGAATCGAACCCTGGACCTGGAGGTGCAAGGTCACAGTGCTAGGCACACTGCCAGGGTAGATGAATAATATTTTATTTAATTAGGTTCAGCCTTTATTCGTCACATCGACATTACAGTAAATGGACAAAAGTATTTGGCCAAACCTGCAATGACATTGTACCCAAATACATATACTTCAATCTGAAGTTGGTCAGGGCTCTATGTTCGGGCCAGTCGAGTTCTTCCACATGGAACTCATCAAATGTCTTTATAGTGCTTGCTTTGTGCACTGTGGTACAGTCATGTTGGAATAGAAAAGGGACTTCCCCAAACTGTTGCCACAAAGTTGGAAGCGTAGCATAGTCCGAGATGTCTTGGTATGCTGAAGCATTAAGATTGCCCCTCAGTGAGGATAAGGTTTACTGATGCACATTGGGAGTGAAGGCTGACCTGTGTAGTCCCATCCGATAGATGTGCTAGTGTAGATCAAATTGATTGTGGAAAGGGTTAATGCTGGTTGTGATAAAAAAGTGTGAGAACACACAGTGCATTACTGTTTTGGTGGCACAAGGGATGCCTACTCAATATTAAGCAGGTGGTCGTAATGTTACGGCTGAACAGATATATATATATACTCAGCAAAAAAAGAAACGCCCCTTTTTCAGGACTGTGTATTTCAACAATAATGTTGTAAAAAT
>JAQMYL010000006.1:25190183-25203061 GCA_030014365.1 Clarias pachynema | reverse complement strand
GCAGATATACATCTCAATATCAACTGTTCAAAGGAGATTATTGTGTATTTTGGATAAACGTCTTCAGTATTGTTTTATAGTGTAGAAAGAAATAAACATCAGGAACGACCATGGAGTTAGAAGGAGTGACCAAATTTTTAAGCGATACTGTGTATCATGAGATGATCAAGGTGAGAGGTTAACTCCCAGATGTGGTGGTGCATTGTGGGATGTTTTTGCTCGAGGTGTAAGATTATTAGTCCACTGTGGCCTTCGAACATACATGACATCATTGCATGAAAGAGCCAGCTTCATAAACAATCAGATCCAGAGAAGGGCCATCTCACACTCCCACGTCAGGTCAGATGACAGAACATCAAACAAGAGAGAGAGAGAGAGAGACAGAGAGAGAGCTCAGAAGCTGAGTCGCATCTTAACACACAGTCACTCCTGTGGCTGGAGTGTAAAGTATGCGCCCTGAGATTAATCACAGCTGACGCGAGGAGTGGAGGACATCAGCGTCTGCTCTACACTTCACTGTGAGATAGTGTCTGTCTGTACAAAGAGAGAGAGAGAGAGAGAGAGAGAGAGAGAGAGAGCGGTGCTCCTCTCACTCCTGTCGCAATCCTGTTTTTCACATCACCGCAGTGTGAAAGAATGCAAAAATGGGCCAGTTACTCAAGCCACCTTTTTACCGAAAAAAAAATAATAAAACCTCTTCTGAGTACACTTCTAAAGTACGTCTGATTTATTCAGTAGTGCCGCGTCCCGCTTTAGCGACTTTATAAATTAACAAATCAGTCCTCAATAATGACTTCAAGCTGCAGAGGAGGGGAAAAAAATCCACTGTGTTTAGCCGTCGAAAAAATTTACACAGGATTTCTCAGCGGTGACTACTTGCTGGAAAAACATCGTTTCGAGTGGCAGGCCGGGCGACGTCTACAGCGCCAAATATTTACAAAAAGATCTTTGTACATGAAATTTTGTAGCGAGAGGATTATAGGAAAATTTGTACTTCACAATTTGATGATCAATTTCTAAACTGGCCTCGGTGCCAGGGACTAAGATCTCTGCTTTTTAATGTCGCACGGAGCAATAAATACCTTCCCGTGGATGTAAACACAGGCCCGTGTCCAACGCGCACTTTTCTTGTCTTTAAAACACACCTTGAGATCCAGCGCGGTGCTTCACGCCAGGCGTCAGACCTGCTCTCAGCAGCATAACTCTGTCCCGAGCCATCTCAGTGGAAACTCAATCACACAGACAGTTATGGTGTGTGAAATTATGGTGGGGATATTTCAGCACAGATATAAACTGTCAGCTCCAGAATTATTGGCACCCTGCGAAAATGGTGAAATTATGCAGTACATACTGTACAGCGAGTTAAGAAATATATATTGAGGCTTTTTTATTCCCTAAAGTGTGCAACTCTGTAGAGAGTCAGGGGAACACAGAGTTTGAGGTTCTTTAAGGTGATTACAGAAAAAGCATGCACACACACATATTCACACCCAGAGGTCATTTAAAGTCACCAGTGTACTTGGTTTTAGAAGCGAGAACCCAAAGGAAACCCACAGGCAGAACATGAGAACCTTCACACAGAGAGAGACACAGGATCGAACTGCAGAACTGTTAGGAGACAACCATGCACAATTATCACACTTTTTTTTTTTTCATTTTTATTTAAAATTGTCTTGCATGAAATGCAAGTAAGTAGAAAGTGCTTAAAGTGCTTCTAATTAGCATTCTTTTGTAATTAAATATTTTGTTTTATTTGATTACATGTTATATTCCCAGCTTAACTAGAGTAATAAGTAGAATTGAAAATGTTTAGCATCCAATTAACTGACTCACTCACACTCACTCACACTCACTCACTCTCTATAGCGCTGATCCTGTACACAGGGTTTCGGGGAAGCCTGGAGTCTATCCCAGGGGACTAAGAGCATTAGGCAGGGTACATGGTGCCAAATCATCACAAGGGACAAGCATTTACACACTCACACACGCGCACACACGCACTATGCCAATTAACCTAGTCTGCATGTCTTTGGACTGTGGGAGGAAACCGGGGTACCTGGAGGAAACCCACCAAGCACAGACCCGAAGCTGAGACCCAAACTCTCAACCTTGGCGGTGTGAGGCCACAGTGCTAACCACTAAGCTTCTGACAGAGTGCATTCGAGCTGGCGCCAAATCCTCCAGATTACATGAAGACTGAGGTTTGATCAAATTCCCAAGTGGAATCAAAAGAGGGAATAAGATACAAATTAAATTCAACATTTTGTCCAAAGAAATAAATAGTGATGGTCAAAATCACAAATTTGCCCAAATGTAAATACTGTCCTAGGAACTGGTCAGTGTTTAATAATGAATGATGAATGTTTCCTCTCCTTGTTTTTAGCTAGCTTGGCTAACATGCAGCACTTTCATCACTACGGCCCAGGTTTGATTCATGGCCATGGAACTGAAGGGGTCGGCACTGATCAGAAAATTGGGGAGGGGTTCATCAGGAAGGGCATCTGGCATAAAACCTGTGCACATTAAATATATGCTGATGGTGGTTTAATGGTTAGCACCTTCACCTCACACCTCCAGGGCTGCAGGTTCAAATCTTGACTCGGGGTCTGTGTGCAACAAATGGAGTTTGCATGTTCTCTCTGCACTTGGTGGGGTTCCTCTGGGTACTCCGGTTTCCTCACTTCCTGGGTTTTCTGTGAGATCGGACCGGACGGGATGGCCTTTGGACTCCTTGGGCATGGGTGAGCCTTGGATGCCTATTGGATGATCCTGCCACCAGTTTACTGGTATATGGTTTGTGATCAGTGTTGTTCCCTTCACCTGTCAGTGGTTATGATGTTATGGCTGATTAGTGCACATACTGTACTGTATATGTCTGTATGTCTCAGACTTTCTTCTCTGTCTAAGTGTCAGTATGTCCATCTTTCTTTCTTGATTCGCCACTTTCTTTTTCTTTCATAATATATTTATTTCATTCTACCTCTTTCTGTCTCTATATCAATAACTTTCCCTTTCTTTCATTTTTTCTATCTATCTATCTATCTATCTATCTATCTATCTATCTATCTATCTATCTATCTATCTATCTATCTATCTATCTGTCTGTCTGTCTGTCTGTCTGTCTGTCTCTGTTTACCTACTGTACTCCACCATGTTGAGAGAAAGATGATGTTATCCTATGAATATAATAACACATATCATCCTGATACACATCTAAAATGAGAAACACACAGTTTTGCAGATTCTTGTGACTCTTAAGTTTCACACTCAGCTATGAGATCTCCTTCATAAAAACTCTGACAAAATGTCACTCCTGAATTGTGTTTTAGTCAGATATCTTTAAGTGCATTAAATATACACATAGTTAGTGTCTGATTTTAATTGCAGCTGACAGTTATTATATACTGATAGCATATGTTGCTCTCACATAATATATAAGGACAATATAAACCCTGGAATGTTTTTTTTTCTTTCTCTTTTTCTCTTTCTCCTCCTCCACCAGTGTTTCTGCACTAATCTGGCGACAGAGCCACACTTAAATTTATCCCAGGATTACAGGAGCTATAGAGTTCTCCAAGTAAAACCGCCTCGGCGTCCAGCAGGTTTATTCAGCGAGTCTGAAGGAGTGTTTGCTCAGTAGCTGCGCTCACCTCGAATCCCTGTTGGCTCCGACGAAACCCATCGACTGATAGCATGGCCGCGAGAGACCGAGAACAGATTATTTAAAAAAGAGAAGCGTTATAATCTCGACAGCAAACGAGCTGTCGGACCAGCGGGTGTTTGGACGTGTCAGGTTGGCTTGTTGTGGTTGTCACACACAGCTGGAAAGTTCAGAAGACTGTTATTATTGTTATGGCAGCAGAATGAATGGGCTTTTTGTCTGCCTGATATGGCGTGTAAATATAGAGTTTCTGCTTGTGTTGCTGCTGTTTGTGACTGAGACTCAAAACATGGCAATAAGACCGGGCATGTGGTGGCAGCTTTGGCCTGGATTACGAGTGCCACTGAATAGAAAGACGTTATTATTGTCTGAGGTGAGAATGCCAGGCAGTCAGACGTGTGTGTGTGTGTGTGTGTGTGTGTGTGTGTGTGTGTGTGTGTGTGTGTGTGTGTGTTTGTGTGTAAAATGCTCTCCAAGTGTTTATAATATTTTACGATGCCAGTGAAGGGAACTCAGCCACGAGAGCAACAAGCTGAGAATGATGGGCAGACACGATATAAATAGAGTTTTTTTTCCAGGAGATATCTCCTGCGGTGGTGCAGAAGGTCCACAGGTCGATCTTTATCTCAGCTTACTGCTCTGTGGAGTTTCACATGTTCTTCTCGTGTCCAGCTGGGTTCCTGAAGGGTTCTTTGGTGCTCTCAGAGTTCTGAGGTTGGGTTGGCCTCCTATGTGACGACCATAATTGGGTTGGCGTATGTTCTGTGGAATTCTCAGTTCTCAGTATTCCAGGGATTGGCTCTAATCTTAACCCCTAACCTCTAACCCTATCACATAACTTCTAAGCCCTAACTCCTAACTTTCAACACTAACTCCTAACCCCTAACTGCTAACCATAATTCCTAACCCAAAACTCTAACAGCTGACCCTAATACCTAATTACCATAACCCTAACCCATAAAGCTAATTCCTACCCCAACCCCTAACAATAACTCCATACCCTAATCCCTAACCCCTTACCCTAATCCTTAACCCTAATTTAACACCTAATCATAATACCTAACCACCAACCCTAACCCCTAACCCCTAACCCCTAGCTCCTAACCATAATCCATAACTCTAACCCCTAACCATAACCATAGTGTGTCTATCGCCTGCTATTTATCGTTTCTTTTTAGTTATTCTAAACTGGTAAGAAAGAAATGGTATTGTGTTCTTTCTAATCTCTCCTTCACCACTCTTTTACACGTTTTTCTTCCCTCTCCTCGTGTCCCAAGATGACACTTTCCTGACTCTCTGCAGAAGCTCCCAGACTCATCGATTGTAGTGAAATAAAGCTACTCGGTGTTGTGATAGAGGCTGCTGCGAGGCGAATAGAATAATCCGCTTCACCCCAGAGACTCGTTTCCTCTGGATCTCCGCCCGGCTGCAGTAATAAGTCTGCTCCGGCACGCTTTTGTCATCCCGCTCACACTCAGCCCCTGATTGCGCTCCTCTCCTCCGAGTCAGCACCTCCACCCGGCCAAGTACAACACGCCGTATCTCCTAACCTATCGGCTCCCCGGCACACGGCTCCCTTTAGATGCTTATTTTTAATTATATCAGACACTTCCAGTCAAAGCCACAGCAAAGACGAGGCTCTCATCAACGAGAAAGCAATCAAGGCCGTGGCTGACGCGAGCCACGTGTTTGTTGTGTAAAGCGTTTGATTAGCAGGCTGTTTATATTACCGATCGTGATCAGAGCCTGGCGAGCGCAGAGGCCGGGTATCGCTTAAACACTCGCCGTGCTCTCGTCCTTCTTTTCATGTCGCTCCATAACGTGCCCAAGGAGCTGTCACGCACTGTCTAAAGGAGGCGTCTTGCTCTGACAGCTCGCCCAGGCCTGACAGCTGCGAATCCGTCTCTGCCTCCGTCTGCTTTTCTCATTTTCCACCCTTGATGAGGGAAGCGACTCGGGTTCCCTCGACACACCGGCAAAACAGAAATAAAAAAATATATTTAAAAAAAATCAGTGGAACCAGCAGCGTTTTACAAATAGGCTCAGAGACATGAATGCATTCTTGGTTGTTTTTGTGAACTTTTTTTTTTTTAACAGGTATAGTGGAAAAAATGAAACGGGCAGAGCGATGCATGTACGTAGCTGGACGTTGGCGTGAACAAGCCCGGGCCCACAAGGTTTTGGAAAGAACCTGGTGTCCCTGGCATTACATAAATATGCTGCCATCGTTGTCTCTCATTCAAAAATGAATAAGTAAATAAATAAATAAATAAACAAACCATTGCTTGCTATGTCATCAGAATGGAAAAGAAGTATAAAAAGCTGGAAGAAGGGTGGCTATTTTCTGCATAGCAGAAAAAAAAGCCAGTGATTAAAAACACCCCTGCTGCAAACAATTCCTGTGCACCCTGTTGGCACTGCAGCATGAGGTAGTTAAAAAAAAAAAACGCAAGAGAGAGTCAAAAAATCATCAGCGAGCGAGTGGCATTGCAACAAAGCCTCTACTCAACACGTGCCAAACTGCCAGGCTGCAGCGAGGAATGTACAGAAACAATAAATGTTTCATATTGTTCAGCCAATCGAGAAAGTGCACTAGCCTTGAATATATATATATATATATATACATATTTCTTCCATCACTCAAATAAAGAGCACATTGTTACAGTACACCTTGCAAGAAAGTGCCACATATTTAACTTATATTATAATAAAATAAAAAGTGCAGTGGAGAGCGGGGCTCGCTAGCTCACGAGCTCAGGCACAAATATCCGATGTGCCTGTGCGATAAAGAAGGAAAAAAACTTGAGCATGTCAGATGTAAGCTGGAAAATGTGGCGCGCCGTCGACACTCGCACCACGAGGAAGAACTCGTTTTTAACGACCCCGCTCTGTATAATTTTACAAGACCAGTTTATTGTAGATTTTACAGCTGGCGTTTCTGTGCAAATTAAGACAGGTTTCTTTCTTTCTTTTTTTAAAAATGCCATCATGTCTTAAACCACTCTACAGGACGTTCGAGAAGAACCTCAGGCCACTCGAGAAATCCCACATGTGGAAGCCGTTGATCTGGAGGAAGCGGGCCAAACCCAGAGGTCTTACGAGCGTCGGGAAAAGAATGTGCACGGGAAGCCGGAGCGAGAGCCCGCGCCGAACAAGAACCTGGAGCCGTCTTTGGCGTGGAAGAAGCTCGGCGTGACGTCCCCTCAGGAGTGAGTGACCATCCTGACCTCGCTCTGAAGTGTCCGCCCGAGTCCTGTCCGCTGTGCATGTGTGCGTGTGTGTGTGTGTGTTTTAACGATAAGCACACCAGTGCACTTTACAAGGAGATGGGGAACAGTGTCTTCAGTTGTCCAGAGTGCGTATCGGTGAGCGCTGGTGTTCCTGACTGATAAAGCTTCTCCTGATCCATCGCACATGTTCCTCCGTCCACACACATCCAGCACGGAGCTGATGACCTCCAGCTGCCTGCCGCATCGTCCCTCATCACACACCTACTGCTGCACTTTAACACCAACACATTTAAAACATGTCGAAAACACTAATGTTAGAAGATCCTGCCGGCGTCACTGACATGTGGCTTTGGTTTTTAATAATGATGCACTTTAGTACAAGTGTGTGTGTGTGTGTGTGTGTGTGTGTGTGTGTGTGTGTGTGTGTGTGATGTTCCCACTCTGACCCTCTTGATGACCCTCCTGTAACGGCACACATCCCAGTGCTTTACTCATCTTACGCACACACGTACACACTGCTTTGTTTTTTCATTGCTTTCTTCATTTTTTTTCTTTATTGAGTTCCTCTCTCTGTTTCTTTTTTCTTTATCTGTATGTTTAATTATCTGACTTTCTCTCTTTCATTCCTGATTGATCACTTTTTCTTTTTGTTTGTTCTGTTCCTTTTATATAACTTATTGCCTGTCATCTGTCTGGCAATAAGTTATATATTCTTATATTCTTATATATATCTTTCTTTCTTTCTTTCTTTCTTTCTCAGTCAATAACTTTTGCCCTTCTATCTATCTATCTATCTATCTATCTATCTATCTATCTATCTATCTATCTTCTTTCTTTCTATCTGTCTGGATGTCTGTGTGTTTTCTTTTTTTCCCCTTCTTGATTAGTAAGATTGTTTTCTTTCTCTCTCTTGATCGCTATCTGTCTATCCCTGTCCGTATCTGTTTTTTTCTGTATGGCTATCTGTCTTCTTTCTTTCTTTCTTTCTTTATCAGTCAATAACTTTTGCCCTTCTATCTATCTATCTGTCTGACTGACTGTCTCTCGCTCTCTCTCTCTCTCTCTCTGTCTTTCTTTCTTTCTTTCTTTCTTTTTCCGTCTGTCCGATCATATGTGAGTTTGGTTCTTGTTGTGTAAGACATACAGCTCAAAACCTCATAGCTGCTTGTGGATTCCTCACAGTGTGTGTGTGTGCATGCGTGTGTGTGTGTGTGTGTGTGTGTGTGCATGCGTGTGTGTGTGTGTAACAGGAGTCCAGGTGGAGGAACAGGAGCTGGAGTATTTAGTGAGAGCTCCTCCGAGAGCGATGATGATGAAGAGCAGACTGAGAGACGAGGAGAGAGCCACGCTGATGTTCCCTCTGAGTACTGGCACATTCAGAAACTCGTCAAGTACCTGAAGGTATATACACACACACACACACACACACACACACAGACACAGAGTAAAGTAACAAACCCAATTCCCCTTTTGAATATGAACTGGTCCCGGAAGCGGTTCCATGACTCGGGTGCTCGTGTGAACGCGGGGAAACAGAGCCAGGCTCCCGGGCCGAGTTTGATCCTAAACCGAAATCTGGTAAAAATGTTGTAAACACAGCGCCATAAATAAATAAAACTGCAATGAAGTAAACTGGAGCTCCATGGCATTTCCCCTTAAAATTCCAAACAAGGCAACTGCTAAAAACACAAGACAACAGAAGAACACAGAGAACAAAGCCGGAGGATTTAGCGTGGCACGCAGGCAAAGGGCACGGCACTAACACCAACAAGAAGTGGAGAAACCTACGGGAACTATATATACACACACACAGCCTAATTACAAACAAGACTGGAGCGAGGATAACCAGACGCAGGTGCGGAGTCTTACTGAGAGCCCGAGCTCGACCGAGCGGCCATGTTTCATTACACCGAGTCGAGGGGCTGAGTGTGACCTCGTCACGTCTACTCTCTCTAACCACCGTGTACAGATTTAAACTACACTTAAATAAAACTTCCTATCCTCAAACACACGTCATCTGCGCTCTCATTATGTGTCGCCTCATCGATGTTTCCGTTCCACACTCTCAGGCTCGTAGCGATGAATCCGTGTCTCATCACCAGTAATGATTCTCCTTAAGCTTTCACGTTCCTTAGAGTATTGAAGTCCAGATTTTGTTTGCAGATATATAAAAACTGCTACTAATGCTCTTCCGTGAGTTGTTTCAGCACCAGGTACACCCTCAGACCAAAAAAAAAAGACACGAATCGCTGCACGCTGCTCTTCTTTCGTGCAAATCACAAGCAGGGTGTTCATTATTGCTCGCACTGCAGTTACAAATGAACTGATGTAACACGGAGTGACTGGGGAGACTCCTTGAACAGAAACAGAAGTTTTTTATGAAACCAGAGTTAGTTTTCAGCCACAGAAATCACTCGGATCAGAGGCGCCAGAGCTCAAGCTCCAGTAGCAGACACTTACTGTAACCTCCAAGCATTTGACAGGAAGTAAATATGGCCATGTCAGCGTTTGTATTTAAGGGGACGCTCCAGCGAAAAGGATTAAAAGAAATCCTTAATATGGTGAAAGTTTCTCTAAGGATAAAAAGAAACACATGGATGGAACACGTGCACTCTGAGGACCGACAGAATGATTGTTTATAGCTGCTGTAAAGTAAGTGAGATAGGAGATAACCTGTCTTCAGGATCTACTCCATTTAACCTTACTATAAACAGATACATGTACTTCTGACTCGTTTTTTGGTTTATGCTGTATGGTAGTTAAATTTCTCCATAAGCTCAGGCGTTGCTGCATTTTCTTTCTTTTTTTCCACGCCAGGCCACAGATCTCCTTTCTCCAAGGACACACCAGGCGCTTTCTGCATATCAGACCTCATGAAATAAGAGCTAGCTGGTTTTCTCCAGAAGTGTCCGACATGCTTTAGGGAGGGGAGAATTTATGGACGTTTAATCTCCTAATTATTTCCCCACCAGATAAAGTTGTGGTGTAGATAAAGCTAAGCAGAAGTGTTGTTTTAAAGCATCGCATGCACATCCAGAGTGTGTGAGTTTGTGTGTGTGTGTGTGTTTGAAGTCGATCTTTAACAGAGGGTCGTCTCCAGAACAGAGAGCGTTGAATCATTGTAAAGAAAACAGCCAGGTGGAGTTTTAGTGGCAGATATTTTTAGCCGAGCAGAACCTCTGCGTAATGAATGTAAATGACCCACAATGAGGCGTTTATCATGTGGGTTTAATAAACGCTGTGGTTAGTCTCAGATAAGCATATGCGAGGGCCTATTTGGGGTAAAAATGTGAAGTCTGATCCGGTTAAATGATGCACTTGGTTGCACTGGAGTGTTTATAAAGCAGCCTATCTGTCTGGAAATCCGAGAGTTCTTTTATTTATGACGTTTATCCAGTAGCGCAATTATAATGTCCTTACCAGCAGAAGCTGAAACACAGCGTCTCCAAACTAAACATCTCTCTGTTCGGTCTCGTCCTTTTTAAGGGGATTACACGCTCCGTGGAGTGTTACATAAATCATCTGACCTGTGTACACGTTCACGTGTAAAGAAGCTCGTTTATTTCGCTGAGTGCGTCCGTTCATGCCGATATTTACACAGGGGCATATTAGGCTTAAATTTAGATTCCCGGCAGGACACATAACACGCTACACAACATGAGTTTGTGGCTCAGAAAGCAAGGTTTATACACACGTATACAGACACACACATGTTCGCATGCAGCTCTGTAACCACAACGCGTGTACATAGAGTGGAGGAAACCGCAGCCTGTTTGTTTAGTTAGTTCCAGTTCGAGTGCCTCATTAGCTCAGATCAGAGATTAGATGGCAACTAAACAGCGATTTTATACAAAAATGCTTCTCACACTTTCAGCGCTGCCAGAACTTCCACCCACCCCCCCACGATCCTCGCTAATCGCCTCTGAAGCCGCTAATCATCTGCGGCCTAAACGCTCGTGTGCGATGATTAAAGAACACACGGTTTCTGCCAGAGTGATTAGCAGATTTTTATTGGTGACCCATTTAAACAAACAGCTCGGTGCACTGCGAGTGTTCGCTCAGGAAGCGAAGCTTTAATTAGCACATATCTTGCACCTCTCATTACGCAGCCGTCGCTGTTCCTAAAACAGGAAAGGGAATCGTTTCACAGCTCATGATGTCTCGGAGACAGAGTGTTGCAAAGTGTGTGGCAGAAGTTATTACAATTTCAGTTTGCAGCTCGTAAGAGTGAAAAATGGCGACGCTAATGATCGAGTGAATCTGCCAGCCTCTGAGCTTACCTGTGACCTCTGTTATGCGTTTTAACCCCCTCTACTGGTCACACGGAGTACTGCAGCCTTCAGTGGCTTCACTCCTCCTTGAACTCTTCCATCTGGATTCCGCTGAAACGGGACGATCTGTCATGAATCAACACAGAATACCCCTGATAGTGAAGTGAGGGTAAAAATCTGTAAAAAACAAAACAAAAACTAAAACAAATAGAAATTTTTATTTGCTAAGAAAATTTTGTGACAATAAACAACGAATAAAAATTTTTTTTTTCCAGCTGAGCTGAAGAGTTGGATAAAAGATACCTTAGCGGATTTGATAAACATGTTAAAAATGAGATGCTTTGGCAGTGGATCATCTGTTGTTGTCAAAGTTTTGAGATGAGGTGATTTTGAGAACTTTTAAGCAACTTTAAGGTGATTTTAAGGACTTTGCACGTAAGGACGTTTTCTAAGTTGATTTTCGGGATGTTGAAACGATTTTGAGAAACTTCTGAGGAGATTTTAAGTTGATTTTGGGTTTAAGTTTGAGACTGAGATGATTTTGAGAACTGTAAAGAGATTCTGTGGTGAATCGAAAACTTTAAGGCATGTTTGAGGTTATGATTTAAGATGATTTTGCTAAGATTTTTGTCAGTTTTGACAGGATTTTAAGATGATTTTGAGATGAAATTAAAGATATTCAAAGCTAAAATATTTTTTTAAATAAATGACTTCGAAGTGATTTTAAGACTTTAACACGAGGTTGTGATGATGTTGAGTCAGTTGAAGATTGTGAGGTGATTTTGAGGCTTGGTGATGTTATTGACATGGTAGTCTCTCACTAAATTCGGCCGTCATGAGGTCTGAGGTCTGAGGTGAGCTTAACATGATTTTGAGAAATTTTAATAATTTTTTAGGAGCATTGACTGTTAGGTAGCTTTTGAAATAAATGTAAGATGATTTTGATTTTAAGTATTTTTAAGTGATTTTTTCTTTTTTTAAAGTAAGGTAATATTAAGGTTGTCAAGATGATATTGACACTGTAATTCTACTAGATTTGAAGTTTCCGGGGATGATTTTGATAACTTTGAGATAAGTTTAAGGTGATGTTCAAAAAAATTATGAGGTAATTTTAAGAGCGTTAAGGTGTGTTTCAGAACTTCATGGCTGGTTTAAGGTGTTTTTTTTTTAAAACATTAGGTGATTTTCAGAACTTTGATGTAATTTTGGGATTGTTAAGAAAAACATTGAGACAATTTGCGAATTGTCTTATTAACAGTATATTCAAAAATGACCCATTAATTAAGCTGTTGTCAATGTGGATCTGGATCTCTGTATATGAGGAATTTTACCTGGTCCTTCACAAACCCCCTTTAACAGTTTTGTATAAACAGTTCATTAGAATTCATATAATAAGTTGAGGCGAGTGTTTAATCAGCCTGTATGTGACTGAGGTGTCATGTGACCTTAATATTAATACATCAGTGTTTTTAATTTGCTTGTAAAGAGGGGATTAGAAGGTGAAGCGACCCCAAGCGCTTACTTGAAAAGTAGTGCTTTAGAGTAACAGCTAACTGAGACGGGTTTGAGCGGCTGTTGGAACACCAATAGTTAAACGTTTTTCATGTCTCGCGCGTATGTGTGTGTGTGTGTGTGTGTGTGTGTGTGTGTGTGTGTGTGTGTGTGTGAGAGAGATGTTAGTAAAACCACATGGATGCTGCTGTTTTAGATCAGGGT
>JAQMYL010000006.1:25130170-25144661 GCA_030014365.1 Clarias pachynema | reverse complement strand
TTCAAAGGAGATTAATGCATTTTTTGGACGCCTTCAGCATTCCTTTACAATGTAGAAAGAAATAAAAATCAGGAACCTTCATGGAGTTAGAAAGTGTTCTAAAACTTTTGAACGGTAGTATATATATATATATATATCTGTCTTTCTTTTTATTTAGTTCTTATTCTGTTTCTCATTACCTCTTTCTGTGTCTCTGTGCTTATCTCTCTTTATTTCCTTCTTTTTGTGTCTCTGTGTCTATCTCTCTTTATTTCCTTCTTGTCTGTCGTTCTGTATCTTCGTCTCTTTCTTAGTTTCTTTTTTCTTTTCTTGCTCTGTCCTTATTTCTCTCACATTGCTTCTCTCTGGTATCTCTTTGTCGATGTCTCTTTTGACTCTCTGTTTCTTACTGTTTCTGTCTCGATTCAGTTTAACTCTCTCTCTCTCTCTTTCTCTCTCTCACACACACAGACACACACACCTGGCTCACATGCCTTGTTCATGCAGGGAGAGACACATAAGCATCTGGAGTAGTGTGTAAACACACCGCTGCACATGCTGTCGTGCTTGCTGTGATATTCCTGTTCATTTTTGAAAACTGCTCATAAAGCCGCTTACCGCTGTTGTGCACAAACACCATTTCCTTTCTGAATGCACAGCAGCACAACCCGAAAAAAAACTGAGAGCATGACCATAACTGTGACGAGATGAGCAGATGAGCAGGTTACAGTATTAAAAATATAGTGGAGATAATGCCCAAGCAGTATAAGCCCGGGTAGAAGTAGAAGCATCTCCACATGGCTGTGCTCCATTCTCCACTTAAAATAAACATCTTCATGGCAGGGATCCTGTTTTACCCTGTGGCTTTATGTGTACTGAGTGTCCAGAGTGTCCCTGCTTCTCCAAAGCATAATGTAATAAACATGCAGTAACCGAAAACTCCACATAGAACCCGTGATGAACTGACTCTGATACACACTGCCAGGCCAAAATAAAAAAAAGTCACACAGTCTAACATTTCACTGGATTGCCTTTGGCTTTGATTACGACCGTGGGATGGTTTCAATAAGTTTTTGCAACGTCACAACGTTTATTTCCATCCAGAGTCGCGTTGAAAATCTTAAAGAGAAATTAACATTAAGCATTCCTTAAAGATCTGGACTCTGTGGTGGTGAATCCACGTGTGAAAATGATGTCTCATGCTCCCTGAACCATTCTTCACAATCTGAGCCTGATGAATCCTCGCATCGTCATCTTTTTAAGATGGCAGTGCCATCAGGGAAGAAGAAAAACTCCATAGTTTATATGAATAACCAGGTGATTCAGTACATTCAGGTCGTCAGCTGACTTCATTTTATTGCCGCATAACGTTGCTGAGTCTAGACCTGAGCAACTGAAGCAACCCCAGATCAGAACACTGTCTCCAGGGGCTTGTACAGTGGACACTATGCATGATGGGTGCATCGCTTCATGCGCTTTCCTTCTTACCCTGACACGCCCATCACTCTATAATTGGGTCAATCTGGACTCATCAGACCACATGAGCTTTTTTCCATCACTCTAAAGTCCAATCTTTATGCGGATAAGTGTTTTTCTTAAACCTACACAGCTGTTTAGTCCCAATCCGTTTGAGTTCTCTTCACAATGTGTGTGTGTGGAAATGCTCTTACTTTCACTATTAAACATAGCCATGAGTCCTACTGATTTGATTTCACTAAGTGTTTAAGTAATCTCGCATTCAGGATGTTTTTTCCGACCACATTTATTCCTCGAAATTGACGGTTCGCCCCTCCCCGTCCAGGTTTTAATCATACAGTTTTTAATCCAATTTTAGTACTTTTTAGCAATCTCCTTAGTTGTTTTCTTTGCTGCATCAGTTAGGGTTAAATAACTTGTTGCAGCTGAACCATATTAATCACTGCAGTAATTATCCAATGGGAGACTCTTAACTATTTTCTTAGTTAAATCCAGGTGGTGATTTTTTTGGCTGGACAGTGTATATACTAAAAAATAATGACACAGCATGTAGCTATTATTAAGCCACACATACTACACAAGTCAACTTTATATACATATGTGGCATTGGCACCCCTCTAATCTGTCCATAAATAGACAGGGACCCCCATGAGACCACCACTCGTCATACGATCTCGTCATTTGGTGGCTCATTTCCAGTAGAGCATTTTATACTGTTTTAATGCATTTAAAATTAGTAAACACTCTTCTTTTGACTCACTATAGGTGTGTGAAGCCAACAATTAATAACAAATCACCACTGTTCCTAACAACCATGTACTGATCTACATTATTTTAAAAAAAAAAAAAAAACAATCACTGTGGCACTATTGTTCACAACAGCCAATCACTGATCCACATTTTTCCTCAACCACTATTCACCACAATTTTACAACAATCCTGCTGTAGCTGATCCGCTCATACCCGCAAACAAAACCCTGTCAGTATTATCTGTACTGAGAATAAACCACCACACAAACCATTAAATGATAGACCAGCATCTGAATTTTCCTAACTGTAGCGTTTAGTTTTACAGGCTGCAATCAACAACCCTATTGTGGCAAGACTTCGGTCCAAACATCAGGATTTCTGTTAGTAGAGCTCGAGAGACAAAAGTTTCTATTCATCCTGACGGATGACGGCTGTGTATTATTTGCAGAAAAGTGAAAGCTAACATTATGTTTGTAAATTACATGTCCCATAATTAGAGAACAATATGGGGCCTAAAACAGAACCTTGTGGAATGCTCTTTTATTGACTCACTATAAATGTGTGAAGTCAACAGCCAATAAACAAATCACCACTATTTTCAACAACCAATCACTGAGCCACAATGTTTCCAAAAATCACTAATGACCACTGTCACAAACAACCAGTCCATGGTCTACATTGTTCTCTAAAACCAAACTTCATTGTTACCGTTAACCAATAACATTACCACTGTTCCCAACATCCAATCACTGATCTACATTGTTCTAAACAACCAATCACTGATCACCAATGTTCAAAAAAATTAAGCTCCACTGTTCTCAAAAACCAATGACTAATCACTATTGCTCCAAAAATCAATTATTGATGATTATGTTTTTAACAACCAATCACTAATCATCATTGTCCCCAACAACCAATCACAGATCACCATTGTTCCCAACAACAAATTACAGATCACAATTGTTCTTAACGACTAGTCACCATTGTTTCCAACACCTAATCAGCATTGTTTCCATCAACCAATCACCCATCAGCATTGTTCTCAACAACCAATTACCGATATACAGTAAATTGTTCCCAACAACTGATTACCATTGTTTCGAAAAAACAATGACTGATCACATTTGTTTCAAACAACCAATCACTGATTCACCACAAGTTTACAACAATCCTGCTGTAGCTGATCCACTCATACCCGCACCAAACATGCACAAACAAAACCCTGTCAGTGTTATCTGTACTGAGAATAAACCACCACACAAACCATTAAATGATAGACCAGCATCTGGATTTTCCTAACTGTATCGTTTAGTTTTACAGGCTGCAATCAACAACCCTACTGCGGCAAGACTTCGGCCCAAACATCAGGATTTCTGTTAGCAGAACTCGAGAGATGTGAGTTTCTATTCATCCTGACGGCTTTTTATGGCTTTTATACAGCGTTCCGCTCGGCATAGTGGTGCTGCAGCTGAAAGGAGCCAAACTGATAAGGATAATTGTGTATTATTATGAAAAAAAAATGAAAGGTAATATTATGTTTGCAAATTACATGTCCCATAATTAGAGAATAATAACGGGCCTAAAACAGAACCTTGTGGGACGCCATATTGGATTTTTTTTTTTTTTTTTGGCTTTAAACCCTGCACATGGATGCTAACAGGCTGCTGTTTTTAAGTCTCTCTGAAGGAACACACAACCCTGTTACAGTAGTGTTTTCATTTCCTGGTCTGAAAATATCTACTTTTAAATAGTGCAGATCTGAAAGTAAATCTTCGCAAATCATTTCCAGTGGATATGAATTTGACTATACGATAAATCAGACTCTTTCAAAACAGTCAGTACAGATGTTATGTTCCTGCCTCGTCTCGTCTCCTGCTCTCCCTCGCTCTTTCTTCCCTTCTCTCTGTCTCTCTTCCCTTCTCTGTGTTTTGAGGTTACTGACTGGAAGGACATGCCTAACTACCATCATCAAACAAATGTAGCATGTTTGACTGAAGGACAGGAATTTATGAGATGCCGAGTGGAGTGTGTGGGCATGTTTTAGTCATCGGGACTGTGAGCCCTAACGTGATGGTTTGTCTGCTCACTGTCTGGCAGCTCTCGGATCTCCACAGTGCCTAAACATCGTACACACCACCCTTCTTTCTCCAAACATGACCAGCTGATTTATTTTAGCCTTGTCTGATCAGAGCATGTTGCTCATGAAGAGTTCTGATTTGTCTAAATGCCTCGAACCATTTGGAGTTTTGTGTAAGGTGAAAGAAAAGAGAAAAATGTACTGCAGTTAATTGCCCTTAATGGTTCCTGCTGGTTTCGGGTCTTCCTGCAAATCTTTTTATACCAAATGCCAGCTTCTGTCTTACTGTATCTTACTCTGTTTATCACTGGTCCAGTTGTGTTTCCTTCACCTTCCCGCTTGCACCTTCTTCTGTTTGACTGCGGTAGCTCGCAGCCCACTGCAATTGTAAACATTGTAAATATTCAGCAAGTGGAACACCTGATCCTTGAGAATCGATGGATAACTTGTTGCAGAAGAGACACATCCATCTGTGGGACAAATTCATCCACCAACACCACTTGCACATTTGCAGGAACTCAGCTGGGAGTTACTGCCACATCTCCTGTACAGTCCTGACCTCACTCCAACCATTTTCAAACATTTGGGCTATTAAAGGAATTCCTGGGAGGCCAGCGTTTCAGACATGAAGAAGGCAGTTTGATTATGACTCTGGTGTACTGAGAAAACTTTTTCCTTGATGGAATCCAAGCACTAGTGAGACGAAGGGATAAGTGCGCTTTGAGTTTTTGATTTCAGAACTGTGTTCTGTTATTAACCACAATCAAAAGTCTCACCTTAACTTGAATGCCCCGATAGGTATAAAAATGTCTATTCAATCAAAGCCAGGGATTTATTTTATCAGGGCATTTATGATGCAGCATGTGCAAAAAGGGCAGCACTTGATAATACTGTAACACTACGGAATTAATGAAATGCTCGAATGTGTGTGAAGCAGGAAGTTGCTCTGTGTTCGACTTCAAGAGGAATAAACCACGGTCAGTGTTGTTACAAATTTTTAAAAATTTCCATCACTGGATTTCATTTAAAAAAATTGTCCAACTTGTACATGAGTGTTTGTTAAAGTTAACATTAGTGTATTTGGTATTGTGCTGGTGATGTAAACTGGGACTCTCATCTAAGCTTCAATAATGTTTGAGTTACAACTAGCTAGAAACGTTGAACTCATTAGCAGTCAAAGTAGGCTTTAATTGTCATTTCAACCATATAGACAACCATGTGGTCAGTGGGTTTGATTTTTATGTTGTGTAACTTTGAGGGAAAAAAACATCAGGTTTCTGAAAGAAACATAAAGTTGTAGTAACTGTTATAAAACGGCCTGGAAACAAAACTGAAGATACGAACCGTAACTTAACTAAAAATTGCATTAAAAAAAAAAAAAGTTTTGTTCAGTAACCGGTATCAGATACCGGTTGGTATTAAAAATGATTTTTTATCAGCTCGATGATGTCTATCAGCTCGAGAAACTCCTCTGTGTATAAGCTACCTTTGACTGATTTCTATTCCTGAACAGAACCTGATCCAGCGCCATCCACAAATCTTGAAACAATTCTTCCTTCGTGAGTTTTATTTAAAATGTCGTTGCATACAAATTGACATTTATGCTTGGTTTTAAGTCACTGAGATCGAATAACTAATGAAATGTGATATAAATATGAAAAACTGAATTAAAAATGAAAAAAAGATGTCTATAAAGAGGGGATAGAAGAGAACAACCCGACTGTACACTGAATCAGATTTAAGAGCCACGTCTCTGATCAGGAACACGCTGCAGGAACGCGTCCAAGAGCGCATGTTTTCCCATTTGATTTTGTAAGAATGGGACATTGTTTGTGTGTGTGTGTGTGTGTGTGTGTGTGTGTGTGTGTGCGCGTGCTGGCACATGCTTAGTCCTGAAAATAAAACGTTTTTTTGTTTTTTGTTTTTTTATTATTTTTTTGTAATGTGGTGAGGACCCGCAGCTCCTCGATAGGGTTGAAATATTTCATAAAAAAGCTCACGGCCAGTAAAAATCTGGTCCAAATATCAGAAGTGGCTTTTCCTCGCCGGAGTCAGAGAGGGCGGTTTGTTAATACAAACCTAAAAAGAGCTTTACATCATCATCATACATAGTATAAATACACACACATGATCAAGCCATGCAAACAAAACAATCAGGACATGAGAGTTTATTTATTTACTGTATTTATTTTTAAATCTCATCACTTTTTCAATCTCTCTCTCTCTCTCTCTCACACACACACACACACACTTGTCACTTACACACACTTGTTTGGTTTGATCTGCCCCTCTCTCCCTCTCTCCTACTTGTCTCCTCTCTCTTGTTCTCTTTCTTGTGCATGGACACATTTATTAGCTCTTATTTTATTAACCTTCACATCCATAAAGTCTGAATAACAAGCTCGCTTATGTGTGTGTGAGGAAGAAAACTAATGAAAAATAATCAGCGTCAGGCCGGTGCGATCAAGTGGACCTGCTGTACTATTAACACCAGGGATATTATGATTATTTTCCTATAACAGCACGTCCCCAAGGGTGTTAATCTGCTTATACAACAGTAAGTTTCTATTAGAATCTTTTTTTAAATTATTATTATTATTACTGAAAACAATCACAGTTTTTAACCATCTATTACTGATCCTGTTCTCTTAAACCTGATGATGTTGAAAAATAAATGAAACTTAGAGCTTGACCTCTGAATGTTACAAAGCACTGTATAGATGCTGTACACACATCTTACTTAGAAACCATAACATTTATTCATTCATTTATCATCTGTACCGCTTTATCCTGGTGTACAGGGTTGCGGGGAGCTTGGAGCCTATCGCAGGAAACTTAGGGCACAAGGCACATCACCTGAAAACACACAACCGCACACATTCGCACACTACGGGCAATTTGGGAACGCCAATTAGCCAAATCTGCATGTCTTTGGACTGTGGGAGAAAAGTACCTGGAGAAAACTCAATAAGCACTGCGAGAACATGAACACACTCCATCACACAGACCCAGAGGTGCGACCCTGGTGGTGCGACCCTGGTGGTGCGAGGTGACAGTGCTAACCACTAAAATAACATATTTTTAAAAAATAATAATAATTCAAAACATCTTCCGATGCTCTCACTGTCTCTCACTCACTGATTCTCTATAGTGCATCTCCTGTACAGGGTCAGGGGGTGCCTGAAGCTTCCAGCCATCACAGGGCTTACTTAGGGCAATTTGGAAACATCTGCATGTTTTTGGACTGTGGGAGGAAACCGGAGTACCCAGAGGAAACCCACCAAGCATGAGGAGAACCCAAGGAGGGAATCGAACCTTCATCCCTGGAGGTTGGAGACGACCGTGTCCCCTCCGATCGATCATAATGGAGAATTCAGGTCCTTATAACAGTCTTGGAGATGATTGAGAAGCCTGATAGGAAAAGTAACACACACACACACACTGCGTATCTGCGACCCATATCCGAGTAACTCCCTGCTCTTGCTTGTAGATTTTTCTCAATAAAGCTGCCAGAAGCGATGTGTCATGTGCACGCGGATGCTTTAGCCGCACAGACGCCAGGACGAGTTAAAATATCTCTCTTTTCACCTTCTTTTCCTTTAGGCTCGAGGAATGCGCATCAGGACAGGATGAAGCTTACCGTCTAGACGCCTCGCACGATGGGCCAGCACGGGAGAACGTTATGCTGGATTTGGGTTTGGCACGGAACATCGTTAGCGCTCATACCTTACGCTCGCAATACCTTTCTGAAGAAAAGACGCGCCGCTATTTACAGATCACGCAGGAACGCTTTTCCGTCTAGCTCCTGCTCGATGGCTCGGGACCAACGATCATATTATTGTTGAGGTTCCATCAGGATGTGTTCATCAGCACCGAACAGGAGGGGTTCACGAGGAGAGGCCAAAAAAAAGCGGGATGACTGACTGCTGAGGATTATGTTGACTTTTTCCTTTTATTTTTACAGGTTGCACGGTACATTAGGGCTCGGACGCAGAGAGACAGAGAAGACTCGCTGTAATTAAAGCTTTCACCGAGGACTCTTAATCTGCAGCTCTACAGGATATAATTGATCATGAAAAAGAGGAAAAAAAAGAAGAAGAGGGAAAAAAAAAAATTCCGAGCGTACTGTGTTACTAGCGTGCCGCAGCTTGTTTTTTCTTTCTTTTTTGTTTTACCCTGTAACTGTAACTCGGCCTCTTTACCGTATAAACCTGCCTCGTTAACTCGGGAGGTCACGAACTCACCAGCCGTGAAAGCAAATCGGCCCACTTCAAGAGAACGATACAACGATAACAGTGCGGGGATTACTCCGAGCCCGAAAGAGAAACAAAGCGTGACATGCGAACTCCGCTTCTGTGCGTTTCAGGGAAAGAGAGACGGAGACGAGGAAAAAACGGCGTAAATCTCTCCGAGCTGCGTTTCTGTTCGTGATGATTTTAACAAATCTGGCCTTAGGAGTGTCACCTTTATTTTGCTCCCGGAACGTGCGTGAAAATGTCCATTTAAACAAAGGAGATATTAAAAGCTCCAGAGGGAAAGAAAACGAGAAGAAGAAAAAAAAGGAACAATCAAGGCGGCTTTGAGTTTTTTTTTTTTTTTTTTTTTTTTTTTTTTAATGAGAAGAGGTGTAGACATGGCAGTAATTACAGGAAATGAGCACCCTTTGACCCTACTTGCAGCATGTGTGTGTGTGTGTGAGCGAGAGAGAGAGAGAAGGAGAGACTGTGTTACTGCCAGCACAGGAAAACCAGGCCTAAATTTAGCACATTTATAGCGCTTGTTGAATACAAGTGTCGGGAAAACTGGGTGAAACTGAGTAAGAGGTCTAACAAAGAAAAATATAATCAGTTCTGTTTATCACACAGCGACTCAATTCTCCATTCTGATTGGTCAGAAAGCGTTGATTCATTATCGATATCAACATTTTTTTTCCTATTGGATCCATAAACACATCACAGGATAACAGTACAGTGCTAACAGGGGGTCGTTTCCATGTGTGGGGGGTTGGAGGGGGGTATTGGAGCATGTGTAACAAAAAAAACTAGAACTAATGTGTATGGAAGGAGTCTCCAGTGTCAGTGCTTTGTAACAGTCAGAGGTAATGCTGTATTATTATTTTTTTCCTGAGATCTTTAGATCAGGAGCTTCTGCTTTGAGAGACGGAGGAAGAGACGGAGAGCCTGGTGAGGGAATCAGGGTTTATAGTTGCTAAACTAGTTTGTCTCACTGCATTAGAGACGCAACGGTAAAATAATGTTTAATGGAAAAAGAGACAAAACAATTAAGTAGTGGTTAACACTGTCGCCTTGCACCTCCAGGGTCAGGGTTCGATTCCCGTCTCCGTGTGCATGGAGTTTGTATGTTCTTCCCGTGCTTGGGGGGTTTCCTCCGGGTACTTCGGTTTCCTCCCACAGTCCAAAGACATGCAGATTACAATAATTGGCGTTCCCAATTCGCCCGTAGTGTGTAAATATTCCCTGTGATGGACTTGTACCCCGCCTCGTCTCCTGGGATAGGCTCCAGGCCTCCCGCGACCCTGAATACATGATAAAGCGTTATAGACGATGAATGAATGAATGAATGAATGAATGAATGAATGAAAACACTGTGGTAAGCGCTGTTATAGGACATCAATCAACTTCAGAATGATAACATTGACTCAGACTTCCTTTAATCCTGTTCCTTCAGTTTGAAATTAAGTACGGAAACACCTATCTGTCGGGATTTTTTTTTCTCCTTTTTTTTTTTTTTTAAAGTTAAGTGCAGGTTAATTTGTTTTATTTTTACTTTATATTTTGTATTAATTAATTCCCACAATGCACTTCACCGCAGTCACAAGCTTCTAATTATGTTCACGTGTGTTTCTCTAGTTAAACTGCTGTGTTTTGCATTAATCTTAGCATTAGCCTAATTATTAGCTTGTAGCCTAGCCATAGCCTTAGTCCTCACGGTATTGTTTGAAATTATTTTTTTAAATAGTGTGAAAACGTCACAAGATTAAAGGAAGTTCCACGTCTTGTTTATGTCCAAATAATTTTACATGAATGCAGTCCTTATTCTAAGTGTATTTAGTGTATTAGCATTAGCATAGTAGGGCAGAGGTAGCTCAGTGGTTAAGGCGTCGGCTTACAGTCTGGAAGGTTCCCGGCTCGAACCCCAGCACAACCAGGTTTCCCCTGTTGGGCTTCTGAACAAGACCCTTAACCCTCAACTTAACAGATGTATAATGAAATAAAAAGTCGCTCTGGATAATGGTGTCTGCTAAATGATTAAATGTATTTATTATGGAATTTTTTCTGAGACTGGAATCGGACCTGGATGCCGGAGGTGCGAGGCGAGTGTAGAAGGTGAACTCCGCTGTTTGCTGGTTAATGCTGAAGAATCTGGTTCATAATTCCTAATTAATCCCAGATAAGTAGTAAACTGATCTCCAAACTCGGTTAAACTTTAATTTGCTTCTCGCTCGAGTTGAAGCCGAGCCTTTATTTTCTTGTTAAACCTCGTCGTGTAAGCGGCGCTTTATTTCTTTCACATAAACACTTAATTGTCGCTTTTAAGCAAACGCTGTTAAGTCAGGAGCGCACATAAACCGGCATGAGAACTGAGTGTGTGTGTGTTTGTGTGTGTTCCATGTGCTTCACACACTCCACACGCTGCAGATATGATCTGATATCTGATGGTGTTTTTTGTTCACACAGGCTCAGGAGTGAAGGAAGCTCTAGCGAGAACCCTAGAACAGCTACCGAGGAACACCGAGTACAGACGGTCTGCTCGGCTAACTGTGCAGTAAACTGTGTGTGTGTGTGTGTGTGTGGCTATATCCGTAAGGAACAGCTCACTCGACACACTTGTACGCACGCTTCCATCACCTCCATCGATAAACCGTCTGCACCACCGCAGTGGAACGTTTCACTTTAGTTCCGTCGTTAAAGGAACTGTGGTGTTCCCTGTCACGGGTCACGTGAGGACAGTTCCTGAAACTGCGGTTCCTTTACAGACACCATTGTCGTGTAGCCACCCAGAGAACACCAAGAACAGGGCATAAAAGCAGGGGTACTTAGCGGTTTCTCTGTGTTTTTTTTTATTTTATTTTTTTCCTTTTTCCCCTCTCACTCCAAGGATCTCCAACTCGGAGCGAGCGTGAGTCATGCGCCTGATGTTTTCTTCATTAAATTGTCGAAAATAAACACAAATAAAAAAGCAACGCTCCAATTACATGGGGCGTGAGGAAAGCGTCTGTGCGCCTCTTTACTTAGTCGTTTCACCTCTCCAATCAGCATCCAGCGTAATTTCGGAAAATGAGAGGTTTCCAGAATCAACTTATTTTTTCTTCCTCTCCACACGTCTGATCTCCAGATAAAGCATCACATATGGTGTTGATATAATTAATTGGATTTTATCGGTTTCGTGTTGTTCTTAAACTGTACTGGAATAGACTGTAATTGTAGGCTGCGGTAACGATGTTTGGGGTGGATTTAGATTGTTCGGTGGATTGATGGTGGCTTTCGAAATGTTAAGTCAGTAAAAGTTAGGCTGCAGGGATTTTCTATCTTAGTGGTGAGCATTTTTGGGCAGAGGAGGAAATTCTGACTTCAATCCTGTGTGTGTCGGTTCTCGATTTTTGTTATAACCTGGATATTTAAAAATAAATAAATAAATAAAAACATATAGGATTTCTTGAGATTATTAATTAATTTCAAAGTTGCGTAATGTTTCTATGGCAACGGCTCTCTCATTGCGACATGTACTGTACGCTGAACAAAATCTAATCATCTAATAACTGTTATGAGGGACGTTCATGTCAAACCGGGACTTATGAATTGTCTTGTGAATAAATGATGATTCAAGCGCAGTACGGTGATGAGACTCTCCGCCGCAGTAAAACATTTAAACTGTGCAAACGTTTTAAAGAAGGCTGTACGTCCGTTCCTCCCACAGTCCCAAGACATGCAGATTAGGCTAATTGCCGTTTCCAAATTGCCCGTAGCGTGTGAATGTTGACCAGAGGTTCCACCATAGGCGTACGGTTCCTAGTTGGACTACAAAGGTTCCTAGATACACAGATAGAACCAGACTGCTAAACTTTTTGCATTATTCTTATGTTGTTGTTGTTATTCTGCCTGTATGAATAAGGTATTGATTGTATTAAATGTATAGTAATAGTTTAATAATAAATGAAAGGTAATAGTGCAGTAATTCACGTTGCGTATTTATACCTGTGTGTGTGTGTGTGTGTGACCTGTGATGTCGTGTTGCGCTGCACAAAACGAGGATATCCTAAAATTCACACCTTGTGTGTCTTGTTATATATAAGAAAACTGTAGGACGTCTAAAATAAGGAAGATGTATTTGAGTATTAATGCTAATTCTCACTTCAAAGTTCCTCAAACTATCACGCGTGCCTCTGGTGTAGTGCTATTCACACTCATTTGGACTCGATCTTGACTCCCTGTGCACTTGGTCTTGCTTCAAAATCAGCCAGTCCTGGGTTTGGACGTAAAAATAGTGATCCTGCCCACACAGTCCTAGCATGCAGTGTACCGCAAGGCTAATTACAGTCCAGTGATGTCTGTTAAATCCTTGTTAAAGGTACACTATAATCACACGTCCAGGTGCAATAGTAAGGTACAGAAGATACTCGCTGGTGATAAAGAAATATATCGTTTATTTATTCCCCATGTGACCCGTATTCTGAGAGTGCAGAGACCCGAACCTGGTTGTACACCATCACCATTAAAACTGGGTTGCCATGGCTACACCCAAGTATGTATACTAGCCCACTGATGGAATTTAGTATGCTGATGGACCTGTTGTTAAGTCTACGCTACAGTAGGCTGTGGTTTGAATGTAGACACACACACACACACACACACACACACACACACACTGGGACAAATTAACACTAAACTGTACCTTTGGTTATCACTCATAGTGACACTCTGCTACCTTTAATATCAACCTGGAGATGTAGATATACCGTAGTTGTTGTTTGTTTGTTTGTTTGTTGTTGTTGCTTGGCACATGTTTTATGGTCTGGATGCCCTTCCTGACACAACCCTCCCGTTTTATCCGGACTTTAGGACCCGCGTTGCATCCAGTGGCCAGGGTTTGGGCAATTATTTAAGTCACATATTTGCATCACCATTAGTTTAACACATTTTCAGTTAAAGACTAAAAGTGGAAAGTACAAGCCACAAGGAAAATAAAGGACATGACGACACACTCGCGGTAGTTCAGTAGTTACAATAAGATTTGTATATATTACAAATTTGTGTATATGAGTTTTTACTGAGCATGAGAGGGAAAAAGCTGCCGTTCATCTGTTTTAGGTCAAATGGAAACACGAGAAAGGTTAACACGAATACTTTCTTATTAATTCCAGAATTTTTTATTTTTTTTTCCCTGCCAAGAATGTATTGCTCATTTGGATTACATAATTGAAATAGTGAATTTTGTTTTTAAAAAAATATACGCTCTAAAATGTCAGTTCTATAAGTCTAATGTATAAATCACACGATAAACAATGTTTTTTTAGAAAACAATTAGGATACAATTTTTTTATTCAGTAAAGCTGCTTTGTGACAACGACTGTTGTTACAAGCGCTACATAAATAAAACTGAATTGTATTGAATTGAAATACAGTTCATATTGTGACATTTGTTTGAGACTGAACTCAACATACCGTGGTTGTGTGTGTGTGTGTGTGTGTGTGGAGTTTGCATGTTCTCCCCGTGCTTGGGGGGTTTCCTCTGGGTCCTCCAGTTTCCTCCCACAGTTCAAAGACATGCAGATTAGACATGCAGATTAGGCTAATTGGCGTTCCCATAGTGGGTGTGTGCCCTGCAATGGATTGGCACCCTGTCCAGAGTGTACCCTGCCTCACAACCTGATCTGACTGCAGCCTTTGATACCATTTCTCACACCGTTCTTCTCACCAGACTGTCATCTATTGGCATTTCTCACACACCCTTTGACTGGTTTCATTCTTATCTCTCTGGCCGGTCTCAGTTTATACATCTCAAATCATTCTGTTCTCAGCCTTCCCTTGTTACTACTGGTGTTCCCCAAGGTTCTGTCCTGGGGCCCCTACTTTTTTATCATTTATCTTCTCCCACTTGGTAGCATCTTTCTTAAATATAATATCCATTTTCATTGCTTTGCTGATGACACCCAGCTCTATCTCTCTTGCCAACCAAATTCCTCACTTC